>OY856409.1:944937613-945537613 GCA_963693085.1 Alisma plantago-aquatica
AGTATTGATAGTGCTAGACTGAAGAAACTCTGGAGTCACTTTGTGAAGAGGACTCCATATCCGGAGAAGGAAAGTGTGAAGTTGAACTTCCCTAAGGGCACTAATATTGATGGGCGTACCATCGTGAATCTTGAGATGGAGGAGTATAGCAAAATGAAGCAAATATGGGAATTCTTGATATCTAGCTACGTCACGAGAAAGAGGCCTTTCTACTGACACCTTCTAGCTTGGATCACGAGACTATAGAGGCAGAAGGGCTACTTCGATCTGCTGTCAAGGAGGAGGGATTCTTCATCAGCTATTTCTCCAATTCAGATAAACAAACCTACCTCAACAGTGACCTAAGGTGGTTTGATATCCATCTGGGCATTGCAAGGGAATACAAGTTTGGCGATATCCTACAGAAGGATGCTCTTTCATATACACCTATTTGGATATGTATTCCCTCTAATCGGAAATCTTAGACGAGGAAAGTTGTGGGTACAATTGCAGTTGGAGGGACTGAGTATTGATGAAGCCCAAGTCCTTGTAGAATAGGAGGTGAAAGAACAAGCCCCAAAAATGGTTTGGATGAGCGTTCTTGGGCAAGTGATAAACTTCATTCAAAATCAACTATTAGCATGCCCCAAAGAAGTGTGAAGATTGTTGTGTCTTTGTACATAGCAGTGATGATTGCCCTTTGAAGCCTAAAGAAACTATAGTGATTGCCTAAGATGATGGATTTCAAGTCCCCAAGAAGGTCTGGCGTAAAAGAACATCTGCAAACAAAAAGTAAATAGATAATTAGGAAGCAACTGTTAAGACAGACCTGGAAGAAGGTGATGTTCTGAACACAAAAGAAGGTTCCACAAATCCAAATTCTTTCGATGCTCTAAGTAAATAAGACAAGGAGGAGTAAGCATTATGGGATGAAAAATTAATATGGAGGTACAAGCTAACAAACATACATAATAACATCTTATGCAGGGATGTCAATGAAGAAGAAGTGAAGAACACACTGTAGAGCATTGGGCTAAATAAATCCCCAGGTTCGGTTGGGTTTAACACCCATTTCTACAGAGATGCATGGCACATTATAAAAGAGGATCTTTGTAAGGTGTCAAGTGGTTTATGGATGGTCAGGGGGGGTTCATTCTCAAGTAGGTAAACCACACCTTTCTAACCCTTATACCTAATAAGAAAACAATGACATCCCTCACTCACTTTAGGTCGATCGCTTATTGCAATGTACAATATAAAATCAAGGAGAAAATACTAGATGAACGTCTGAAGTTAGTGGTACCATTTATCATTTCTAAACCTCAGGGAGCTTTCATATCAGGCAAAAGAATCTAAAACTACACCCTTCTTGTAGGGGAATTCATGCTCGATCTCAATGTGAGGAGACGTCACAAGAAGATTTGTATGAAACTTGATGTTTCCAAAGCCTTTGATAGCGTCAAGTGGGACAACTTATGGTCGATTATGAAAGAAATGGGATTCCAAGATAAATGGATCTCTCTCATGCAAAAATGTGTAGGAACTACAAGCTACTTAGTTGTTGTCAATGATACCCCTAGTGAGATATTTCAAGGATCAACTAACCTTAGAAAGGGGGGATTTACTCTCCCCCTACTAATCGCCATTATAATGGAGTAATTCTCCCAGTTGATGATGGAAGAATAGGAAAAGAAGGAGGTAGCAGCCTACATTGTTATGGAAGCAAGGTGATAATCCACCTAATCGTTGCGGACGGTGTGCTTGTGTTCGTTGAGGCTAAAACAAAGTATTTGTAGAACCTGAAACAACTTCTTCATAGGTTTGGTGAACAAATTGGTATCCACATTAATGAAAGAAGACCCATCTATTCACTTTGACCAACCACGATAGCATTAGTGAAGTCATAGTGGATGCTCTTGGAATCAAGATAATATCCTTACGTATCAAGTACCTTGGTTTCCCACTCACATGAGACAAGCTCTAGGTAAATCACTTCACTATATGCACTGACAAATTGGAGGAAATGGTCAACCATTGGCCACAAATGAAGACATCCATGTCAGGTGGGATCTCTTTGAACATGTCTACAATAGAAGGTCTGATTACATTCTTGGTCCAATAGGGGGAAGTACTCAAATCTATCCTTGATAGAATGTAAATCTCCATGGTGAATTATGTGTGGGCTGGAGGCACTCACCCAATGAAGTACTCTTGACTTTCTCTATCTAAAGAAAGAGGTGTGGGTCTAAAGACCCCCACATAAATTTCCAACTGGGCAACAATGAGGGGAATTATCAAATATCAGTAGGAAGATTCATGTTGTGATCATTGGATAAGAAGAAGATATCCCAAAGGATAGGACTTCAAACCATCCATCAGAGATGGCTACTCCAAAGTAATTAATAGACTGACCACAATATGGAAATATGTAAAGCATGCCTTCATCTCACATGAACCTAGTAAGTCGAAGTTGAGGCATATTCAAAATAGAGGAGAAAGTAGCTATTGTACCAGACACATATAGACCAAGTATGAAGTCCCAAAATGGAGTCTGTGTCTAAATAGAGCCATAAATGAATCCCTACCCAATCTAGAGAGGGTAGATAGATGGTACATGGAACGAATATTACCTACCTTATGTGCGGTGAACTTGAACCATACTTACATCTATTCAAAGATTATAGGTTCGACAAAGTTTTTTGGAAGTCGGTCTACGAGGGGCTAGGATTTAAAGAACCTAGGATACACGCCATGAAGGATATGATCATTAACCTCAACATGAACTCAAGAAAACAGAAGAGAAAGTTGCCGACAATTCTTTCTGCAATATACTTATATACTTGCAAAGAAAATAATTCTAGGAAACATATAGATAGGAAAAGAAACATTGAAAATATAAGGGAGAAAATTGTAAAGTTCTCAAACTTAAACTTAATGTATAGGGATTTTTTTCTCTTTTATTGGGTGAGTAATGTAGTTTTGAACTGCATTATAATTCTCCCTAACATTGTTTGGGTTTCAGAATAAAATTACCAAATTCTGATACATATGTATATATGTATATATACACTTTGCTATCGTGTTTTATATAAACGTCTACTATAAAAACAATATTGAGATACAGACTAATTATCCACTATCAACTTATAATAATGAATTATAGTGGGTTGATTAGTTGTGGAAATTTTTTGTTCCTAAATAGTTTGCTCTAACTGGTTGGAATATCTTCTTCAATAAAATTCCAACTCAAGATCCATTACAAATAATGGGCATGCTTCTCACCTCTAGATGCTTCTCATGCTATGAATATTAAGATGTCCATTTCTTTTGTTCCAAATCTGAAGGGGATATATGGAATAAAGTAGTAAATGAAGTCTGGATTTCTCATATCCCAATTTCTCATGTCTACTTCTATTATTTTGGAAACTTAAATAATCATCTTGTTTGCCTCACTACCTTTAATCATGTTTAGGAGGATAGAATATCAGATGTTTTGAATGTATTACTACCAGTAGGGATAATTATTGGTTTCATATTTTTTGTTGTTGTAAATAGTTTGTATAGTTAGCATACATTTTCTATGTATTTGTTTCTTTTAAAGTCTATTTATCTATCACTAAAAGGGAGCCAGACACTTAATTGAGTAGAAAAAGAAGAACATTAAACAGATTAACTACAGTCAAGTTTCAACATCCTAGTCAACAACACACATAATTTAACAATTTAAAAATGTTCATAAATTGTTATTTGATTTTTAATTAGACTTATTTGTGAGTTTATTTCAAGATACATGTATAACGGTTCAAGAAAAAAATTCATCCTATATTACTTCAATGTCTTATCTACACTTGTATACTTTATATTAATATCATATGTAACAAATTGGACACCAATTGAAATGTATTTTCCTTTAGTAATGGAAAATTTTACTCATTGATGGGTAGATAAGTGATATGTGGAGAATTTCAGCTACATAAAATTACAACCACTGTGACATGAAAACATCTCTCTCCAAGATAAAAGAAACATAATGAAAACAATGATTAGATGCTTTTACATAGCCCCATCCATATATTAATGTATGAAGCAACCTCCCTCAAGGTGTTCGTAGGTCTAAAGTAGATTTATGGAGGAAATTATTTCTCTAACATGATTGTAAGGGAAGTAATGTCTCAAATTTCACTACCAAATGGATCACCATAAATAAATAAATCATGAAAGCTCTAAAAGGTAGAGAGAATAATGTCATTTATATATAGGAAAATTCAAATGATTTCATAAAAATAATCTCAAATGAAGATGGTAAAATTTGAAGCCAAAAAATAAAGATGATTCAAAGTAGGTCTGTAAAGACAAAAACTTTAGTAGATTCTTAAGTGTTGAGAAGATGAGTAACATAGAGCAAGGATGTAGGGGATAGGGACAACAAGACCACCGACCCTTCAACACATTCCCCTCAATTTACCTACTAATCCTTCTTTGCTTGATCTTGATCATTTTTATTATGTAAATGAGATATCTTGCATATGATAATTAATGAATTTTTGCTAATACGCATTGTAAGGACCACTTTTTTATCGGCATAAATGTCGAACATTAGATAAAAACCCTAAACCTAAACTCAGATTATAAAACAAAACAACTAGTTCTAGACAAACACAGTTAACACTATATACAAAAAACACAATAATTTTTTTTTCTTTTCTTAAAACATCATAAACCAATATCACATCAAGGACACATATTCAGTTATCAAAAATATTTTCAACTCCAACCATAATCAAATATTAGTTCTCAAATACAATTCATATACTTATGTTACATTTATATGTAAGAACAAACTCAGTATACTACTCCATCCTAGGATAGAGAGAGTAAATAGGAATTCATACTTAGATTATTATATCAACATCTTCTTTGTAAGGACCTCTTAGATGGATGGCATTATACCTAAAAATATTTGAAACAACCTCATGAGACTCATATAGAGCCTCGGTGAGTGGATACGTCTCACTCAATGTAAGTACATGCATTGGCATTATAATAAGTATACTAAACTTAAAAAAAACTACATAAATCACTGAGTATAATAGGTAATACTATAATTTAGAACATCTATTTTATGATGATAATCTAATAAATAAGATATGGTATTCAATTATGCCTATTTCAACTTTAGAATATATTTAAGAAAAAAATTACGTTAGAATGACAATATGATTGTAGGAGTAACAAGTTAATATTTAGACAATTGAACCAAGACAACTATAAAATAATCTTTGAGACAACCCAACAAACATGACTATCCAAATGATGAGTAAATCCAAATCATAATAAGTATATATATTAAATCCCAATATAACTTAGTTGACATTGTTTGAGATCAAATTTCATACTAAACATATGTGAATAAGGCAACACATTATCTTTGCAAAGAATGACTACATCCCATCACAAAAACATATTCAACAACAATAGAATTATCAACTAACTATAGAAGGGAAGTAACAAACATTCAAATCATTCTCTACATAGTTTGTCATCTTTTAAGCATTTGTCCCAAAACTACTTGGCTCATACTTCACCAAGAAGAAGTTGCCACACATGATTCTCATTCCAATGACTCATCATCACTATCTTAGAGTTTATCTAGACACCCAAAGAAATTAACAACAAACCCAGTATCACCATAGGGTTGATTGAAGAGGCTCACGTCCTCTTATCATGTACATGATATAGGAACACACATAATAGAATATCACATATAATCATATTTCTCATATCTCATGATTTTCATTTCATGAGAGTTTATTCCTCATGTACATAAACTTTCACAATAGACATCAATGACGCACTCCTAATAAATGGTGGTCTAACATTTGAGGACTCAATCCACACTCTAGAAATCCTTCACATAATTCTTTCATTACTACAAGAGATTTGTCTCATTACCTTGATGTATACCTTAAGAGAAACTCATGGTGTTTGGGTCACCTAACTATATGTATTAAAATTTCATTGTTCCGTAATCCACTTACACATCTTAAAAGATTTGAAATAATCATTTATCAAATCTTGTATTCTTGTGCAACTACAATGTCATTAATCATATTAGGTTTAACAAGAAAGACAACAATTGCAACAAGAAGCACAACAATATGTAATTTGAAATATATGTGTTACTTTCCATTTCAACATCATTTCATATAATTCATCATTAGTGGGCTATCAACCCAAGATATCATCTCAATATCTAGCATTTACCCTATCATGCATGTTATTCAATCCTAACATATTTATGGTCAATTCATTCCATATCGCATTTTCTAGTAATTATTCACAAAGACATTAGAATCCACAATAATATAAGAATACAAACCTCTTGTATCATCCATCATGCTCTGAACAGGTTTAATATACAACATATACTTCTTCCATTCAATTTCAATAGATATAATTAAATATCAATATATAAACATGCATAACACATTTTGTTAGTCATATTTTACTATCTACAACTCTTCACTTAGGGTTACTATTTGACACATATCATATTTTATTTGAAAATTCTCAAAATAACCCATTCTCAAGATACATGTACTCTAACAGATAATTACAATCCAAAAATGCATTATTATGAATCAATCCACACCTTCAACTTCCTCTTGTTATCAAATTAAACTATACATATATACATTCCTTTGTGCCTCATTCGAGATCATTATTTATTATTATCACATAGCTCATCATATTAGGGTTATAATTAGGTTCTTATATCTACCAAGATAACTACTTAGTTTTCTCCTAAGTCAGGTTTGTTACTCTTAACTAACTTCATTTCATGTTCATTACATTATTGGAATCCATCATTGTAAATTCACTTAATGAGCATTACTTCTCTCACATTGACATTCATAAAGTCCAATTTTGGTATAAATAATGCAATTTAGGTCAACCCAAATGTAATTAGAATGAATAGGGTTTAGAATTCATTATACTTTATACATTAATATTTCTTCCATAACTTATCGTCGTCATTTTTATCACTGAAGTCCATTTTATTTTTTGCATTTAGATACATGTTCGATGTTATTTTACTTCTAGTGGCATTTGGTAATTCAAAAATCTTTGTTTCTTATAAGATTATATACTTTATGAAGTAGAATAGATCAAGGTTCTTCTTCATACTCCTTAATTTATAGTCATCTTCTCAGTTCATAATTCTGCACTCATGTGAGTTTTACTCATTATTACATAAATTATACTAGAGTAGATACTTCAGGATCTTAATAAGAGTTATCACCTTCAATCAAAGTCATAATGCCTATTGTTGACGTGAGACCCCTGACATGGATTAATGGTTAAACATGCATTTTTTTAAATTTTAATTGGGTGCTCAATTACTTAATGCAACCTTAAGATATTCTTTGATACCATGAGACTAAGCTATGTTTCAAGTTTAGTCCAATTTGGACATTGTTTGATGGAGTTTCCAATATATGTGATTATATGGTCTTTTGTGCAATTTTCCCATTTCTAGGGTTTTATATGTAAATTCACACATGCATGTTGTGATTCATATTACCATTCATAAGTTTTAATATAGTTTCACCTATGGATTCCTAGTTGTGCCATTTGTTTGTCTGCTCTATCCCTCTAGGGTTGAGGACTTAGGGTTTCTTACCTAAGTGACGATATTTCTAAGTATGGAAGGAATTCGATGGTTTCACCTTGTGAGTAATGATTTGATGGTTTCTCCTTGTAACAAAATATCTAATGGCCTCCTATTTAGATCCACAATCTGATGGAAACTCTAATAGTACTTCTTATTTCATGAAGGCATGAATCAATGGAAAAACCATGGTAAATATATAATGGAAACTCTGACATGAATGGATAGGATGTTTTTCAAGTTTTGACACATGACAAGTTTTTTTTCAACCTTTTGACCCATTTCTCTCTCTCCATGGATATATATACCCTCCACCTCTCTCAAAAATGAACCCTTTGTTTCTCTTATAACGTTCTTGCTTCTAGAGAGACCCTAGACCATCATTTTGTGGAGGAGAAGCTCTTGGAGGACAAAGCTTGGAGATATCATGGATGCATGTTGTCCTACGGTTTGGATCAAGATTCTCTAAGGGTGTTTAAAGCTTTCTAACTTAGTTTCTTACCCTAACCAAGTAAGATCTTCTTCTTTACTCTAGTTTTATTGTTGTTATCTTCCTTTTCTTCTCATCCATGCACGGAACTCTAGAGTTCTTCATGGAAGGTCGTGCATGTGGTTGAAGGAACCCTTTTCTTCTCTATTTTTCCCTAGATATACCCTCTTGAAGGAAGGAGATATCTTGGAGCTTTGTAAGTTCAAATATAGTGATTTTATTGGGCCACCTTGTTGTTTGGACGTTCACCTTCATTTTGAGGTGAGTTATATAACTTTCACCCCGTTTCTTTCTTGCTTTCAACGTGTTCCTTATAGATCTTGCCATAAAAATTGTTCTTATGAAAAGAAATGATCTTATGTGCACTACTTTACATACATGCATGATACTTGTGAGCTGTTAAGCTACCCTTAAATCATGTGAACATTCCCTCTGGTATAGGTAGGGAATACTTTGGCTTTTATGGTATGAAATGAGGTCTACTTAGTGTAAGGAAGTAGTCTTTACTTAGTGTCAAAACCATTAGTTTTACTTGGTGTTCTTTTGATAGTAATACTTAGCCTATAATTTGATGGCTTTTATTTTCCTTGAGATAATGTTTGGTTAAGTGTAAGAAACAATTGTTATACATGACTTTGGAATAATGGGTCGATTAAAAGACTAGATAGAGTGAGAAACTTGGACCTTACTTGATAAATGAACCCATGACTATGCAGTCACTGATCCAATGACTAGGTTAAGAAAATGAATCGATGGTTTTCCTTTATCCTTATATCAATGGTTTCAGCTAAGTGAGGGTAATTATGTTGTTGGTTAGTGATGACTCTACTTGGACTCTAAACTGATGGCCTTTAATTAGAGTTTTATTTTTTATTTCACTTTGTTAAGTACTTCAACTAATAAATGGTTTTGGCTTTGGCGAAGTGGCTTGATGAACCAATGGCTTTGATTTTGATGAAGTATTGTAATAAACCAATGGACTTATTCTTAACCAAGTACTGTCAAGGATCCGATGGATTGCTTTTGGTTAAGTATCCAAATGATTTGATGATCTTGTATTTGGCTATGTATTCTCATGAATCGATGGGTTCACTTGATGAATAAAATGATGGTTTACCAAAAATTTAATTCAATGGTTTCACTGTTCACTAATGTTAAAGTGATCAAGTTCTTGTCTAAGTACCATAATGATTCGATGGTCTCGTTCTTGGATTGATCCATCAATGATCTGATGGCTTTGAATTTGGTTAAGTGTTTCAATGATCCAGCAGCTTTGAATTTGGCTAAGAGTTCCAATGATTCGATGGTTTTGATTTGACTAAGTGTCTCAGTGACCCGAGGTATTATTTTTGGTCAAAATTTTCAATACTCTGATGGTTTTGTTATTGTCTAAGTACATCAACAATATGATGGGATTTCTATGTATCAGACGTGATGTTTTTGACTAAGTATAAGAATGAAGTGATGGTGGTTCTATGTAAGTTAAAAGAGTCGATGGGTTACCTAAGTATGTTAATGAAACAATGAATTGCCTATGTGTTAACCTAAGTATGATAGTCAAACAATGGTTTATCTATGGGCTTACCAAAGTGTTTCATAGAAATGAAGGTTTACCCTAATGCTTACCCTAGTGTACAAATGAAATGATGGTTTCCTCTCTATTGCCTAAGGGTAATAATGAACCAATGGTTTATCTATGAATGTAGAATTGTGATGCAAATCCAACCTACAATTGTTGAATCACTCTTGTAATGGATGATTAGTGGTGATTTTATATCTCCATCTTCATCTAATATTGAAATGATGTATAGATACAAGTCATATTGGTTAAGGTAAATTTATTATGATACTCTTGAAAATGTCACAATTCTTATGATTAATAAACCCTGATGACATGTCTGAAGGTAATGAGTGTGTTGATGATATGTTGAGCCCTTTGTAGGGCATGGAAGGATAATTATGTCCCTGAGGAAGTGGTACTGTTCTGGTCTAAATGACCTTTGGACATGACTTGAGCCATAGTAAAGGTGTAATGCTATTTATGAGTAATAAGGATTAATATCATGTCATGGTGGGATAAAAAGTATAGTATGATGGATGACAATGAACTAGTACCTTGTGATGTTGTAATGAGGAATATATCTCATACTTTTTATATCTTTTGGAGTTGTTATATACCAATGTTTTATAGAAATGAATTAGGGTTTGTATGAAAAACTTGGTTGATGTGGTCTTAACTCATCCAATCAGAATTAACTATCAAGTGAAACCCTAACCATGTAGTGCCCTATGCTGTAGAACCATTCCATGTGTCAGGACTTGATGGATGGTAAAATGTGTATTCCAGAAGGGAAGATCGGAGTCGTATAATTTTGAGTATGTGTGGGTGTAGGGAGAGTACATCCTTGTCATCCTGATCACAACTTTTTGATGATGGCTACAGTCATGACTTGAACTGAGAGCGGTTGAAGCCGTATCTCAGATATATGTATATGTGATGTGATTGGGAACATCTGTGGTTGTACCTCAGATGATAGGGTTTGGATAACTTGGTTTTCTGGTATCATGGCATGTACCAGGCACAGACTAGTTTGATTGCATTTTGACAAATATGTCACTATAGTGGACTCATACTGGCCGAGGGTGAATAGATCTTAGGATTCTGACCCTCCTAGATCTTATAAAAAACTGATTGTGACTTCGCAGTGGTCAATTGGAAGTATGAGTGGTACAATTCAAACTCCCCATGGCTTAATAAAAGACATAATTCGGCCTTGTAGCATATGAGACTAGGGTTATACAATGACTCACACTTGATGATAACCCTTGCTTCCTCCTTTCATATATGTAGATGATGTATAATGCAATAAGAGATAGTAGCCATGCTCATGCTATCAGATATTCTCATGTTGTTATATATGCTTATATTGTTAGCTATGCTCATGCAGGTAGATATGCTTACGTTGTTAGCTATGACTATGATGTTAGCTACACTATCCATTGAGAAAAATGTTAACTTTTCTATCCTACAAATCATACTATGATAATTTCTCTTTATTAAGTATTATATCTTGTAATTTCCATCCTATTATATTACCTACTATATCTATTTAATTCTAAAATCTGATGTGAGCAATAAACATTTTTGAGAGTTATATCTCTCATTGGGACATGGGTCTCACCACATGGGTCACCACATATTTTTAGGTGGTCGTCAGTAGCAGCAACAGACCCGTGCCAGTGAGGAGGAGATGTTGTGATGGACACCATAAGAAGGGTTGTTTATATGTCTAGTGTGTCCTAGAGTCATCATTGTACTCTCAGGTCGGGGCGAGGAAGTTTGTACTTTAAGTTTCAATCGAATTGAGATTTTAGTAACTTTTTGATGCTTTTATAGGATGTATATGTGGATAACACTTTCTATATACATGTTGTGGTTGAAGCCACAAAGTAGTTGTAAAAGATACTTGGCATATTATATATATGTGCGAGATGTTGGGTCTTTGTGTAAATGTTCATGGATATGTTTGTTAATATTTGATTAGTTTTATTTTTTCTCATTTTTAGGATGTGATTAATTAATGACCGATCATGCTTTGGCTTTGAGTAATCTCATTTAGTGTGTTGGGGTGTTACGGTTGAGCATTTCTTCACATTTACAAAGTCACATACAAGTTTGAGCTTTATCCCTCATAATCTTCTTAAGACTCAATTTGTAAAGTCTTCTAGTAGTCACTACTATAGAAACAACATTCAATGTCGCTTTTCTGGGCGTCGGTTATTTACAAAAACCGCCGCCTATAACATTACACGTCGGCTATTTAGTAAATCTGACGTCTATATTCGAAGACCAGCCAGACACGGGTACCGCTTTGTATTCAGCGTCGGCTGCATAACAAACAACCGACGCCTAAAATCACCCGCGAAATCCAATTTTCGAGCAAAAAAAATTTGGCACATATAGCGTCGGTTTTTTACCAACAAACTGACGCCTATATAAGATGAAAAATTGCGCGAAAAGTTCCAGCTTAGGTGTCGGTTATCCGTTGATAACCGACGCCGATAATGGTTCCCGCCATACTATTTACGGCAAAATTTGTCTAATTGGACGTCAGTTATTTAAGTAGAACCGACACCGAAGACGTTAGGTGTCGGTTGTATTTTATAATCGAAACCTTTTACCAAATTAATAGACCCTCGAACGGCCACTGTCCTCTTTCTTCTATTTCATCGTCTTCTGAATTTCATCGTCCGCTGCTGCTCGCCTCCTGGTGCCTGCTGCTTCCTCTCCATCGACGGCGCTGCTGCTGCTCTGCGTCGCCACCACCTTCCTCCTTGCGTTGCCGCCACACTGCCTTCCTCCTTGCAGCCGCCCGCCGATGCTACTGCTCCTTGCCGCCGATGCCGCTGCTCCTTGGTCTGCCTGCCCTGCCGCCTGGAGCTCGCCGCCGCGCCGCCTTCCTCCTTGCCGCCGCCCACCGACGCCGCTGCTCCTTGCTGCCGACGCCGCTGCTCCTTGGTCTGTCGGCCCTGCCGCCTGGAGCTCGCCGGCCACCGGTGCACCTGCCTGGCCTGCCGCTTGGAGCTTGCCGGTCACCGCCACCACTGCTAGGAGGTCAGTTGTTGTTGCTCGCCTACTTGTCCGCCGCCACTACCTAAAGGTATGCTTCCTCCAGTACTGCTCCACCACAGTTGTGTAGTTGTGCATACCTGCAAGTTATCAGGAACACCTTAATGAATGTCTAACACCTAAATGAATATCTAGTTGTGGATTTAATTTGGATGTATATGCTAAACCTAGATTTAGAGAGGACATGCTATAGTATTTTCCTAGTATGGTGAAAGATTCTCAATCGTGTGTATCACATGGGATTCTTATCTCAACACAATGGACTGCAATATATGCATCTAATGCCTTAAATGGAAGACTCAAATGTTACAAAATCCTATCAAAGTAGGTAGAAACAACTTATATATATTCAGATATTAATAATTCCATGAAGTGCACATTATCTTACTCAAGAAAAGTATGTGTATAATGTAGGATTAGTTCCATATAATGGTTTGTTGCTTGCATATATTTGTCATATATTTGTGCTTCTAATCGTGATGTTTGGCCTAATTCAGTAAATTTTGATGCATGTTGAAATAAGATTTAAACTTGTCAATTGTAGCATCCTAATTTGATTTGATTAAACCCTAACATCAATTGTGATGAAGCCCTAACATTAATCGTGATGACACCCTAACATGTACATATCTATTATTGTGTTTGTTGGCCTAGAAACCCATCCAAGATTTACTCATTAGGAGTAAATCTTGGATAGTCCCCGGTTTGGGACTGTTCTTGAACACCTAATCTCACTTAGGATGTAAGTGTATAATGTGTATTGGGTTTTCGAGAAAATTTCGGCAGCATTTCCCCGTTTGTTCTCTAAGTACATATGTACTTAGAGAACAGCGGGGAAATGATGCTGAAATTTTCTTGAAAACCCAATACACATTATACACTTACTAGTGAGATTAGGTGTTCAAGGATGGGATAGGTGGTACACATTTATTATATATAAGAATGACATCACATGTGTTTGTTGGCCTAGAAACCCGTCCAAGATTTACTCATTAGGAGTAAATCTTGGATAGTCCCCGGTTTGGGACTGTTCTTGAACACTGAATATCACTTACGATGTAAGTGTATAATGTGTATTGGGTTTTCGAGAAAATTTCGGTAGCATTTCCCCATTTGTTCTCTAAGTACATATGTACTTAGAGAACAGCGGGGAAATGCTACCGAAATTTTCTTGAAAACCCAATACACATTATACACTTACTAGTGAGATTAGGTGTTCAAGGATGGGATAGGTGGTACACATTTATTATATATAAGAATGACATCACATGTGTTTGTTGGCCTAGACATGTATGTTTATATTTTTTATTGATAAAAGATCACAATTTTAGAGGCATGTATGTTTATATTTTTTTATTGAAGCTAAATGTTTGCTTTTTTAATATCAATATCATTTTCATATTTGATTTTTCATTATCTTCTAGTTAATACAAATGCTAAATGTTTGCCTTTTTCTAGTTAATACAAATGCTAAATGTTTGCCTTTTTCTAGTTAATACAAATGCTAAATGTTTGCTTTTTTAGTGACATTTTCAGATGGCTGACCATGATGAGCATGATGTCCATGATGAGCATGAAGTCCATGATGAGCATGCTGTCCATGACGAGCATGGAGAGGATACCAATGTAAGTTCTAAAAATCATATCCTGCATTTCTAAAAAATTCATTATCTTCTAGTTATGTCATATATCCCATATTTTTATATTATGCTAATTAAGTGTGTTTATTTTTGTCAAATTTTAGGTTGATGATGCACATGTACCCACTGAAGCACTGGAGCAACTTGATGCGCAGCACAAAACACTTAACAAGAAAAGGGGCATCACTCTATTGAAGAAGTTAATAGCGCTGAGTGGCAGTGGATCCAAATTGGTTGTTGAGTTTGATAATGGAGGAAATGCAATTGGAGTGAACCGCAATAATTTTGTAAACTATCTTGGGTGTGTCACTCGAAGCCATTGTGGTGTTAAGTATGATAATTGGCATAAAGTTCCTCAGGCGAAGAAAGACTTGATATGGAAGGATTTATGCGTGAGTTATTATTATTTGCAATTCTATTTTGTAGATTACAAATTATATTATTTGCAATTATATTTTTGGATACTAGTTAATAAGAATTCTATTTTACAGAATATGTTTGCATTGGATGAGAAGCTGCATCGTAAAAGCGTGATGCAACATGCTGGAAAGATGCTTAGGAACTATAGGACAAATCTGAACAGAGAATATATAAAAGATGGTGATAAGAAGAAGAAGTCAGCCCTTGAGCAGTGGAACTTCTTGGACAAAGAAGATTGGGACAATTTTCTTGCTTCAAGAAAATCTGAAGAATTCAAGGTATTAGGCGTCACTCCCAATTTAATTAATATACATTGTATTCACCTATTCAAGATTAACATTTAGTGCTACTAACCAAATCATTAATGTGCATACTAACTAGGCCCTCAGCGACGCGCAAAAAGCAAGGCGTGCACTGAATGTGCATGACCACACTATGGGTCCAAAGGGCTATGCAAGCATTCGCTAAAGACTACAGGTGGAGTCTGCGGCTACTCAGGAGTCTACTGCTACTCAGGAGTCTGCCACACCCATGCCTCGCCATGATATCTGGATAGGTGGGAGGCAAAACAAGAAGGGTGAAATAAAGAAGCCCGTAACTACTGAGGCGGATGTGAAAATGGTAAAATACAACTCTTAGAGCAATCGTTTGAATATTGATTATTTGTGGTGTTAACTAATCATGTGTGTTGATGGTGATTAGCGGGAGCTGCACGAGCAGAGGAAACAAGGCACATTCATCCCTCAGGGCACAAGGGATGAATTGACAGTTGCTCTGGGTAACCCAGAGCATCCTGGACGTGTTAGGGGTGCAGGCGCTGGTGTGGGCATCAAAGCATTCTTTGGGCCATCCCAGCGCAAACCCAGAGCGGGACTTTCACAAGAAGAGGTAACCTATTCTTTTTTTAGAATGTTACTGTAAAAGGGAATTCAATAATAAGAAGCTAATGTTTCTTTTATCCATGTATAGGAGAATAAGAGAGTCGAGGATATAGTTGCTAAGAAGGTCAATGATATAGTTGCTGAGAAGGTCAAGGAAGAAATAGTGCGATGGCAGGCATCTCAGGCTTCCAATCAGCCTATGGCGACCCACTCTTCTCCTGATGCACAGACTGTGAGTAATTCTGGAGACCCATCGCCTAGCACGTCTCCTGTAAGTATTGTTTATGACATTATAGCTAGTCTTTTCAAGATGATATGTTTTCAAGATGATATGTATATATGTATAACATTCTTTACGTAAATTTGTAGGCATTGAAACCATGCCGCTTAAGAATGCAAGACTATGTTGTTGCAAAGGCGCGGGCTTACCCGTCCCTTCCTGGGGCAACGTTTCATGGGACTCTAATGCCGTAGGGCTATGTTCGTGTGAGCCCAATATGTGTATTACCCGATTGGAGGGAAGCTGCATTGCCATATGCCCACCCAGATATTGATACACTTGGTGAGGCAGAAGGCGGGGTGATATTGTGGCCCAAAGCAGATGTCGTCTACACTACTGAAATTGTAAGATAAATTTACATTACTTTATATTGTTAATGTGTATATATGAGGTCAACTGATATGAAATTATATATACAAGTTAAAAAGAAGACACCCTGAGCACCTAGGCCTCCATCTCCACTTCCTGCATTACCAAGTTGGGTTCCAACTGACCTAAAATACCCGTTAGGTCCTTCTTGTAGGGGAACGACATGTTGGCTACGGGCACATAATATACATTGCCCTATAGTTGTTTCTTTAGAAGCAGATAATGCAGGTCAATCATACGATAGCTCTTTATTTATACAAGATATTATTGATCTGTTTATGTATGATTGGCTGAATACATCAATGATAGAGACATGGATAAGGTGAGATCTTGTTTATACATCCATATACCTTGTGTAAGACCCGGTGATCTGGTTTCTTATATATTAATGCATACGTAATACATGTTTTGCAGCTACTTAGTCGAAGATCAATGCAAACAATTTGCATTTGATCATGTGGGATTTTTGATTCCATCATTGATTAGTATGGTAGCTAAAGACCCTGATAGTGTTCAACAATACTGTATAGATGCTTTTAAAAATTTCGGTCAGCAAAACAAGACGATAATAATAGCTCCATTCAATGTCAAGTAAGTTTACTTTATTTATAATTTGGACTTAAGAAAATTCCATTTTTATTGTGCATTTTGAGTTATTAATTTTTAACTTTTTTACCTATAGCGCTAGACATTGGGAGTTACTAGTTATTATCCCCGGGACATTCACTGTTTATTATCTAGATCTTGCGGGAAGTACATTGAACACTAAAATTGGACACATATTGAGAATGCCATTATTCTGGTGAGAAATATTTCATTTTTATATCCGTTAACATATGTTATTACATTACTATTTAAGTATGCAATTTACTATGTTACATTAACATGTAGGGGTTTAGATGCATTAAAAAATATTGAAGGAAATATCCCAAAGAGAAAGAACCAGCCAATAATTTGGGAGAACGTAAAAGTAAGTTCCCGACTCCAATGTATATATTATTTATGTGAACTGTGCTTAGTTGTATTTTTTAATATTTTGTATGTTTCAATTTATAGTGCGCTACACAAGACAACGGCTGGGCATGCGCACACTATGTGATGCGATTTATGCAGATGATTATCCGACATGCCACATTGGATATTAATACCATACATGAGGTATTATATATAGTCTCATTAGTTATTATGAAATATATCAATCTTATTTTTATATTATTACTTATATACATACATCATTCTCTTTGTAGGTGTTTAAAACTGACCACACTATAGGTAAATGCTTAAAAAATGTAAATGCTCCATATACGATGGAAGCATTAAATGAAGTAAGAGAAGAATGGGCAAAAGCCATACAAGCAGTGGCGATTGTAAGATATAATTGGGATGTTGATAGAGATCCTGAATGAAATTTTGTAAATGAATATTTCTGAATGTTTATACATGTATTTGAATGTTTCTACATGTGTGAATGTGAAATTGAATTGATGTCTGAATGTATCTACTTGTGTGAAAAAATATTTGTTAATTTTGTAGGTTTGTGGCCTGTTTGGAGGCTGATATCAATAGATGTCGTAAACCTACAGTTCAGGAAACTGAACTGCAGGTTCTCATTCTGCTGACCAGCCACAGTAGGCCTGCAAACTGATAAGAAAAAAAATTAAAGTATAGGCGTCGGTTATTTATAGAACACTGACGCCTAAGGCCTACAACGTCGGTTATTGGATAAAAACCGACGTCGAATGCGACAAACAACCCGACCGTGCAGGAAAGCACGGCCGTGGTGGAAAAGGCGTCGCTTATTAGTATAAAACTGACACCTATAGTACTAAACACGGCCGTACAGTGAAGCACGGCCGTTTCGTCTGAGAGTATGGCGTCGGGTGTTCAGTTATTAACCGATGCCGAAAGTGTCCTAGGTGGTTCCCTTTTTTGTGGCGCGAACCCTATAGACGTCGGCCAACTATATATAACCGACGCCGATAGATAATATATGTGTCAGTTATAAAACCGACGCCGAAGAATTTGACCTTTAGCGGCGCCCACATAGGCGTCGCTTGAAAACCGTCGCCAAAGGGGGTTAAAAAATTGACGCCAAAGGCTATTTCTGTAGTAGTGAGTGTTCTTAGTTGAATAATTATAAGAACCTTACCATTCACTAATTTCGTCAAAGTGTGCTGGGGTTCATTAGTTCTATTCACACACATTGGAACCCTAGATTATGTTCAACACAATTCCTCCATCACTTTTAAATATACATCAATTCATTGGCTCATTTGTGTCAATCCCCTTACCCTAAACATAACATATCTACATTTCAAAACATCATGTACATTTAAATTTAATCCTATTAGTGGTTCAAAAATATAGTTTAGGAACTCAATCTTATTAAGTTCAAATATGATTCTATACATGTCTACTCAATTTTCAAATGTATCATTCATTAGGATGATTTTAAGCATGGAAAAACAATTCCGTGACCATCAATTCCCCATTCAAAATTCTAATATACACATCAGGAGATAAACACATACAAGTCATTAATAGTATATGTAAATCATTATTATGTTACCATACAAGCATTAACCACATTGATTCTTAGTCATATAGAATAAGGATTTCAACATGATTACATAGCTTAATAGGGAGACCAGCACCCACCTCAAGTGACAAGTACCATACAAACATTATTCATTGTCTAAATTTCTAGAAATTCAACCAACTCGTATGGATTCAACTCATTTCTTGCTCATTTAAACTAAGGAACCCTTGAAAAGGGGAGTTGGAGAGAAAGAAAGAGAAAAGGGGTTGATTTGATATCATTTTGATGTAACTAAGAGTAGGGATAGAATTTGGACATGAAAAAGGAAGATTCACCATGGAATCCCATCGAAAGAAGGTAAACTTACTTTCATCACTCCTTATAAGATAAAACCCTAGATTAACATCTCCACCTCCTTCCTCACTCAAACTCTAATTCTCCATCTCTCTAAGATTTTTTTCCTAGAATGAATAAAAGATATGAGAGCTACTACAATGATAGGTTACTCATATAGAGTAGTTAAGGTGATGGGACAATTGCAAATTATCCTCACATTATATTTCCTAATATTTTACAAAACTTTTCTATCATTAAGCTTTACTAAAAGAGACACCTATTGTCAGGTAATACTCCTTCAATAATTATGAAAATTTAGCATGTTTTATGATACAAACGTTTAGAGATACAATTAAAATTTCATCACATTTGGAGTTACCCATAAATAACTAAAATCAAACATCATACCACAACACTTTAGTCTATAGCATGGCTTGTAGAATTGGGATTCGGCCAACTTAAGATTCAAAGAACATTAGAATACTTTGAAAATTTGCACTAACGTATCTCTAAATGATATAGAAATTTCAAATAAATGTAGCTAACATATAATGTACTAAAAATAATAATATACTACACTACTATATTTGTTAAATTATTTGTTCATATACTTTTGAATACCTAATTTTCATCTGAATAGGGTTTTGACTTGCAAACCCTAATTCTTTCAATGAAAAGTACCTTTTAGATTATATCATGAAGTTCAAAAATATCATAATACTATCATCATTAATCCATTTTAATCAAGGATCAATCTAGTAAAGAATGTAATCATTCAAGTAAAATCCTAACTAATAGGCTAAAATGAAAATGTGTCATTATAAATTCTCCACTCCTTTTAAGATTTTGTCACAAAATCCAAGAAAATGTGACATTGAATCGTGCATCTATAAATTCCAAATTATCTCTCTTCCTTATGAAATCATGTGTTACTTCTTAAATCTTTTACATTGGAATTTTAATAAACTGTTATTAGATGCATACGTTGTCTCCTATCATCATCATATATCTATTTGAGTATTGCAACAACTTACTTCATAAATCTTTTTAATATCATACTATCAAGTGATGATGAATCCTTAGTTAATTTTTATATTCTTTAAAGGCATCAATGTACTATTTAGCAGTTAGTGAAAAATAATTCTTATTTTAAATCTGATTAAGGTGTACCAAAATTTGGAATCTAATTTTAGTCAATAATGCAAAGCATATAGTAGATACATATTTTTTTTCATGAAAAATGCTAATTTAAGAATGGCAATAAGATTATAAAGAAACAATTTTCTACAACTAACACTTAGCAATCACTTTCCAATTGTAGGTGTCCACCACGTTCTACTTAAAACAAACACTTCCATGAATCACTTGGTGTTTACCATATTAGTACCTCACTTCTTATTTTTTAAGATTTATAAAAATTCCAGAAGAACGATTTTTCTTATCCTTAAAAGTGTAAAAAATTTTGGTTTGCGGATGGAATCAGGGTGAGGAAACCTAGGGGAAGAGGGGCTCTAACGGCGGTAGAAACAAAGTACAAGAAGAAGATCCCAAGGCTGATCGTGGTAGAAAACATGATCAACGTGACCAGGACATCATATCAAAGATGCTTGAGGGTAGCATGGCACAAGGAACACAGAATACTATAGATCAAGGGAGGGTGGGCATTGAAATACTATAGATAGGTTACACTTCACCTACTCTGGTATTCGAGGAGATTCGGGTGAGCGGAACAAAACCCCACGATCTGAAGGCACACTTGTATCCGGTTCCACAAAAGTACTAAGAAGGACGATCGAGGAAAGTGGTCACTGGCTGGAGGAAAGCCAACATGGCACCGAGATAAACCTTATCCCCCAGAACATACCAAATCAAAATGCTCACCAAACATTTAGTAGTGTGGTAACATGAGATAACAAAAATCATATAGAGGGATTCTTCCTGGGGAAACTCTTCGAGGACACACTCTGAGTAAAAGATGTCACGTTAGGCAAGTGGAAGGAACACCTGCAATATCCATAATCCTGGAGGAGGAAGAGGCGCTCATAAAACCATGTACTTATGCAGTGGTGGTTAGATTACTGGGATCTAACAACGGGTACATGAGTATGAGAGATAGACTAAAACTATTTTGGAAGATCATAGGTCGGTTCAACATGTGTGAACTAGATCTTGGGCATTTTGTGGTTCAACTGTCGTGTAAATGTGACTTTTAAGAAGCCCTAACCGGGGGACCATGGAAGTTGTTTGATATAATTCAATTGGTATGGGAATGGTTCCCCACATTCAGACCAAAGGAGGAATATCCTGAGCTAATGGTGACATGGGTTCACATACTTAATCTCCCTTTACATATTTATGTGCTGACAATGTTTCAATACATAGGAATGGTGTTGGGAAGGTTGATCAAAGTTGATACCCACACGTCAAGACGATCAAGGAGCAAATTTGCAAGACTTGCAACCGAATTCGATACAACAAAAGAGTTTGTACCATCTTTACTCATTAATGGCTGCACATACGAAGTGATATATGAGGGATTTCCCTGGGCGTGCGCCATATGTGGCAGGGAGGGACACACATCTAAGGAGTGTAGACATCACATGCAAAGCGAAGATGAGGGAAATGAAACCATTCATAATAATAGGGACCACCACAGAGAGGAAACAAACCATGGAAGTCAACAGGAGGAGCAGTGGCATACACAAAAACAACATGGAGGTAGAAGGTGAGGATTCGTACAGAAGGAGAAACTAGGGATGAGCATCGGGTCGGGCCAGACCGATCCGACCCGTGACCCAGCTCGCATAACCCAATCTAGACCTGAATCCAATTTATAATATGGGTGGGCCGGGCCTAAAATTTAAACCCATATTTTATTTGGTCCGGGTACGGGCGGAGGGAACTCAGGCCCAAAAACCCGAATGCCTAGATTAGATTTTATGTAAAGTATGCATGTATACATCTATATTCTTTCTGAAAGAAAAACATACATATTTCTTGATGCAATATGTAGTACATATCCAACCAATGGAAACATGGATAATCTATAATTAATAATCATGATTAGTGAATTAATACTAGTAAGATAACCATCATTGACATGGATAAACGTACTTGGTTTTTTTGATTTGTTCTTACTATATCTACATGTAGGAGACTAATGATCTTTTGCTCAGTGCATAGTAGATTATGCTCATTTTTTTCTCATATGCCCACATGTAGGAGACAAATGATCTTTTATCCTTCCAAAACCCATTTCATTGTATATACATATAGGATGAGGAAGCAAAAGTTACAACATTGTAGTTTCCACTGATTTTTTAAGTCTCATACATTCACATGTACGAGAAAATGATTTGTTGTTTTTTCAATATCCATTTCATAGTTGTAGGGGATCACACAAGTAAAGTATACATATTCCAGCTACATTGGTCTCAAATATATATATATATATATTTATATATAAAGAAATAAATATATATATATATATATATATATATATATATATATTGTTGTGAAGGTTGATCACAAAATACATATCATACTAGTTTAGTTTTCATTTTAGCAAGCTATATCTAGAAAAATTTTATACGCTCATCCGATGTTATATGGGCAAACCCAAATCCGGCCCGAAACCCAACATTCTTATATGGGTCAGGTACGGGCTATCATTTTTCAATTTTATCTGGGCCCAAACCTGGCCCGTGGCCTGCTTTAATATGTGTGTTTGGGTTTTTGATAGAAAACCCAATATAACCTGGCCTGATGCTCATCCCCAGGAGAAACCACTTGATGAAATCTATGCAAATATGTTTGCAGATCTAGAAGCAGATGAGGATGCAGGCCAGACACATGTGCACAATGTGAACGAAGGAAGAAAGATCCCTGAAGTCTGTATTGCGACCAGGAAAATGGATAAGATATGGAGGAGGACGAAGAAACCAAGTCAAGGAGAGGCAAATAAGGAAACATGCGAAGTGCTAAAAATATATCCAACACAAATGTAAACCAAAGAGCGACTGCTAAGATGACCCAAAGTTTCCATGAAGCTATTAACCTAGAAATCAATGAAATTTTGTAGAAGTCATGGATGATGAAGAATTAGAGGGGTTAATTGTAAACAATGAGCTATTTAGTAAATAAGCTGAAGAAGAACTCCCAGAACCAATCATAGATATTAATGAAGCACTAGTATCGAATATCCAAAAAGAAGGGTGAGGGCAAAAGTGTAAAGGAAATGGCACCAAAATGAAAAGACCAAGTAAAAGTAAGGGTTTAACAACCACCAGGCCTAGAAGAAAAAATCCATAGAAGATAAAAGAGAAGGAGGAATCCACAACCCATGAAGCAATATAGGAAGAGAGGTACAAGGAAGGTGAAGCAGAAGTATCTAGTGAAAAGCAGAATATCGCTCCAAGTGTAAGCTCTTAACTTACTACACTCCATTAAATTATAAGTTATAATGTCAAACACTCTGTGTTGGAATAGAAGAGGTATAGGAAAGACTGACACACCTCAAAACTTCAAGGAACTCCTGTGATTGTACAAACCAAAGTTGGTTTCCATAATTGATCCATGGGTCAGTGGTGACAGAGCTACTAAAGTCATAAAAAAACATAGTTTTAACAGGTCCTTTAGAGTTGAAGCTAGGGGCTTTGCGGGAGGCATATGGGTCTGCTAGAGAGACCATGAATGTACAATGCATATTCTGAACTATCATCATCAGTTCGTCACATCCTATGTGAACAACACTACCATCATCACATTTGTGTATGCGAATCCACACATATCTGTTAGAAAATTTTTGTATAAACATAACGTGCACCTTGGATCATACTTGTAAATTTTAATGTAACCACCAATCCTTCTAAAAGAAGTGTAGTGTGCACTATAATCACACGAAAGACAAGGTGTTTCATGCCACATTGATGGAGGATGGTCTTAGTGACCTGGGCTTTTCTAGACCAAAGTTTACATTCAAGAGAGGAGTATTACAACAACACCTCAACAGAAAAGTGGCAAATGAAGCATTCATTCATAAATATCCTCGAATCTCTGTCGAACATCTTCCTCAACTCCAATCAAACTACAATACACTACTCATCAAATTAATTCGTCCAAAGAAAGCTCATAACAGATTTTTGGCAAGGGCACCCTAGGCAACAGACAAGCAATTCCAAACCATGCTGAAAATGAAATGGAACAATACTCTACCTTTCAACAATGCACTGAATAATGCTAGAGAGGAAATTGTCAATTGGGACAAGAACAACTTGGCAACCAAAACAAAGAAGAAGACTAGATTGTGGCAGAACATAAAAGCATTGGAAAAGGAATTAGCGGACAACTACAATCCAATAACTGATGGCATATATATTGACATGAAATTTGAACTGGATAAAATGCTCAAGGAGGAGGAAGAGGACTAGAAGCTCAAGAGCCACATAGACTATTAAAAGATAGAGACTGTAATACAAATTTCTACAACACCTTTGTCAAACAGTGTAGAATACATAACACTATCTCCATGTTGAAGGACAAAGATGGAAGGTGGGTGTAATGACGCCATCAAAATGACAGCCAAATCATTACTAAATATGTGGAATTACCATAAATAGCGGATTAACAAAAATCACAAAAAAATTAAACCATTTTGCAAGGGGATCTTCTACCAGAAAAGTCTTACTGAAAGATCCAAATCTTATACATAACATGATTTACATTGTACAACACTATTTCATCTCATCTTGAGGACAACATATAACAGTTGCACTATCAACACATGTACTGTAGCAACATAAAACCTCGAGGTGAAAGTCTCAGATCGCTCATGAAACCATTACAAACCGATTCTAAGGACCTGAGAGTACAGAGACGACACATAGGACTTCTATCTATAAGATGAGATAGACAATATACTAAACTTATACTATTGCTGCTGCCCTACTGTTTATTGTCCTTCTTCTACAGAATGGTCTTTTCCTCCTCTTGCACGCCCACCTAAAAATTGTGGATCCCATAGGGTGAGATAATTGTCCCAGTGAGAAATATAACTCTCCGCCAACAATATTATTATCACAGGTAGACAATATAAAGCTGAGTAGAGGATTCTATTACATTAATAAGCAGGACTAATCACTATTTCTTTTCCATTAATCATTCAAGATAATATTGGTCTTGCTTAATTATATGCATTACTGTATCTTTTAGCATCAATCAAGTTCCAAACAAGAATTATATGAAATGTTATAATGAAAAGCATAATTACATTTATCAGGTACTTTCATATTCACTGAAATACATAGATCACTTAGAATCTCAATCTCTTATTATCATCATTACTTGGGTATTCAAACCCTTAATTCTTCATTGAGTACTGTCACCACTCAATAGATGATCATTACCTCTAGGTCATCAGACCAAGGTATTTATCCACACAGTACACATATCTCATTGAATCTATATCATATAGCATCATAGCTATTACTTAGCCATTCTCATTTCCTTATGATTCCTGCATGGTTAGTATATCATGTTATCCACAATTTCAAACACATGTCTTAACCATAGAATACTAAATAACACATTTTCCTTAATGAATTAGAACATGTCTACCATATCGGGTAGCATGGTGGATAATGTTATGCTATCGTGCTTGGAAATGCACATATTATCATAACAAGTATAATTATTAGTCATGTGGTGCATCCACACCATCATATCGGGTTTAAGGCATATCCCTTAACATCATATCATGTAATCATATTGGGTTAACTATCACTTCAACTTTTATCATCTTAAGTCAACCTCATATCAGGTATAGATTAGATTCTTGTCCTCATATTGGGTTATAAAAGAATATTGGACTCTTATTTTGTGTGCAAGAGTACACCATATCTGGCATATCACTATGGCTTTACCAAATCATGACCCCATATTGGATTTTCCATATCATGATCCCATGTTGGGTAAGTGTCTTCCATATCACCCATAAGTCATGTCTTATAAAGTATGACCTACCTTCATATCGAGTAGACCTCTATATCGGATTACATATCGATTTTCAAGAGGCTTCAACCCATATCGGGTTGTTCAATGATGATGTCATCATCATCCACCTCAAGATCCTTGTACTAATATTCTAAACCATAGACAACAGTCCTAGTTAATTATTGTAACTCATGGATATGTCAATAAATCAAAGGAAATCAATATTAAAAAGAAATCAACAAGTTTGAACAATATTAAAGAAAAGATAATAATATAGCTGAGTTCAAGTTATATAACCCGCCTCTAAATCAACTTCCAAGCTTCAAACTCCAACTCTTCAAGTTCCCAAGGTTGAAGATGAGCTTCTCCAAGATCTAAGACTTGAGCTCCTAACTTTTTTCACGATACCTCCAATCCCAAAGGTCGATATCACCTTACTTGGTTGATATGACCTATTTGGCTGATATCCTTTATCTTTAGATGATACCAAGCTTTCTATTCAACTCCTCTTACTCATGCACGATACAAGAGGGGTATGCACGATATGTAAGAGAAGGATATTAACAAGATTTTTTAATTTCCCCAAACAAGTGAAGGGTAAGGAATTTATACTTGAGTTTTATGGAAAGGAGTGTAAGAGGCGTCATCATCTTAAGCTACTACATGACACCTAGACATGCATGGTCGACACATATTATTTACATATATCCCAGAATTATCTTTCCATGCAAAAATAAGAGCTTGAGGATAATGCAAAGGATAAGGGTCGGGCTCCTTTGGTTATCTTCTAGGACAAGTCTTCTTACACTCACTTTATTATTACATTCAACTCCATCTTTTTCTAAGAAAAGTTGCAAGCCAATACATATAACTTTATTAAAGTATCTTGCCCCTCATGGGAAAATATAAAGCTCAAAAAACTGATAGGAGACTCCCTCCATGGCCCCTTGTTCGATAGGGACTCCCATTCTAAGTCTACAACTAGATATAGCTCAAGTAAGGGCTTCACCTTTAATTATTTCTTAGTCTTTTCATCACTAAGAGTACCATCCCTCAAATATGGTTTAATAATGGAACCCCCTTCTTTATCTCTCCTCTAAATAATATATAGAGGGAGTAGGAACACACTATAAGTGATAATTTATATATCCACTTTCCATTTTAGATAATTTCCAATTTGATACACAAAGCACTTAGCATTATTCAAACAAGTTATCACTAAGAATTTAGGCCTTCCGCAAGCCACCACTTAGCATCATTATCTCTCTTTTATGATATCAAAACACTTAGAACACATTCAACATGTGACATTTTTCAATGTAACCCCTCGTCTTGGGTAAATTGCACATTTCACTCAGATAATCAATTAATGCACAAATAGTTTGCAATTAAGCCCATACTTGAAAATAAACTTCACAAAAAGCCTTAATTACTTTTCAAAAGATTAGAATCAGTTTGTAAGTAACTTACTTAAGAAAAACTCCTAGGGTTAAGCCATAACTCAAGTCAGGGATGTTACAATTATAGACCCCTAACAAGGATTTTGTCCACGAAATCCTAAATGAAGGAAGACAATTGTTGTTCATGCATCATATAATCAAGTCTCCACATAACATCTTGACGTTATGGAGATGCCATAGAACTTTGATAAACACAAAAGTCCTTCCATTAAAGATCATCATAATATCTATCACATATGACACATACTCAACTGCCTTAGTCATTACTGACTGCGGAGTCAACTCTGTGTGAAGTAGCACTTTCGAAATCAGAGGAGTACTATTCATACTTTGAATAATTCAGGTGTCAAACCTCATTGACTCACATATTTTATGTGATAAGATTCTTAAATTCTAGGGAGTCTTTCATATTCTTTACTTCGCTTAGCATTTCACTTTCAAGGAAGGACCGGGATTATGTTCTGTCAGCCACTTGGGACTACAAGTCTTGTCATACATCCTTAATACCACTCCAATCTGTTGACACAACACAAATCTTTCTTATAACTTGTATCAACTATCTTCCTAATTGTACATTCTCTTGTCATAAGGAAAGCTCACTTACTAAAGAACATCTTACCTCAGAGGCATCTCTAGAGTTTAGGAATAATTTTCCTCAATATATCTAGATAGGGATACTCTAAGGAATTTTTTTTAGCTTGATATGCTTCCTCTCAAAATGATTCTACAATTGTTACTTCAATTAATACATCCTTATCAATGTTTATGTTTATGCAGAGCATAAACCTCTAACATATGATCTCCATACTAGAGTTATCTCAAGGTTGGCCCTTTTTGGATAACCAAACATTATTCATCTTATCAGGATTCATATCCTCACTTTCCCATACCACCTGGAACATCTTTGTAACATCCCTGACCTGGGTTATAACCTAACCCTAGAAGTTTTGCCTAAATAGGTAATTAAACACATGTAATCATCTTTTAGCAGGTAATAAAAGCTCCTAAGGAACATATGTTTCCATTCCTGTCCCCTAGGAACAATGTTGTAGTATTGTTTTGCAATGCAGGGACCTATGTGCAATTATCTAGTTAAGAGGTTTAACGTGCAGAGTTCACAGGTTAAGATGCACCTTTGATGATGAAACATCATAAGAGTGAATCTGATGAGGCATGATGGATTTTTCCAAGCTTGGGTATCAAGATGCAGCTTATGGAATGATCCTTATGCTTAAAAACCCTAATTTGGAGTAAAATGCAGTTTACCCAAATTATGGGGTGCAACTTGTAAAATACACTTTCTAGAATATCGTTTATGACTTTTTACATCATTTAAAGTTATTATAATGAAGGAGACACTTCTTTTGAATAATCATATAATAAGGAGTACCTTTGTAATTAAATCACCAAGTTGTAAGTAAGGAGACCCTTATGTATATGTGCACCTTAGTGATAAGTTGACCTTCCTTGCCTTTAATTCTTGGTTTTTAAAATGATTTTTACCTTAGAGATAAGGAGGAGGGATGTGCCTAAAAGAAAGGAGGGACCTAGTAGAGAAAAGGAGAAACTAGTTGTCCTTATGTTGGAAATGACCCCAAGATATATAAATACACCCTTCCTTTGCAAGTAAAGGAACGTTTCTTTCATTCCCTCACTTATCCCCCTTGCTCAAACTGACTAAGGCAGAGCTCTGGAGCATAGGAGAACGACCAGGGAGTTCAAGTTAAGTTTGGATCATCCCTTTTGCTTGAATTCATGGAGAAAACTCGATTTCAAGGTTGAATTCATGGCTAGCTCACCTAGCTTTATCTTTCTAGCCATTCCTTTCCAACTTTTCGTTGGAGAATTCACCTTGGCCGACCTGTGGAGCTCAAAGACGCCATTAAAGACCTGAAGCTTGGAAGCTTGGAGCTCAAGGAACAACCTTTAGGCGGGTTTTATAACTCTAAACCTTATGCTTTGATTATACATCTTTTTCTATGCATATAGTTGCTAGTTCTTCTTCTTCCCTATCTTCCCTTGCATCCTTGCAAGAAAAATCGTGAAGAACTGCTACTGTTCTTGAGGTAGAAGATAAGGGCGTTAATTCCTATGCTTATCCACGGATTACCACTTTACCAAACGACCTCCACCAATTGCCCATACGGTTTACACAACCGTTTGGTGGGCAAACGGTTTTAGGGTCGTATGAAGGAAAACGGCCTTCAAGACCGTTTGGTCACGTTGACAAAGCAACGACCGTATGGGAATCTTGTTTATAATTATGTAGTTTAATTACCCACAAAATTTGAGGGGTTAACTCCAAAGGAATCGTGAGATATAAGCAAATCAATTAGCAAATCCAATTTAATTAAGTTCTGATTTTCAATCTGTTTAAATTGCCCTTTTTGGGCAAACGGTCTCAAGACCGTTTAAAATGGTTGACCAAGCGTTGACCATTTGGTATTACTGTTCATAATGATGTTGATTAATGACTCACCAAATTTGATGGATTAATTCCAAACGAGTTATGAGTTGAAGGTTGATTAATAGGGCAAATCCTAATTGAAATCAGTGCTGAAATTCCAATGAGTTAATTAGTGATTTTGGGTTGATTAGCCCAAACGGTCTCAAGACTGTTTGGGGAATCATCCAAACGGTCTCAAGACCGTTTGGGGATCACCCAAGACCGTTTAGAGGTCTGGGGTCAAGTATAGTTGACCAATTTAAGGTCCAAAGGTACCAAATCATATTGCAATTAAGTATTGATGTGATGATCAACTCAATAGATCAAACCTTGATGAATTTTCACTAGAGTCCAAAGGATGGATGGGCAAATGGTCTCAAGACCGTTTGGAACTCATCCAAACGGTCTCAAGACCGTTTGGTGTCAACCCAAGACCGTTTGGAGGTCTAGGGTTAAGGAAATTTGATCAATTGAGGGCCCAATTAGAGTGGGTTATTGAAATAATCAAATTGCTGATTTGTGACTTAATTAAGGTTCAACCCATATCAAATCAACTTAGATTTTGATGAATTCTTGGGCAAACGGTCTCAAGACCGTTTAGAGGTTATCCAAACAATCCCAAGACCGTTTGGGCCACGTTTGAGTCCGATTGGAGGTCAATTGATGGGATCAACTTCGATTTGATTCACATTGTTGAGTGTTGATGGTTGAATGTTTATAGACCTTAATTGAACCAACTCCAACCCTAATTGGATATCAATTAAGGATCAATTGAGTGACCAATTGGTTAAGGATAACCCTAATTGTCTCAATTGATAAGTGGTTAGCAAGATTGAGACCAATTGAAGGCTTCAACATAGGAAACCCTAATCGAGTTACCCTTTGAATCACCTTGGAGGTCCATGCGATCTTGAGCTATTAGGACCATACGACTTCAGGACCGAATGAGATCATACGACTTCAGGACCAAATGAGATCATACGACTTCAGGACCGAATGAGTTCATACGACTTCAGGACCGAATGAGTTCATACGACTTCGGGACCGAATGAGTTCAAAGGACTTCAGGTCCGAATGAGCTCAAACGACTTCAGAAGTTAAACTATGACTAAACGGTCTTCACCCCATCTTGGGAAAACAACCTCAAGATCGTTTAAGGGTAAACGGTCTTGAGTGTCATGCGGTCTTGAAGTCAACCAAAGATAAACGGTCTACAACCGTAAACGATCTCAGGATCATTTGAAGGTTGAAGGTGTGAAACCCATTGGGATTTTTTTTAAGGATAAGTCTGCCTAATGCCTTGAAGGCTTAGATGGTTTGATGGTTGTTCAACCTAAACCATAATGATACCTAGGGACATTAAGGGTCAAGTGGTTAGTATATTAACCCATGTTATGATTAATGGTGAACTTTACGAAAATACCCTTTATGGATTCAAGTAGGTAACCCCTTTTTATCATGCAAACCCCAATGGTTACAATGGTGATGACTTGGCTAGGCTTATCAATGTTGATTAGACCTAACACAATCTAGAGGGATGTAATCATCACCTATGATCAAGAGGAGAGAGAAAATCCCAATTATGGTTGAAATCCAAGTAAAATACCTTCAATATACATGAATGTACATGATTAGGGTATGATCCACCTATGTGAGATCATGAAAACCCTATTTATGATAATTGATGAATCTTAATCTTATCTGAAGACTTTAATGATGATGTTTCTCATACATGGTGATGTTATGAGATCAATTCACCAATAGGTGAATAGTAAACCCTAATTATAGGGTGATGACATGTATTGTGAATAGTAAACCCTAATTGATGAAAATTAGGGAAACCTAGCTCTTGTATGAGTAGGGAAATACTTCTTCTTTAAATGAGTTATTTATTGTTATCAGTTGATTTAACTATGCAGGTTCCTATATGAGGATGATCATATCCAGGTATGGATGATGATACTAAATTCATTGAAAGCATGTTGTTAGCTTTATGAATAGTGATTTATCCTGATGCCTTGATAATAGCATCTTATGAGATTGATAGGTTGTGAGAGCCATGAATACCATCAAGGTCATGATTTAAGAGATGACTTGTAATGAGAGTACTGAGAAATGATGATTATGTGAGTTAGACTTGATACATTTAATATTCTACTTTCATAACTGCTGTTCTAATGATTAATGTTTGAAAACATGTATGATAACATATGAGCTTGATAGGTTGAATGAGCCATGAGTAATATGATTTGTTGATCTTCAAAGATCATATTATTTAGATAACCAGATAAAATGAGATGTTACTTGGTAACAAATGCTATGATTAGTCCAGGGGTTTGAACTCCCACATTCCGGATTTCATATTAATAAGATGGTTAGGGATTAATATCCTAATATTAAAAATATGAGGTATGACCTAAACCAAAGTGTTTCTATGTGAAATTCTATTACGGAATAATCCTATGAAAAGCTTAACTACAGACTAATGGGTTATGAATGTAAATAACCCTTGTATTACATAAGTAATGTTAAGTCTGATATCATATGTACAAGTTATGCAGATATGTTGTGGAGTTGGAATCCTAACACTTTGGGAGAAGGAGTATGGCTACAGGCCATCCTTTCCCAAATAATAATGCCAGGCAATGGATATATGATCCAAGTCTGAAGGGAGTTAGTGATGTGATAAGTGACATGTGATTTTATCAATTTATAGTTGCATTGCTTTAGTAGAAAGAATAGTTTAATCTGTTAAACATTGTTTTAACTACTCTCAAATATACATAACTTCTTTTTGTACATTTATTCTCTTATGCTGCAATAATTATGCTTCTGGCGAAGAGTTATATCTCTCGCTGGGACGATTTTTATAATTGTCTCACCCCGTAGATTTCAACCTTTAGGTGGACGTGGGCGAGGAGGCAGAAATCCTTCAATAGGTGAAGGGAAACATCAACAGTACCAAGGACAGCAGTGAAGCTTTAGGTGGAGGCATTGGCTGCTATGTCATGTGTAGATAGTGTTAGAGTCCTATATGTCGTCTCTATACTCTCAGATCCTCGTAGTAATAGTTAGTGCTTTTGAGTTTTTGGTCCAGTACTTAGAGACTTTTGTATATTGCCTTCCAGAGTTTTACTGGTGGATCAGTTGTAAACAACTTATCATGTTGCTTTATGAGAAAGCTTTACCTTTAAAGGATCTCTTCGTAAAATTTTAAAATTTTTTAGTGATTTCTGGTAATCTGATGCTTAGTGAACGCTTCTGCATTAGTTAATCTTGTTTTTCTCGAAATAGACGTTACAATTAGTGGTATCAGAGCTCTAGGTTCGCTGAGTCTACAGAGACATAGGACTTAGGATGTCGAGTCTATCCTTAGTGTTCCTTCCTTATCTAATAGAACCTTCTTCTCCTCAGGAGGAGAAGATATATAAGGATGTCTGACCCACATGAAGAGTACGTTGCGGAAAGTAGCGTTGCTGCACCACAGGGAGGTGCAAGGCACCCAGAAATGGAGCAACCCTCACCTGAGCAACCCAGGGAGCCACCCCAGTTTGACCCAGCTGAGATAGAAAACCCAGCTGTCCACGCCTTATTTGATAAGTTTCTGACAGCCATAACACACATAGCAGATAGGGTGCCACCGTCTGCACCTAGGGTACCAGCCCATCAGGAAGGTTATGGAGCTGGAAAGACTTTCGAGAGACTTCGCGGGGTGGGAGCCATAGACTATGCTGGTACATCTGACCCAGCAGATGCTGATCTATGGTTGACAGAGCTGGAAAAGGCTATCAGGATCCTTGATATTCCTGAAGCTGAAAAGGTAAAACATGCGGTATACCTCCTAAAAGGGAGTGCTGGTAATTGGTGGATGATAGAGGAGGATAAGAGACCAGGCGAAGAAATAGGATGGGAGGTTTTCCGACGAGAATTCATCAATAGATACTTCCCTAAGACGTATCTAGATGAGAAGATCTTTCAATTTGAGAAGATCACACAAGGACACATGAACGTTAGCGAGTATGAAGCTAAGTTCATGGAGTTACTACGGTTTTTTCCACAAATGGCAGTTACCGATGAAGAAAGAATTCGACGTTTTAAAAAGGGCTTGAACTCTGAACTAGCCACTCCTGTGTCTTCTCTAGAGAATAGAGAAAGGTTTGCCACCTTTGTGGAGTCAGTAAGAAGGATAGAGAGGTCAGAAACCATGAAACAACAGACAAGTAGTAAGAAGATGTACACCCAGCCTCAAGAACAAGGGCCTGAAAGTTTTAAGAAACCGAGATTTTCTACACCATCAGCTTTGTCAGGATTTCCTACCCAGACACAATGGGTGTCAAGTGGAAGTAGGGATCATAGTAGTATTCCAAGAGGACCCTCCGACATAGCATCAGCATTGGTAACTGGATCGTATAGACACTTTGCACCCAGGATCTGTTACCTATGTAGACAGCCGTGACACCTTGCAAGGAATTGTCCAGACAGGAATACAATAATGACTCAGCCCCAAGGACAGAGTCTGCAAGGCTCACAAGGGATGCTCTATAATAATAGAGGACGTGGACAAATGTCCCATACAGGTCAGATGACATAAGTTTTGTTTTAATATTACATATCGGGATTCTATGTGTAGAAGATATGTAAATTTTGCTACTTTTGAATTCCTTGTCTAAGTCCCTGAAGAACACAAGGGAGATAAGAACTTGTATCTTACTCAGTATTCTTTAAAACAATTTATAATCTCCCTTAACTGTGTATGAAAAGGATGAAATATAGATGTGATACCTGAAGAATAATCTTGTATGGTAAATTCTGTGTGTATAATGATATGAAGAACGAGAAATATGATGATAAGCAAAATACATACTACCTAATCTCAATGCTCATATACCCTGGCCAAGTATATGGTTATTGTAGATAAGGAAAGTATGAAACTCCTAGATTGTTATCTTTTGATTACTCTGATCAGGTAATCATTCTAAAACAATCTAGAGAGTATAGGAAAAAATTAAATGAGAAAAGTTGAGTGAACCTTTTTAGTGAATATACTCAGTGAACATACTCAGTGAATACTTAGTGAATATACTCAGTGAACATACTCAGTGAATACTTAGTGAATATACTCAGTGAACATACTCGGTGAATATACTCAGTGAACATACTCAGTGAATACTTAGTGAATATACTCAGTGAACATACTCAGTGAATACTTAGTGAATATACTCAGTGAACATACTCAGTGAATGCTTAGTGAATATACTCAGTGAACATACTGAGTGAATACTTAGTGAATATACTCAGTGAACATACTCAGTGAATACTTAGTGAATATACTCAGTGAACATACTCAGTGAATGCTTAGTGAATATACTCAGTGAACATACTCAGTGAATGCTTAGTGAATATACTCAGTGAACATACTTAGTGAATACTTAGTGAATATACTCAGTGAACATACTCAGTGAATGCTTAGTGAATATACTCAGTGAACATACTCAGTGAATACTTAGTGAATATACTCAGTGAACATACTCAGTGAATACTTAGTGAATATACTCAGTGAACATACTCAGTGAATACTTAGTGAATATACTCAGTGAACATACTCAGTGAATGCTTAGTGAATATACTCAGTGAACATACTTAGTGAATACTTAGTGAATATACTCAGTGAACATACTCAGTGAATACTTAGTGAATATACTCAGTGAACATACTCAGTGAATGCTTAGTGAATATACTCAGTGAACATACTTAGTGAATACTTAGCGAATATACTCAGTGAACATACTCAGTGAATATACTCAGTGAACATACTCAGTGAATACTTAGTGAATATATTCAGTAAATACTTAGTGAATATACTTAGTGAACAAACTTAGTGAATATACTCGGTGAATTTCCTCAGTAACTACTTAGTAAGCATACTTAATGAACTCCTTCAGTGAAGCCTTTGAGACAATATACTGAGTAAAATATCTGTGTTAAGGTATGTATGTTCCTCTGATGGTAAGCATTCTTGAGTAATATTGGAAGAATGTTCTTTTATGCTTTTTCCTTTCCAAAAAGTATGGACACCTTATGTTAGGGGTTTATGCTTTATACAAGCATAAATAGTGATAAGAAGTGATTAACAAAAGGGACTTTGTACGAATTACAAACCCATAATATCATCATAACAATCAATCTGTTCTTCCTTTCCCTGAGATTTCGAGGACGAAATCCTTGTTAGGGGTTTATAATTTGTAACATCCCTGACCTGGGTTATAACCTAACCCTAGAAGTTTTCCCTAAATAGGTAATTAAACACATGTAATCATCTTTTAGCAGGTAATAAAAGCTCCTAAGGAACATATGTTTCCATTCCTGTCCCCTAGGAACAATGTTGTAGTATTGTTTTGCAATGCAGGGACCTATGTGCAATTATCCAGTTAAGAGGTTTAACGTGCAGAGTTCACAGGTTAAGATGCACCTTTGATGATGAAACATCATAAGAGTGAATCTGATGAGGCATGATGGATTTTTCCAAGCTTGGGTATCAAGATGCAGCTTATGGAATGATCCTTATGCTTAAAAACCCTAATTTGGAGTAAAATGCAGTTTACCCAAATTATGGGGTGCAACTTGTAAAATACACTTTCTAGAATATCTTTTATGACTTTTTACATCATTTAAAGTTATTATAATGAAGGAGGCACTTCTTTTGAATAATCATATAATAAGGAGTACCTTTGTAATTAAATCACCAAGTTGTAAGTAAGGAGACCCTTATGTATATGTGCACCTTAGTGATAAGTTGACCTTCCTTGCCTTTAATTCTTGGTTTTTAAAAGGAGTTTTACCTTAGAGATAAGGAGGAGGGACGTGCCTAAAAGAAAGGAGGGACCTAGTAGAGAAAAGGAGAAACTAGTTGTCCTTATGTTGGAAATGACCCCAAGATATATAAATACACCCTTCCTTTGCAAGTAAAGGAACGTTTCTTTCATTCCCTCACTTATCCCCCTTGCTCAAACCGACTAAGAAAGAGCTCTGGAGCATAGGAGAACGACCAGGGAGTTCAAGGTAAGTTTGGATCATCCCTTTTGCTTGAATTCATGGAGAAAACTCGATTTCAAGGTTGAATTCATGGCTAGCTCACCTAGCTTTATCTTTCTAGCCATTCCTTTCCAACTTTTCCTTGGAGAATTCACCTTGGCCGACCTGTGGAGTTCAAAGACGCCATTAAAGACCTGAAGCTTGGAAGCTTGGAGCTCAAGGAACAACCTTTAGGCGGGTTTTATAACTCTAAACCTTATGCTTTGATTATACATCTTTTTCTATGCATATAGTTGCTAGTTCTTCTTCTTCCCTATCTTCCCTTGCATCCTTGCAAGAAAAATCGTGAAGAACTGCTACTGTTCTTGAGGTAGAAGATAAGGGTGTTAATTCCTATGCTTATCCACGGATTTCCACTTTACCAAACGACCTCCACCAATTGCCCATACGGTTTACACAACCGTTTGGTGGGCAAATGGTTTCAGGGTCGTATGAAGGCAAACGGCCTTCAAGACCGTTTGGTCACGTTGACCAAGCAACGACCGTATGAGAATCTTGTTTATATTTATGTAGGTTAATCACCCACAAAATTTGAGGGGTTAACTCCAAAGGAATCGTGAGATATAAGCAAATCAATTAGCAAATCCAATTTAATTAAGTTCTGATTTTCAATCTGTTTAAATTTCCCTTTTTGGGAAAACGGTCTCAAGACCGTTGAAAATGGTTGACCAAGCGTTTACCATTTGAGATTACTGTTCATAATGATGTTGATTAATGACTCACCAAATTTGATGGATTAATTCCAAACGAGTTATGAGTTGAAGGTTGATTAATAGGGCAAATCCTAATTGAAATCAGTGCTGAAATTCCAATGAGTTAATTAGTGATTTTGGGTTGATTAGCCCAAACGGTCTCAAGACCGTTTGGGGAATCATCCAAACGGTCTCAAGACCGTTTGGGGATCACCCAAGACCGTTTAGAGGTCTGGGGTCAAGTATAGTTGACCAATTGAAGGTCCAAAGGTACCAAATCATATTGCAATTAAGTATTGATGTGATGATCAACTCAATAGATCAAACCTTGATGAATTTTCACTAGAGTCCAAAGGATGGATGGGCAAACGGTCTCAAGACCGTTTGGAACTCATCCAAACGGTATCAAGACCGTTTGGTGTCAACCCAAGACCGTTTGGAGGTCTAGGGTTAAGGAAATTTGATCAATTGAGGGCCCAATTACAGTGGGTTATTGAAATAATCAAATTGCTGATTTGTGACTTAATTAAGTTTCAACCCCGATCAAATCAACTTAGATTTTGATGAATTCTTGGGTAAACGGTCTCAAGACCGTTTGGAGGTTATCCAAACGATCCCAAGACCGTTTGGGCCAAGTTTGATCCCGATTGGAGGTCAATTGATGGGATCAACTTCGATTTGATTCATATTGTTGAGTGTTGATGGTTGAATGTTTATAGACCTTAATTGAACCAACTCCAACCCTAATTGGATATCAATTAAGGATCAATTGAGTGACCAATTGGTTAAGGCTAACCCTAATTGTCTCAATTGATAAGTGGTTAGCAAGCTTGAGACCAATTGAAGTATTCAACATAGGAAACCCTAATCGAGTTACCCTTTAAATCACCTTGGAGGTCCATGCGATCTTGAGCTATTAGGACCATACGACTTTAGGACCGAATGAGATCATACGACTTCAGGACCGAATGAGATCATACGACTTCAGGACCGAATGAGTTCATACAACTTCAGGACCGAATGAGTTCATACGACTTCGGGACCGAATGAGTTCAAACGACTTCAGGTCCGAATGAGCTCAAATGACTTCCAGAAGTCAAACTATGACTAAACGGTCTTCACCCCATCTTGGGCAAACAACCTCAAGATCGTTTAAGGGTAAACGGTCTTGAGTGTCATGCGGTCTTGAAGTCAAACAAAGCTAAACGGACTACAACTGTAAACGATCTCAGGATCATTTGAAGGTTGAAGGTGTGAAACCCATTGGGATTTTTTTTTAAGGATAAGTCTGCCTAATGCCTTGAAGGCTTAGATGGTTTGATGGTTGTTCAACCTAAACCCTAATGATACCTAGGGACATTAAGGGTCAAGTGGTTAGTATATTAACCCATGTTATGATTAATGGTGAACTTTACCAAAATACCCTTTATGGATTCAAGTAGGTAACCCCTTTTTATCATGCAAACCCCAATGGTTACAATGGTGATGACTTGGCTAGGCTTATCAATGTTGATTAGACCTAACCCAATCTAGAGGGATGTAATCATCACCTATGAGCAAGAGGAGAGAAAAAATCCCAATTATGGTTGAAATCCAAGTAAAATACCTTCAATATATATTAATGTACATGATTAGGGTATGATCCACCTATGTGAGATCATGAAAACCCTATTTATGATAATTGATGAATCTTAATCTTATCTGAAGACTTTAATGATGATGTTTCTCATACATGGTGATGTTATGAGATCAATTCACCAATAGGTGAATAGTAAACCCTAATTTTAGGGTGATGACATGTATTGTGAATAGTAAACCCTAATTGATGAAAATTAGGGAAACCTAGCTCTTGTATGAGTAGGGAAATACTTCTTCTTTAAATGAGTTATTTATTGTTATCAGTTGATTTAACTATGCAGGTTCCTATATGAGGATGATCATATCCAGGTATGGATGATGATATTATATTCATTGAAAGCATGTTGTTAGCTTTATGAATAGTGATTTATCCTGATGCCTTGATAATAGCATCTTATGAGATTGATAGGTTGTGAGAGCCATGAATACCATCAAGGTCATGCTTTAAGAGATGACTTGTGATGAGAGTACTGAGAAATGATGATTATGTGAGTTAGACTTGATACATTTAGTATTCTACTTTCATAACTTCTATTCTAATGATTAATGTTTGAAAACATGTATGATAACATATGAGCTTGATAGGTTGAATGAGCCACGAGTAATATGATTTGTTGATCTTCAAAGATCATATTATTTAGATAACCAGATAAAATGAGATGTTACTTGGTAACAAATGCTATGATTAGTCCAGGGGTTTGAACTCCCACATTCTGGATTTCATATTAATAAGATGGTTAGGGATTAATATCCTAATATTAAAAATATGAGGTATGACCTAAACCAAAGTGTTTCTATGTGAAATTCTATTACGGAATAATCATATGAAAAGCTTAACTACAGACTAATGGGTTATGAATGTAAATAACCCTTGTATTACATAAGTAATGTTAAGTCTGATATCATATGTACAAGTTATGCAGATATGTTGTGGAGTTGGAATCCTAACACTTTGGGAGAAGGAGTATGGCTACAGGCCATCCTTTCCCAAATAATAATGCCAGGCAATGGATATATGATCCAAGTCTGAAGGGAGTTAGTGATGTGATAAGTGACATGTGATTTTATCAATTTATAGTTGCATTGCTTTAGTAGAAAGAATAGTTTAATCTATTAAACATTGTTTTAACTACTCTCAAATATACATAACTTCTTTGTGTACATTTATTCTCTTATGCTGCAATAATTATGCTTCTGGCGAAGAGTTATATCTCTCGCTGGGACGATTTTTATAATTGTCTCACCCCGTAGATTTCAACCTTTAGGTGGACGTGGGCGAGGAGGCAGAAATCCTTCAATAGGTGAAGGGCAACATCAGCAGTACCAAGGACAGCAGTGAAGCTTCAGGTGGAGGCATTGGCTGCTATGTCATGTGTAGATAGTGTTAGAGTCCTATATGTCGTCTCTGTACTCTCAGATCCTCGGAGTAATAGTTAGTGCTTTCGAGTTTTTGGTCCAGTACTTAGAGACTTTTGTATCTTGCCTTACAGAGTTTTACTGGTGGATCAGTTGTAAACAACTTATCATGTTGCTTTATGAGAAAGCTTTACCTTTAAAGGATCTCTTCGTAAAAAGTTTAAAATTTTTAGTGATTTCTGGTAATCCGATGCTTAGTGAACGCTTCCTCATTAGTTAATCTTGTTTTTCTCGAAATAGACGTTACAATCTTAGATACCAGAATCCCTTACGTTGGTATCCTTCACATGTGTCGAAAACACATCACATCCTCATCATTTCTATTTCTCTATTGTTAATGCCAAAGTAAAAAATACAAACGGATCTTTCTTTTTCATCTTGGGACATAATATATTACACATATCTTTATCTTCGAACCAAAGTCCCAGACGAACTCATACTTTTCTAAGTATCTATCAATTGAATACTTCTAACACATGCACATCAAGTGTCATAAGACTCACTTGATTGCCATGTCCCTGAAAGGAAAGAAAATGAAGGAACATTTTCCTTTTATCACCCCATCATTACCTAGGGTTGTTCATCAAAGAGGAGACATGTATTTAGTTGGGGAAGTCCACTTAGCAATCCCTATTTAGTTGGGGAAGTCCACTTAGCAACCCCTATTTAATTGGGAAAGTCCACTTAGCAATCCCTATTTAGTTGGGGAAGTACACTTAACAACCCTTATTTAATTGGGAAAGTCCACTTAGCAATCCCTATTTAGTTGGGGAAGTCCACTTAGCAACCCTTATTTAATTGGGAAAGTCCACTTAGAAATCCCTATTTAGTTGGGGAAGTCCACTTAGCAACCCCTATTTAATTGGGAAAGTCCACTTAGCAATCCCTATTTAGTTGGGGAAGTCCACTTAGCAACCCCTATTTAATTGGAAAAGTCTACTTAGCAATCCCTACTTAGTTGGAGAAGTCCACTTAGCAACCCCTATTTAATTGGGAAAGTCCACTTAGAAATCCCTATTTAGTTGGGGAAGTCCACTTAGCAACCCCTATTTAATTAGGAAAGTCCACTTAGCAATCCTTATTTAGTTGGGGAAGTCCACTTAGAAACCCCTATTTAATCGGGAAAGTCCACTTAGCAATCCCTATTTAGTTGGGGAAGTCCACTTAGAAACCCCTATTTAATTGGGGAAGTCCACTTAGCAATCCCTATTTAGTTGGGGAAGCCCACTTAGAAACCCTTATTTATTTGGGAAAGTCCACTTAGTACTCCCTATTTTGTTGGAGAAGTCCACTTAGCAACCCCTATTGAATTGGGAAAGTCCACTTAGCAATCCCTATTTAGTTGGAGAAGTCCACTTAGCAACCCCTATTTCATTGGAAAAGTCCACTTAACAATCCCTATTTAGTTGGGGGAGTCCACTTAGCAATCCCTATTTAATTGGGAAAGTCCACTAAGCAATCCTTTTTTAGTTGGGGAAGTCCACTTAGAAACCCCTCATATCATCATTCCTTTCTTTGCTAATGTCTAACATGTTTATGAACATTCTATTATTTTATAACATTTCCCATTTCCATATTATGGGATCCTTACTATTCACACAGACTTTATCAAATAGGGATCATCTCCCTCGTTCTCTTTCTCTTATCGTGAGGATTATACATTTTACTTCCTTGTATACATAGAATGATCTAAGATCATCTAATTTATTGTACTTAGGATGTGATTAAAATACCCATGCCCTATTTCCAGTCATGTTAGGCTCACTAGATTGTCTCAAAATGACTACTTGATCAAAGTAATTAGAAAGATAACAATCTAAGAGTTCCATACTTACCTTATCTTGAATAGTTGAATATCTGGCTAGGGTATACAAATACTAAGATTAGGTAGTATGCATTTAAAAGAATATTGAACATAATATAAATTCTAGTTCTCATCATTTCTTCTGTATGTTCCCATAGGGAAATCAATAGGGAAGTCAATAATAGCAATCCATCTTATGATTATCTAATAAAAATCAAGAGAAGGTATATTAAAATGGCAAAGCTTTATCTGGCTGTTACTCCTCACAGTAACTTACCTCTTCAGGTTGACTCAACACATAGAGTTTACTTATTTCACATTGTTGCTTTTACCTTTTTACTCTCTTGGGTTGTAACTTTTGTAAGCCCTGCCGAGTCTACCTCGGTTGTTTGGTCATTTCCTCCCTTCTTTTTAAATAAAAGAGTTTAATATGCTTAACATTTCCATATATATAGCATGTCTCATCCTCATACCATGGTCTTATCGGTCTTATTACCGATGTGGAATCTAAGTCAGAAGTTCTTACAGGTGGAAGGTTAGGACCTTTGCCTTTACTTAGCGACTACTGCCCTAGTACGCTAGACATTTATTGCACTGGTGGCACTAAGAACTATGCCTTTTTGAAACAACTAGGTGGATATTTCTATAATTGTAGAGACGTTTCCTTAATTCTCAGCTTATTGCCCCTTCTTGGGCACTGTCATCACAGATGTACTATCTATTTATACTTATGGCAGAGTCTATTTTCTTGCCATATGTTAATCATTCCCACATTTTCCACTGTTCCAACATGACTATGACATTTAGGAACCCTTTCAGAACCCAAAGTTTCTTCATTGAGGACTAGTAATCTAGATTGTATTGCTAGTATCCAGGCTACTATATGCATCACTGTTGTCCTAACCTTCCCAACAAGATCATAAAAAGTAGGATTTTCTATCCTGATTAGGTCAAGATGGGAATTCTGAGGCACTCGTTCTCTTCTTGCCTGATCCCTTGCACCCTCTCTTGGTGCAACAACATTGTTCTCAGCAATGTGTTCCTTGTGTTCTGCAGTCATTTTTAAACTTTCACCCTATCTTTTGCATAAGAAGAAGTCACTATAAGATATACTGGAGGACACTAGAACAGACTCAACTCCTTAGTCCTATGTTTCTGTAGACTCAGCGATCCTTAGGCTCTGATACCAAACTTGTACCGACTGCCATCAAACCGATAGCCAAATCATTACTAAACATACAAAATTACCACAAACAGTGAATTAACAAAAATCACTAAAAATTAAAACCATTTTGCAAGGGGATCTTCTACCAGAAAACTCTTACTCAAAGATCCAAATCTTATTACATAACATGATTTACATTGTACAACATCGTTTCATCTCATCTTGAGGACAACATATAATAATTCTTCTATCAACATATGTACTGTAGCAACATAAAACGTCGAGGCAAAAATCTCAGATCGCTCATGAAACCATTACGAACCGATTCTAAGGACCTGAGAGTGTAGAGACGACACATAGGACTTCTATCTACAAGACACGACAGACAGTATACTCAACTTATACTATTGTTTCTGCCTTGCTTTTTATTGTCCTTCTTCTATAGAATGGTCTTTTCCTCCTCTTCCACGTCCACCTAAAAATTGTGGATCCCATGGGGTGAGACAATTGTCCCAATGAGAGATATAACTCTCCGCTAACAATATTATTATCATAGATAGACAGTATAAAGCTGAGCATAGGATTCTTTAGCATTAATAGGTAGGATTAATCACTATTGCTTTTCCATGAATCATTCAAGATAATGTTGGTCCTACTTAATTAAATTCATTACTGTGTCATTTCGCATCAATCAAGTTGAAAATAAGAATTATATCAAATGCTACAATGAAAATCATAATTACATTTATCAGGTACTTTCATATTCACTAAAACACACAACTCACTTAGAATCTCAATATCTTATCATCATTACCTGGGTATTTAAACCCTTAATTCTTCAATGAGTACTGTCACCACTTAGCAGATGATCATTACATCTAGGTCATCAGATCAAGGTATTTATCCACACAGTACACAAAGCTCATTGAATATGTATCATATAGCATCATAGATATTACTTAGCCATGCTCATTTCCTTAGGATTCCTACATGGTTAGTATATCATGCTATCCACAATTTCAAACACATGTCTTAACCATAAAATACTAAAGAACACATTTTCCTTAATGAATTAGAACATGTCTACCATATTGGGTAGCATGGTAGATAATGTTATGTTATTGTGCTTGGAAATGCATATATTATCATAAATCATTATTAGTCATGTTGTGCATCCACACCATCATATTGGGTTTAAGGCATATCCCTTAACATCATATCGTGTAATCATATTGGGTTAACTATCACTTCAACTTTTATCATCATAAGTCAACCTCATATCATGTATAGATTGGACTCTTATCGTCATATTGGGTTATAAAACAATATTGGACTCTCATATCGCATGCAAGAGTACACCATCTCGAGCATATCACTATGTATTTACCATATAGTGTCCCCATATTGGATTTGCCATATCGTGATCCCATGTTAGGTATCATATCGTGATCCCATGTTGGGTATCATATCAGTTTACATCATGGGTTTCATCATATCGTGACCCCACATTGGGTGGTATCATATTGTCATATCGTGTTCCTATATTGACTATCATATCATGTTCCCATAATAGATAAGAACCTTTAACTCAAAACCTTTTTAAGCTTTTGTTTTTTTTCTTGACAAGATGGATACTAAATTTCTCTTCTACTCATTACAAGGTAATGGGGTATATCGGGTTTCAAAGGAAATAGATTCCAAAACATATCGGGTTTCCATGTTGTAACATACTGTACCTTAGACCCTACCTTAGAACTGTGGCCTTTTGGGTGTGACCAAACAAGGTTGAGGTTAGAGTGAACCTAATAATCTAATGCATGAAAAATGTAATCTAATATGTCATATAATTTATTTGGTGATAATAAAATGATAAATAACTTAATTTCATGCATAATATGATGTTAATGGGGCTCTAATGGGCTAGATGATATAACCCATGTAAGAAAGCCTCAAAATAAAGAATAGACTTCAAATTCGTAATCTACACATTAAAATAAGCCTGCATGTCAATTTTCATTTGATTTGGACCCCCTTGAAATAATATGGTAAGTTAGGAGAGAGAAATTGTCTAAAAGGTGTAATTAATAAATAAAATAATAAATGACTCCAAAAGAGGAAAATAATGTTATATTCGTAATCTATATAATAAATATAGCCTTTGGGTGAATTTTCATCCAATTTGGAGAAAGTTTGCTTAAAAGGAAAAACCAGGAGAGAGAAAGTGTGTAGAACCTTCAAAATATTATTTTAATTATGCAAACAACTTCAAAATATAAAATTGATGGCAAATTCGTATCTAATACATTAATTATGACTTGTGGGTCAAGTTTCATCTAATTTGGATAATCCATGTGTCATTAATGTGTCAGGAAAGAGAAGCAAAGAATATGTTAAATAATACATCTAAAGTTTTCAAAAGAGAAATCTAATTAGAAATTCGGAATCTACATATTTAACTTAACTTGTGTGTCAAGTTTGGTCTAATTTGGATAAGAATAGAACCCTTAGAAGAGGAAAGAGAAAATATGTACATTAAATTAACCTCACTTTAGTTTTAATCGAATTTGATATGTCGCTTTCTCTTTCCTGTTTCAGTTTTCTAGGATTTTATCTTGACCCTTGGATTTAGATCCAGCGGCAGCTGGATTCTGTTCTTCCTTTCCCTTTCTGTTTTCACACGCAGGAATGGGGGGCTTCCCTCCTCGGTTTCCTTTATCTTTCGTTTTTCTTTCAGGGGCATTTAAGTCATTTCACACTCTTGTCTTTTGTTTTGAATGAGTCAAGCGAGCCTTTGACCCGCTGACTTGGCCGGTGTTCATTGGGCCAAGTCATGCGGGCCCAACCTGCTTTTGTGGATTTTCTTGCCTATGTAGCATTAACTAATTATTTGATTGGTCTTTAATTAAAAATCTATAACTAATTAATGAATGATCATAAAATATGTAAAAATAGTCGTTGGATTCAGAAAAATGCAAGCTTTCTAATGGTCTTGGTTTTGTCACCTGAATGTGATGTTTTGAAGAGGTGATTTTAATGGATCTAATTAATGATGAATTAACTTGTAACAATCATAACTAATTATCTATAAGTCAAAAAAATATAATAAAATATGTTTTGGAATCCTAATGATATATACTAAAATATGGAAAGGTTTTGGAAAATTAATGCATAGATTAATAAAAAGATGGTTTTTAGGGTTTATGAAATCAATATAAATCTAATCCTAATCCCATATATATGCTAATAGGTGCTTTGGAAGCCTAGGCTTGGACCTAGAAGTGTCTTTGGACGTTTTGCTCTGAAGTTGAGGTATGTTTGCATCTCCGATTATTCTTCTTGAGCAATTAACCTATTTTTATCTTTCTATGGTCTTATGGACATTAGCCTACACATTGTTTTGTTCTTTTGAAATCATGCTTCATGTGAAGTGTCTTATTTTGTTATTGATCTTGTGATCCTAGATAATCTCTTAGAATCTTGTCTTGTTGCCTTGGTGCAAGTTGGACTTTTGATATTATATACCCATTGTGATGTGGATGTTTTCTTTTTATATGCCCACTTTGATGTGGAAGTTACTGGTTGACATGTGATGTCTCTTTCCCACTTTGAAGTAGATTTTTTTATATGTTTGAGTTGTCCATTGTCTGATGGCAACATTGTTTAATCTGACTATACTTTCTACTTGCCTCTACATTTACCTGCTATGTGATTTAGTAGCACTAGAGTAGTGTAATTACAATGGTTTTGTCTCATTATGCAACCTGGCAACATTGTAATATCTTTGGAATGGAGGATGTGTGATTCCCCATACCCGGGCAGGATGTGTGATTCCTGGCCCATGTTATATATATTTGGATGGTGGATGTGTGATTCCCCATGCCAGGGCAGGATGTGTGATTCTTGGCCCATGTACCATCAGGGCAAGATGTGTGATTCTTGGCCCATTGTCCCTCCAGGTTCAAGATGTGTGATTCTTGACCGCCATTGTTATTTATATTGTTCTAGGGCTATGCTTATCTCACATGCATGCAGGTTGATGATGATATGTGCTTTGTTTCCCACCATGGTAGTGGATGTTTATATTGATAGCACATTCTTATTATTTGTTGGTTATGGCAAGTATCCCTTTTGTTATGATTCTTATCTTTTATGCCCAATTTGGGAAGTCCCTATCTCTTTCATGGGAAGCCTTTACATTTGACGTCCTTTGTTTCCTTATATTGCTCAAGTTTGCTTTTTAGTATGCACATACCATCTTTTGCTGATGTCTCCAGTTGTTTCTCTTTTGCTAGGGTATGCTTCCAACCCTAGGTGGAGGACTTGGATGACAAGGCTTGATGACCTAGACTTAGATTGAGAAGTTAAAGCTTGGAGACAATCTTGAGGTGGTTTAGATTTCCTCTACATGGATCCTTATGATTTAAGTTTGTAACCCTGTGTTTTATAATTGAATATAGTCATGTTTTTATTCCTCTTCTATACTTTGGTTTTATATTACCATTATATAAAGATTTGAAAATTTTACACCCACTCCAACATACCTTCTGAGTGTGTTTGGACTGGAGGTTTTATTGTTCAAATTTTTAGTACAGAAGTGGTTTTCACTTCTTTACAGCATGGTATCAGAGCCCATGGTAGTCAGAATCTGACTATTTCAATTTTGTCTCCCTTTAGATCCATTGACTTAGTTAGTTTCCCTTAAGTGAGATGTTGACCCTAGATTTGATCAATGATGATCTTCTTATGAAATAAGGCTCAGTTTGAGGATGAGATTAAGAAGTCTTAATATGGAAAAGTTGTGACTTGGTTTTCGCATTGAGTTTTGGCCAACTATTTGTTTTCACCTCGCCATGATTCTTATCTCCAAAAATTATTTTCATTATACTACTATACGTACAAAAAATTTCCCGAATTTATCGATGTTTCTTGAACTAAGTCACAATGAAGATGAAACTCTAAGTTGAGTATAATATAACCCTAGTTTTGTGACTAGGAGTTTATATAATGGTGTATTTGACCTACCATATGACTTTTTGGATGTTCATGAAGGGTTTATAGGTTAGAGACACAAGGACCTAAAACTCAACCCTAGATGGTGACTTTTAGTTGGATACCTGAAAAACATATAAATCTCTAAAACTTTCTCAGTAATTGATGTGGGTAGCTCTAAAAAGTTGTTTAGTTTGACTTGTTAGGTTGAACCCTTTAAGGGTGGAGAGTGTTTTGTGATTGATGTTTGAATCTATAGATTTCGAGGAAGAAATCCTTTTTAAGGGGTGGAGTGTTGTAACATACCGTACCTTAGACCCTACCCTAGAACTGTGACCTTTTGGGTGTGACCAAAAAAGGTTTAGGTTAGAGTGAACCTAATAATCTAGAGCATGGAAAATGTAATCTAATATGTCATATAATTTATTTGGTGATAATAAAATGATAAATAACTTAATTTCATGCATAATATGATGTTAATGAGCCTCTAATGGGCTAGATGATATAACCCATGTAAGAAAGCCTCAAAATAAATAATAAACTTCAAATTCGTAATCTACACATTAAAATAAGCCTACATGTCAATTTTCATTTAATTTGGACTACCTTGAAATAATATGGTAAGTTAGGAGAGAGAAATTGCCTAAAAGGTGTAATTAATAAATAAAAATAATAAATGACTCCAAAAGAGGGAAATAATTTTATATTCGTAATCTATATAATAAATATAGCCTTTGGGTGAATTTTCATCCAATTTGGAGAAAGTTTGCTTAAAAGGAAAAATTAGGAGAGAGAAAGTGTGTAGAACCTTCAAAATATTAATTAATTATGCAAACAACTCCAAAATATAAAATTGATGGCAAATTCGTATCTAATACATTAATTATGACTTGTGGGTCAAGTTTCATCTAATTTGGATAATCCATGTGTCATTAATGCATCAGGAAAGAGAAGCAAATAATATGTTAAATAATACACCTAAAGTTTTCAAAAGAGAAATCTAATTAGAAATTCGGAATCTACATGTTTAACTTAACTTGTGTGTCAAGTTTGGTCTAATTTGGATAAGAATAGAACCCTTATAAGAGGAAAGAGAAAATATATACATTAAATTAACCTCACTTTAGTTTTAATCGAATTTGATATGTCACTTTCCCTTTCCTATTTCATTTTTCTCGAATTTTATCTTGACCCTTGGATTTAGATCCAGCGGCAGCTAGATTCTCTTCTTCCTTTCCCTTTTTGTTTTCACACGCAACGATGGGGGGGCTTCCCTTCTCGATTTCCTTTATCTTTCATTTTTCTTTCAGGGGCATTTTAGTCATTTCACACTCTTGTCTTTTGCTTTGAATGAGTCAAGTGAACCTTTGAGCCGCTGACTTGGCTGATGTTCATTGGGCCAAGTCATGCGGGCCCAGCCTGATTTTGTGGATTTTCTCGCCTATGTAGCACTAACTAATTATTTGATTGGCCGTTAATTAAAAATCTATAACTAATTAACAAATGATCATAAAATTATGTAAAAATAGTCGTTGGATTCAGAAAAATGCAAGATTTCTAATGGTCTTAGTTTTGTCACCTGAATCTGATGTTTTGAAAAGGTGATTTTAATGGATCTAATTAATGATGAATTAACTTGTAACAATCATAACTAATCATCTATAAGTCAGAAAAATATAATAAAATATGTTTTGGAATCCTAATGATATATACTAAAATATGGAAAGGTTTTGGAAAATTAATGCATACATTAATAAAAAGGTGGTTTTTAGGCTTTATGAAATCAATATAAATCTAACCCTAATCCCATATATATGCTAATAGGTGCTTTGGAAGCCTAGGCTTGGACCTAGAAGTGTCTTTGGACGTTTGGCTCTGAAGAGGTATGTTTGCATCTCCGATTATTCTTCTTGAGCAATTATCCTATTTTTTTCTTTCTCTTGGTCTTATGGACATTAGCCTACACATTGTTTTGTTCTTTTGAAATCATGCTTATGTGAAGTGTCTTATTTTGTTATTGATCATGTAATTCTAGATATTCTCTTGGAATCTTATCTTGTTGCCTTGGTGCAAGTTGGACTTTTGATATTATATACCCATTGTGATGTGAATGTTTACTTTTTATATGCCCACTGTGATGTGGAAGTTACTGGTTGACATGTGATGTCTCTTTCCCACTTTGAAGTGGATTTTTTTATATGTTTGAGTTGTCCATTGTGTGATGGCAACATTATTTAATCTGACTATACTTTCTACTTGCCTCTACATTTGCCTTCTATGTGATTCAGTAGCACTAGAGTAGTGTAATTGCAATGGTTTTGTCTCATTATGCAACATGGCAACATTGTGATATCTTTGGGATGGAGGATGTGTGATTCCCCATACCCGGGTAGGATGTGTGATTCCTGGCCCATGTTATATATATTTGGATGGTGGATGTGTGATTCCCCACGTCAGGGAAGGATGTGTGATTCTTGGCCCATGTACCATTAGGGCAAGATGTGTGATTCTTGGCCCATTGTCCCTCCAGGTTCAAGATGTGTGATTCTTGATCGCCATTGTTATTTATATTGTTCTAGGGATATGCTTATCTCATATGCATGCAGGTTGATGATGATATGTGCTTTGTTTCCCACCATGGTAGTGGATGTTTATATTGATAGCACATTCTTATTATTTGTTGGTTATGGAAAGTATCCCTTTTGTTATGATTCTTATCTTTTATGCCCAATTTGGGTAGTCCCTATCTCTTTCATGGGAAGCCTTTACATTTGATGTCCTTTATTTCCTTATATTTCTCAAGTTTGCTTTTTAGTATGCACATACCAGCTTTTGCTGATGTCTCCTATTATTTCTCTTTTGCTGGGGTATGCTTCCAACCCTAGGTGGAGGATTTGGATGACAATGCTTGATGACCTAGACTTAGATTGAGACGTTAAAGCTTGGAGACAATCTTGAGGTGGTTTAGATTTCCTCTACATGGATCCTTATGATGTAAGTTTGTAACCCTGTGTTTTATAATTGAATATAGTCATGTTTTTATTCCGCTGCTATACTTTGGTCTTTTGTTACCATTATATAAAGATTTGAAAATTTTGCACCCACTCCAATATACCTTCTGAGTGTGTTTGGACTGGAGGTTTTATTGTTCAAATTTTTAGTAGAGAAGTGGTTTTCACTTCTTTACACATGTCTTCATCTAGGGTTTACCCATATCGTTTAAGGGTATTACTCTTGCCTTGTATCAAGTATAAAATATGGATAGGTGTCTTCCATATCGTCCATAAGTCATGTCTTATAAAGTATGACCTACCTTACTATCGGGTAGACTTCTATATTAGATTACATATCGGTTTTCAAGAGGATTCAACTCATATCAGGTTGTCCAATGATGATGTCATCATCATACACCTCAAGATCCTTTTATTACTATTCTAAACCATAGAAAATAGTTCTAAGTACTTATTTGAACTCATGGATATATCAATAAATCAAAGGAAATCCAAATTTGAAAGATATCAACAAGTTTGAACAATATTGATGAAAAGATAATAATATAGATGAGTTTAAGTTATATAACCCGCCTCTAAAGTAACTTCCAATCTTCAAACTCCAAATCTTCAAGTTCCCAAGGTTGAAGATGTGCTTCTCCAATATCCAAGACTTGAGCTCCTAACTTTTTGCACGACACCTCCAATCCCAAAAGCCGATATCACCTTACTTGGTTGCTATGACCTATTTGGCCGATATCCTTTATCTTTGGCCGATACCAAGCTTTCTACTCAACTCCTCTTACTCATGAATGATACCATATGGGTATGCACGATTTGTAAGAGAAGGATATTAACAAGATTTAAAAAATTCCCCTAACAAGTGAAGGGTAAGATATTTATACTTGAGTTTTATGGAAATGAGTGTAAGAGGTGTCATCATCTTAAGCTACTACATGACACCTAGCCATGCATGGTTGACACATACTATATACATGTATCCCACAATTATCTTTCCATGCAAAAATAAGAGCTTGAGGATAATGCAAAGGTTAAGGGTTGGGCTCCTTTGGTTATCGTCTAGGACAAGTCTTCTTCCACTCACTTTATTATTATATTCAACTCCATCTTTTTCTAAGATAAGTTGCAAGCCAATACATATCACTTTATTAAAGTATCTTGCCCCTCATGGGAAAATATAAAGCTCAACAAACTGATAGGAGACTCACTCCATGGCCCCTTGGCCAATAGGGACTCCCATTCTAAATCTACAACTCGATATAGCTCAAGTAAGGGCTTCACCGTTAATTCTTTCTTAGTCTTTTCATCACTAAGAATACCATCCCTCAAAGATGGTTTAATGATGGTGCCCCTTCTTTCTATCTCCTCTAAATGATACATAGAGGGAGTAGGAACACACTAGAAGTGGTAATTTACATATCAACCCTCCATTTTAGATAATTTCCAATTTGATACACAAAGCACTTAGCATTATTCAGACAAGTTCTCACTTTGGGTTTAGGCTTTCCACAAGCCACCACTTAGCATCATTCTCTCTCTTTTATTACATCAAAATACTTAGAACACATTCAACATGTGACATTTTGCAATGTAACCCCTCGTCTTGGGTAAATTGCACATTTCACTCAGACTATCAATTAATGCACAAATAGTTTGCAATTAAGATCAGACTTGAAAATAAACTTCACTAGAAGCCTTAATTACTTTCCAAAAGATTAGAATCAGTTTGTAAGTAATTTACTTAAGCAAAAATCCTAGGGTTAAGCCATAAACCATGTAAGGGATGTTATAATTATAAACCCCTAATAAGGATTTCGTCCCCAAAATCCCAGATGAAGGAAGACGATTGTTGTTTATGCATAATATCATCAAGTCTCCACATAACATCTTGATGTTATGGAGATTCCATAGAACTTTGATCAACACAAAAGTCCTTCCATTAAATATCATCATAAGATCTGTCACATATGACACATACTCAGTTGTCTTATTAATTACTGACTGTAGAGTCAACTCTGTGTCAGGTAACACTTTCTAAGTTAGAGGAGTACTATTCATACTTTGAATAATTCAGGTGTCAAACCTCATTGACTCATATCTTTTATGTGATAAGATTCTTAAATTCTAGGGAGTCTTTCATATTCTTCACTTAGCTTAGCATTTCACTTTCAAGGAAGGACCAGGATTACGTTCTCTCACCCACTTGGGACTACACAAGTCTTATCATACATCCTTAATACCACTCCAATCTGTTGACACAACACAAAACTTTCTTATAACTTGTCTCAACTGTCTTCCTAATTTTACATTTTCTTGTCATAAGGAAAGGTCACTTACTTAAGAAGTTCTTACCTCAGAGGTATCTCTAAAGTTTAGGAATAATTTGCCTCAATAAATCTAGATAGGGATACTCTAAGGAATTATTTTTAGCTTGATAAGCTTCCTCTTAAAATGATTCTATGATTGTTCCTTCAATTAATACATCCTTATCAATGTTTATGTTTATGCAGAGCATAAACATCTAACATATGATCTCCATACTAGAGTTATCTCAAGGTTGGCCCTTTTTGGATAACCAAACATTATTCATCTTATCAGGATTCATATCCTCACTTTCCCATACCACCTGGAACATCTTAGATACCAGAATCCCTTACCTTGGTATCCTTCACATGTGTCGAAAACACATCACATCCTCATCATTTCCATTTCTCTATTGTTAATGCCAAAGTCAAACATACAAAAGGATCTTTCTTTTTCATCTTGGGACATAATATATTACATATATATTTATCTTAGAACCAAAGTCCCAGACTAACTGATACTTTTCTAAGTATCCATCAATTGAATACTTCTAACTCATGCACATCAAGTGTCATAAGACTCACTTGATTGCCATGTCCCTGAAAGGAAAGAACATAAAGGAACATTCTCCTTTTATCACCCCATCATTACCAAGGGTTGTTTATCAAAGAGGAGACATGTATTTAGTTGGGGAAGTCCACTTGCAATCCCTATTTAGTTGGGGAAGTCCACTTAACCACCCCTATTTATTTGGGAAAGTCCACTTAGCAATCCCTATTTAGTTGGGGAAGTCCACTTAGAACCCTTATTAAATTGGGAAAGTCCACTTAGAAATCCCTATTTAGTTGGGGTAGTCCACTTAGCAACCCTTATTTAATTGGGAAAGTCCACTTATCAATCCCTATTTAGTTCGGGAAGTCCACCTAGCAGCCCTTATTTAATTGGGAAAGTCCACTTAGCAATCCATATTTAGTTGGGGAAGTCCACTTAGCAACCCCTATTTAATTGGGAAATTCCACTTAGCAATCCCTATTTAGTTGGGGAAGTCCACTTAGAAACCCCTATTTAATTGGGAAAGTCCACTTAGAAATCCCTATTTAGTTGGGGAAGTCCACTTAGTGACCCCTATTTAATTGGGAAAGTCCACTTAACAATCCCTATTTAGTTGGGGAAGTCCACTTAGCAACCCCTATTTAATTGGGAAAGTCCACCTAGCTATCCCTATTTAGTTGGGGAAGTCCACTTAGCAACCCCTATTTAATTGGGAAAGTCCACTTAACAATCCCTATTTTGTTGGAGAAGTCCACTTAACAACCCCTATTTAATTGGGAAAGTCCACTTAGCAATCCCTATTTAGTTGGGGAAGTCCACTTAGCAACCCCTATTTAATTGGGAAAGTCAACTTAGAAATCCCTATTTAGTTGGGGAAGTCCACTTAGCAACCCCTATTTAATTGGGAAAGTCCACTTAGAAATCCCTATTTAGTTGGGGAAGTCCACTTAGCAACCCCTCATATCATCATTCCTTTCTTTGCTATTGTCTAACATGTTTATGAACATTTTATAATTTTATCACATTTCCCATTTGCATATTATGGGATCCTTACTATTCACAGATACTTTATTAAACATGGATAATCTTCCTTGTTCTCTTTCTCTTATTGTGAGGATTATACTTTTTACTTCCTCGTATACACAGATTGATCTGAGATCATCCAATTTATTATACTTAGGATGTGATAAAAATATCCATGCCTTATTTCCAGTCTCGTTAGGCTCACTAGATTGTCTCAAAAAGACTACTTGATCAGAGTAATTAGAAAGATAACAATCTAAGAGTTCCATACTTACCTTATCTTCAATAGTTGAATATCTGTCCAGGGTATACAAATACTGAGATTAGGTAGTATGCATTTAAAAGAATACTAAACAAAATATAAATTCTAGTTCTCATCATTTCTTCCCTATGCTCGCATAGGGCAATCAATAGGGAAGTCAATAACAACAATCCTTCTTATGATTATCAGATAAAAATCAAGAGAAGTTATATCAAAATGGAAAAGCTCTATCTGACTATTACCCCTCATGGTCATTTACCGCTTCAGGTTGACTCAACACATAGAGTCTAGTTGTTTCACATTGTTGCTTTTGCCTTTTTACTCTATTGGGCTGTAACTTTCACAAGCCCTGCTAATTCTACCTAAGTTGTTGGGTCATTTCCTCCTTTCTTTTTAAACAAAAGAGTTTAATATGCTCAACGTGTCCATATATATAACATGTCTTATCCTTGTACCATGGTCTTATCGATCTTATTACCGATGTACTAATTCATAAGTTCTTACAAGTGGAAGGTTAGGACCTTTGCCTTTACTTAGCGACTACTGCCATGTTACACTAGACATTTATTGCACTGGTAGCACCAAGAACTTTGCCTTTTTGAAACAACTAGGTGAATATTTCTAGAATTATAGAGACATTTCCTTAATTCTCAGCTTATTGCCCCTTCTTGGGTACTGCCATCACATATGTACTATCTATTTATACTTATGACAGAGTCTATTTTCTTGCTATATGTTAATCATTCTCACATTTTCCAATGTTCCAACATGACTATTTCATTTAGGAACCCTTTGAGAATCCAAAGTTTCTACATTGATGACTGGTAATCTAGATTGTATTACTAGTATCCAACCTACTATATGCATCACTGTTGTCCTAACCTGCCCAACAAGATCATAAAATGTAGGATTTTCTATCTTGATTATGTTAAGATGGGAATTCTCAGGCACTCATTCTCCTCTTGCCTGATCCGTTGCACCCTATCTTGGTGCAACAACATTGTTCTCAGCAAATTGTTCCTAGTGTTCTCCAGTCATTTTTAATCTTTCACTCTATTATCTGCATAAGCTGAAGTCACCATAGGATATGTTGGAGGACACTAGAACAGACGCAACACCTTAGTCCTATGTCTCTGTAGACTCAGCAAACCTTAGGCTCTGATACCAAACTTATAACGACCACCATCAAACCGACAACCAAATCATTACTAAATATGCGGAATTACCATAAACAATGGATTAACAAAAATCACTAAAAATTAAAATCATTTTGCAAGGGGATCTTCTACCAGAAAACTCTTACCGAAAGATCCAAATCTTATACATAACATGATTTACATTGTACAACACTGTTTCATCTCATCTTGAAGACAACATATAACAGTTCCTCTATCAACACATGTACTATAGCAACATAAAACCTCAAGGAAAAAATCTCAGATCGCTCATGAAACCATTACGAACTGATTCCAAGGACTTGAGAGTACAGAGACAACACATATGACTTCTATCTACAAGATGCGACAGACAGTATACTCAACTTATACTGTTGCTGCCGCCCTACTATTTATTGTCCTTCTTCTGTAGAATGGTCTTTTCCTCCTCTTGCACATCCACCTAAAAATTGTAGATCCCACGGGGTGAGACAATTGTCCTAGTGAGAGATATAACTCTCTGCCAACAATATTATTATCACAGATAGACCGTATAAAGCTGAGCAAAGGATTCTTTTACATTAATAAGCAGGATTAATCACTATTACTTTTCCATGAATCATTCAAGATAATACTTGTCTTGCTTAATTAAATGCATTACTGTATCTTTTAGCTTCAATCAAGTTACAAACAAGAATGATATCAAATGCTATAATGAAAAGAATAATTACATTTATCAGGTACTTTCATATTCACTGAAAAACATAGATCACTTAGAATCTCAATGTCTTATCATCATCATTACTTGGGTATTCAAACCCTTAATTCTTCACTGATGACTGTCACCACTTAGCAGATGATCATTACCTCTAGGTCATCAGACCAAGGTATTTATCCACACAGTACACATAGCTCATTGAATCTGTATCATATAGAATCATAGCTATTACTTAGCCATGCACATTGCCTTATGATTCCTGCATGGTTAGTATATCATGCTATCCACAATTTCAAACACATGTCTTAACCATGAAATACTAAAGAACACATTTTCCTTAATGAATTAGAACATGCCTACCATATCAGGTAGCATGGTGGATAATGTTATGCTATTGTGCTTGGAAATGCATATATTATCATAACAAGTATCATTATTAGTCATGTGGTGCATCCACACCATCATATCGGGTTTAAGGCATATCCCTTAACATCATAACATGTAATCATATTGGGTTAACTATCACTTCAACTTTTATCATCTTAAGTCAACCTCATATCATGTATAGGTTAGACTATTGTCCTCATATTGGGTTATAGAAGAATATTGGACTCTCATATCATGTATAAGAGTACACCATATCAAGCATATCATTATGAATTTACCATATCATGTCCCCATATTGGATTTTCCATATCGTGATCCCATGTTGGGTATCATATCAGTTTACATCATGGGTTTCATAATATCGTGACTCCACATTGGATGATATCATATTGTCATAACGTGTTCCTATATTGACTATCATATCGTGTTCCCAAAATAGATAAGAACCTTGAACTCAAAACTTTTTTAAAGTTTTGTTTTTTTCTTGACAAGATGGATACTAAATTTCTCTTCTACTCATTACAAGGTAATGTGGTATATCAGGATTCAAAGGAAATAGATTCCAAAACATATCAGGTTCCCATGTCTTCACCTAGGGTTTACCCATATCGTGTAAGGGTATTACTCTTGCCTTGTATCAAGTATAAAATATGGATAGGTGTAACACCCCGACCCACTGCCCAAGGCTCTAGCAGAGTTTCAGGAATGACGACTGGCCCCACAGACCACCACTAGCCTTAACTGCACGCTTTTGTCCACTCACGCGCAAGCCAAGATCAACTTTCCGACTGGTCACCCATCCTAGTACTACTCTAAGATGAGCACGCTTAACTATGGAGTTCTTTAGAGATGGGCTCCCGGAAAAGGAGGTGCACCTTGGTGATATGGGTAGTCCAATCATTCCTTTTAAGATCATGTTATCCTAGGCCTCAAACCTGGGATGTTACCAATCTCCCCCACTTAGACTCTTGACGTCCTCGTCAAGGCTCAACTATATGGCCTCATAATCTGACCCCGTTTCAATGGAGACCCACAATGGCCCATGGACACCCAGCTCCCGTCCACGGCTACCAGCATAAGGGCGGCTCCATCTCGTCTCTACGGATAGCCCTTTTCCAACTTGCCTGGACCGCACGGCTCAAGACTGGCATGCCACATGCCCATGTGGGCCCCACCTACTAGAGGGGTTCTGGCTCTGATACCATTTGTAACGCCCCGGCCCACTGCCCAAGGCTCTAACAGAGTTTTAGGAATGACGACTGGCCTCACACACCACCACTAGCCTTAACTGCATGCTTTTGTCCACTCACGAGCAAGCCAAGATCAACTTCCCGACCGGTCACCCATCCTAGTACTACTCCAAGCTGAGCACGCTTAACTATGGAGTTCTTTAGAGATGGGCTCCCGGAAAAAGAGGTGCACCTTGGTGATATGGGTAGTCCAATCATTCCTTTTAAGATCATGTTATCCTAGGCCTCAAACCTGGGATGTTACAATAGGTGTCTTCCATATCATCCATAAGTCATGTCTTATAAAGTTTGACCTACCTTCATATCGGGTAGAGCTCTATATCAGATTACATATCAGTTTTCAAGAGGCTTCAACCCATATCGGGTTGTTCAATGATGATGTCATCATAATCCACCTCAAGATCCTTGTCTTACTATTCTAAACCATGGACAACAATCCTAATTACTTATTGGAACACATGTATATATCAATAAATTAAAGGAAATCCAAATTTGAAAGAAATCCACGAGTTTGAACAATATTGAAGAAAAGATAATAATATATATGGGTTCAAGTTATATAACCCAACTCTAAAGTAACTTCCAAGATTCAAACTCCAACTCTTCAAGTTCCCAAGGTTGAATATGAGCTTCTCCAAGATCCAAGACTTGAGCTCCTAACTTTTACACGATACCTGCAATCCCAAAGGCCGATATCACCTTACTTGGTTGCTATGACCTATTTGGCCGATATCCTTTATCTTTGTTCGATACCAAGCTTTCTACTCAACTCATCTTACTCATGCATGATACAAGAGGGGTATGCATGATATGTAAGAGAAGGATATTAACAAGATTTTAGAAATTCCCCTAACAAGTGAAGGGCAAGGTATTTATACTTGAGTTTTATGGAAAGTAGTGTAAGAGGTGTCATCATCTTAAGGTACAACATGCCACCTAGCCATGCATGGTCGACACATATTATTTACATGCATCCCATCAATATCTTTACTTGCAAAAATAAGAGCTTGAGGATAAAGCAAAGGATAAGGGTCGGCCTCCTTTGGTTATCTTCTAGGACAAGTCTTCTTCTACTCACTTTATTATTATATTCAACTCCATATTTTTCTAAGACAAGTTGCAAGCTGATACATATCACTTTATCAAAGTATCTTTCCTATCATGGGAAAATCTAAAGCTCAACAAAACTATAGGAGACTCCATCCATGGCCTCTTGGCCGATAGGGACTGTCATTCTAAGTCTACAACTCGATATAGCTCAAGTAAGGGCTTCACCTTTAATTCTTTCTTAGTCTTTTCATCACTAAGACTACCATCCCTCAAAGATGGTTTAATCATGGCGCCCTCTTCTTTATCTCTCCTCTAAATGATATATATAGGGAGTAGGGACACACTAGAAGTGGTAATTTACATATCAAACCTCCATTTTAGATAATTTCTAATTTGATACACAAAGCACTTAACATTATTCAAATAAGTTCTCACTTAAAATTTAGGCTTTCCCCAAGCCACCACTTAGCATCATTCTCTCTCTTTTATGATATCAAAACACATAGAACACATTCAACACGTGACATTTTGCAATGTAACCCCTCGTATTGGGTAAATTGCACATTTTACTCAGACTATCAATTAATGCACAAATAGTTTGCAATTAAGCTCATACTTGAAAATAAACTTCACAAGAAGCCTTAATTACTTTTCAAAAGATTAGAATTAGTTTGTAAGTAACTTACTTAAGAAAAACTCCTAGGGTTTATCCATAATCCAGGTCAGGGATGTTACAGTGGATATGCCAGGAAAGGGAATTGCGGGAACTGGTTTGCAAACACTTTCAGAATCTACTTACTAAGAACAAAGACCTAATAAGCCAGACTAATTACGACACTATCCCGAGCAGCTTCAGTATCCTATCAACTTAGCAACTACAAGCTATTGCAATAGAACTGGAGGCACAAGTGTGTATCGATATCCTTAAGTAGACGAATCCTTACAAAGCTGCAAGGCCATAGAATCAATGGGCTATTCATGATAAAAAAAATTGGTTGTCTGTGGAAGTTTTAGTGATGAATACAATTAAATCCATGGTTAGAGGAGAGACAATGAATGAGGATTTATGCACATCCACTATTTTTCTTATACTAAAGACCCCAAGTTCGACTTCTTGCAATCAGTCAAGACCAATATTCCTAAGAAAATTCTTGAAACTGGTATCCAAGGTAATTGTTGAGAGGTTAATGCAATACTTGCTGGCATGGGTGTCACCAGCATAGAGTGCATTTTTCCCAATTAGAAGGATAACTAATATCATAACAGTTGTCTAAGAGGCCATTCACACAATGAATAAGTTGAATGCCCCACAGATTATGGCCATTAAAGTTGACCTCTCCAAGGCTTATGATAGACTCTCATGGAGATTTATACATTACACTTTCAAGAAGAAAGCACTTCCAAAGAACATCATTTCTTACATCATGAATTCGATTACCACATGATAATGCTCTATTATGTGGAATGGAAGTCAAATCAAACCTTTCAATCCCAATAGAGGATTGCATCAATGAGATCCGTTATCACCATATATATACATTCTATGTATTGAAAGGTTGAGCCAAATGATCGAGAATGTTGTTGCAAATGGGGAGTAGAAAACTTTGAAGATGGCAAGAGAAGGAATATACCTATCACACTTATACTTCACGGATAACCTCATATTGTTTGGAAAAGTGAGCCATAAAAATGTAGGTGATCAAGAAGTGCTTCCATGATTTGAACGTGTCTCTAGATAATCCATCTCCATTACCAAAACTCAGATCTTCTATGCAACAAGTGTCCCAGGGAGTATAAAGAGACAAATCAATCAGACATGTGGTTCCAAGGAAACACAAGACTTGGGAAAGTACTTAGGGGTTCCCATCATACATTCAAGAGTGAACACAAAAAGCTACACTGAGATCGTCAAGAAAGTAGATTCTAAAGTAAATGGATGGGCTACAAAATGTTTATCAGTAGAAAGAAGGCATTGTCTTGCTTGAAACACTTTAGAAGCCATACCTACATATACTATGCAGACAACATTACTGCCTCTCAGCCTGTATGAAAGAATTAATAGTAGTGTTCGACATTTCTAGTGGGGTGGAAATCATAAGGCACACCCAATGTCCCTTATTTCCAGGGACAAAGTCACTAGAAGGAAGGAAAAGGGAGGGTTAAGCCTCAAAGCCATGCGTGAATGGAATTTGGCACTACTGGCCAAAGCTGCATGGGACATTGAATCTATCTGAGACTCCATTTGAGGTAAGTTCATGAAAAAGAGGTATATGACATACAACAATGATGCTAGCAAAGGTGGATCAAGAGTGGCGCTGGCCACACTAAAGAGCAAGGACTGATTCACACATACTGCTGCATACAACCAATCAATGGAGAACATACATTATTCTGGAAGGATGATTGGGTCTAGCCATGCTATATATTGGATAATAAAGCTAGGAAGATGATACGATAAGACCTGAAAGACATGTACACTATGAGCGTCATCAAGGATAATGGGGATTGGGATGAGGCATTCCTAAGGAATGGTTCCATGAATACACAATTAAGCAAATATTGGTTTTTGAACCACCACACAAAACAAATACTGGCGATATATGAGTATGGGATGCAAAAATGGATGGGAGGTTCTCAACTAAGTCTGCATATCGAATTCAGAGAGAACTGAGGGATGAAGAAATGGATGGAGAGTGGATGACTCTATGGAAAGCTAAAGTGGGAGCCAAGGTGAAATTCTTTACATGGCTAATGTTACATGGAGCATTTCTTAGTAACAACCAATGGGTTAGAAGGCACTTAGCAACAAATATCACTTGTGAAAGGTGCATAACAGAAGAAGAAACATAGATTCATGCACTCTGAGAATGTCAACATGATAAAGAAGTATGGATGGAATTAATCTCAAGAAGCCAAACTACATTTTTCTTTCAAATGAATTAGGAGGAATGGATGAGGAGCAACATGAAATCTAGAAAAAATATGCGTTAAAAGTTCATGATAACTTGTTGTTACCTTTGGAATGCAAGGAACTGTCATATATTTGAGCATAATATTAAACCAAAGGGTCATCTGGTCCATATTATTCTGAAGGAAGATATGCTGAACCAACATATCTAGGGAGTCGAGAAGAATGATGAAGTGAGAACATAATAAAGATGGAAAACCCATCTGCACAATTATATCAAAATCAACATTGATGTTGCATGGCATGATAATAGAGGAGTAGTATCTATAGTTATTCGGGACAATGAGGGAAAATGGATTGGGGGACATGGATGCCAAGTACGTGCACACTCGACAACCCAAGTGGAAAGCATAGCAGTTGATATGGTGAGAAGAAATACAAGCCTGAAGGTGGTGTTTGAAACTGATTGTAAGGTAGTTGTTAATATGCTCCAGAGAGAACCAACACATTATCCAAAGCTTGCAAAGATCTTAGAGAGGATCAAAAGTGCACTTGCAAAATTCAAGGATTGGTAAGTACAATATGAGAATAGAACTTGCAAAAAAACCACAGACACCTTGGCTAAGCACATTTTGAAGAACAAAATTTCCAGAATGGACTATGGTAGACCCCCATAATGTGTAATCCCACATCTAAAGGAGGATATATGTAATGGTAGTAGTACTACCAAGTTTAACATATGTCTGGAAAATAATATGCGTAATACTTTCCTGTATTGGCTCGTAAGAGGAGGGTGAGATGAATAAATAGCCTCTTGGTTTTTTGTAAAAGAAGTGTAGAAATCATTATATGTTATCATACTGCACATGCATTTATGTCTAAAACTTGATGTAAATGATAACATTGAAGTCTATTGGTTGTGACATGCCATGTATTCATATCTTAACCACAATTCCATGCTTGACATTGAAATTATTTTTTCGCACTCATTTTAATTTTTTTCATAAAATATCTATAGAACCATCGACTAAGAATTAGATTCCATATTTTATTATTACATATGATATGAATGCCACTTTATATCAAATAGTGACCAACATGCAATCCCTTCATCTGTTCTAGTTGTAGCATCTCTTCATATGTAAAACACACTTTCCAAATATTGAATTTTATATCAAAAGTATATCTTTAGTAAAATTAGTTCCAAATTGGTTATAGTGATAATGGTCTGTATGATGCACTAATTGTTAAATTTTTGACAAATGGGAAAATTACGGCCTATGATCTTGTTTTTCAACTTACTTTACTAACTGTGTTATAGGATCTTAATGGATCTTGTAGTGTGGGACAATAATCATGTACAATGTTTTGGGTCTCCTTTATATATGAGGTACAATGCAAGTTCATGAGATTCTAATGAATGGAAGGAGGCCTCTTGCGGTGTTTCTTTTATATGTTTGTTTGAGAAATAGATATTTTAAAAACATTGATTTTGTCTTATGGTTATTCATGATGTTGATATACACTTTGTACATGTGATGGCGTGATCCCTTTTTGATCTTCACTTACTATATAGTATTGAGAAGTGGAACAATAGCTTTTCGTTTCTCTTTCTTTGCTATATTGTCCAGACATAATAAAATTTATGCTTCTATGGAGATGCTTGAAAGTTTTTTAGTTGCACGATATTATTATGGGTTTTTGTTGTTCTTTTGGATGTTCTTAAATCTAAGATTATAGTTGGTTCACTTTCCTTAGTTTATTCTATATGTAATTATCGAATCTATAGATATTTTATTTTTCTATACAATTACTTCAGATAAACAATGTGTACTTTTAGTGTCTTTCCCAATGTCTTGTTTTTATGCTTGTACATTTAGTATCATAATTGTAGTAACTTGGATGGAATAAAAGGTGGTTAGAGAGACATCCCCTTTTATAATCAACACCAATAATATAAAAAACTAATATGGTTGGAGCACCATAGGAAACAACAGATAAATTGATGTAAGTTATTAGATCATTTGTAGTACATAACACTATTATTTTTCATCTTAAATTTTGTGAGAAATATAACATTTAATTGATGTATTATAGTTTATGGATATATACAAAATTTTATTTTGAAAGAGTAGGAATCAATTGTTCGTGATCTTAATTGAGAGAATAGAAGTTGGTATGCGTTTGGATAAATGAGCGAGAAATATAACTTATCTTGCTAATTTTTTCATGCAAATTTAAAAAATATATTAATATGATATTTATTATCATTTTGTGTATGTATTTTTGTAAACTAATTAACAAAACATTGATAAAAGTATATTTAAAATATCATAGAACTTTGTGTATTCAGTTTGTGCTCAAGGACTTGGTCTTGATTATAGGGTTGTCTCTAAGATATAATTATGGATATTTTGAGGAAAAATGCTTAAGGATATTAATTCTTTCTAGTCAGGGACAAACCTTGACTATTAATTTTTCTCACTAAGCATGTACTTGGGGAAAAGTTGTTAAGGATAGGTCCTAAGAAACCAGTTCATCACTGTGATTGAGACATTAGTATGGGGTTTATCCCTGATAATTATAATCTTTGGTTGTAGTGTACACAATCTGTTTCCCAACACTGAACACCTAGATGCGACATTAGCACAAGACTCACCTTTTCAAACTTTATTTCTACTCTATTTCTATTTTTAGTGGGACCAATATTGATACCCATAGGCATATTCATTAGCAAAAATTTACGTAAAATAATACCTATTTTGTTATATATTAGGAACATGATAGGTGATAATATCCAATTTTGTGAATGTTACATGCCTATTTTATCCTTGTTTACCTTAACATTTTAGGATTTATGACTATAAGTACCTATTGTTATAACATTTCATGAATGTATCCCTATCTGCTTAATTATGTTTCTCTTGTATTATCGGGAAAAAGACTTTAATCAGTGTCACCATTGTCCTTAGACCGAAGGACCCTTGAATCATCTAGGGTAAAGTAGATAGAGACATGAAGAAGAGACATCTATCTCCAAGTGAAAGGGATCCTTCCAACTTCTCAACATAAAAAAAACAAAGGCTTAGGACAATTGTCAGTCTCTAGTTGATGTCCAAACAATCCACTGCCTGGCGAACATCTTTCTCATGAGATGACTACTCGATGGAACTACTGCTCACAGACTGACTGACGGCTAGGTCCAACAACTGGTGAATGATCACATCCATCCATCGACAGATAAGGAGTCAATTCTCAACCAAAATAGTTGATGAACCAATCTCATTCTTGCCTAATAGATATAATTTACATTAATTTTGTTCCTTGGTTCTTTGTTTGTATGTGATCATCCCTTCAGGGAAAATTTTATCTCCTTTCGATCTGGGTTATTATGCCAGGGCTTCAGATCCTAAACACCTACTACCCTTGTCCCTAAGTTTGACCCTATGTACTGCATAAGGACCCGTATTATCCTTGCAAATGCCTAAGTATCATGTATGAATATAAAGTCTATTACTCATGATCAACATCCATTTTTGACACACAATTTATATGATAAATATGTGGAGTCAATTTTGACATAAAATGTGAAGTTACTTTTGCTTTTTCATAAATGAAGAGTTGTAAAACTTTGCAACTATGTGAAAAAGTATACTTGATGGAAGATTGATAAATTGGTTTGACCTTTGTACCAGAAGAGAGAAGTAAACAAGTGGAGGGAGAGGGAGGTACTGGAGAGAAACATAATTAGAATGAAGGAGGGAGATAGTGCATAGAGAGAGAAATGGGAGGGAGGAGAAAAGTGGTGGGAAAAGAGAAAATGAAAAATGGGTAGGAGTCAGGAGAGAAGTAGTGAGAAGAGAGAGAAAAATAGAAGTGGGAGGAGGGAATTTGTAAGTGGAGAGAGAAAAAGAATGAGGGAAGAGGGAAGTAGTTAGAAGAAAGATAAAAAAGGAGATAGGATAGGGAAGTAATGGGAAATATAGAAAAATAAGGAGGGAGGAGGGAAGTAGTGTGAAGAGATACATGTTGGTAAATATGGAGATGGAGTAGGTAGAAGAATTTTTTTGTCCATATTTCTTAACTAGAAGATGGCATCAACAATGATGTATTAGGAAAGAGGGTGGAAGATATACGTTGTCCTGGAGCAAGTCTAGAGACTATCATTGCATATAGGCATGCTTCCTTCTCAAGTAACACACACCAACAATGTCCTCCTATTGCATCACCCACATCAGCAGTTGACAGTTTCCTCCTAGTATACAGAAAATGATTCCATGACTCTACATAGTCCACACAAACCACCGAGAACTCCATGTTGCACTTCTTGAGATAGAGGGAAGCAACAACCCTTTTATTTGTCAATGGACTAGTGTCGACTTCCTTCTCCCTCGTTGTGTCTCCCTTTCTTGTATAAAACTACTCAAGCCTCACATTACCATAACAATGAGATATAGGAATGGATGGGCTAGTGTTTCCACAAATCCTGGGGAGATGAAGGGTTAGATCTCATGGATGGGTGGTGGCCACACACAACCAGTCTAAATCCTTGTTAGGGGTTTATGATTGTAAGACCCCTAACCTAGATTTGTGCTTGAATGTGTTTGACTTACTTAATAAGATTCTTAGACCTTAATGTAATCTATTACCTTAATAACATGTGACACATTTATGTTTTCAATTTGGTCCAGTTTGGTGGATGTTTGAGCTAGCTATGGTTGTTAACAACCAAGTTGTAATTTACCCTTGTTGAGGGTTAATCTTGCAATTTGTCACATGTAGGTTTTTCCATTTGAGCCTTAGCATCATGATAGTGAGAATGATGCATAGGGGTATCTTGCTGGACCATGGATGATGAGGTGGCATCATATGTATCATTTTAGGGTTTGCATGGCTGTGCATGAGTTACATGAATGGTGGTGTTGACCATGATGGGTTTTTCGAGTGTAGTGACTAGTGTAGCAACCTTGATGTTGTTCCTTGAGAATGCTTTGACCGATACACCATGATTTGGTTGGTTTGCTTCGGCCTTGATACCCTAGCCTTGGTTTGGGTGCTAGGGTTTGTGCTCTTGTGGGTGTTGTGACCTATTTTGATGAAATAGATCTTGTAGTGGTCGTAAGATGGTGTTTCCATGGTTGTGTTACAACCAATACTTGTGTTTTGCTTTGACCAAGTTGAGGAGAGGATCTAGTGGTCTCTACATCACATTTGTTTTAACAAACGTCTTGCATGTGTGCTTGTATGGCCAATCCTTTGAAGGACAAGTGTCCTTTTGGTTCTCTTATATCTTAACACCTCATGATCCTTGCTTCCCTCCTATCCTTGAGTATATAAACCTTCTCTTTCACAAGCTAGCAATTATTTTAGCTGTTTCTTTTTCCTCCCTCTTTTTTGTGTCGACCTTGGAGCTTGGTGGTGCTAGAGAAGGGCTGATCTTTGGAGAAGGTGACAATTTCTTCTCCTACATGTGGTAGTCTTGAGCTTGATCATCTTTCTTATGGTGATTCGTGGTGATGTTCCTTCTTGGTTAGTGGTTCTACACCTTGTATTTCTTTTTTTCCTTTGGAACCCTACCTTCCTTGTTCATTTCTTGGTCGTAAAACTATAGTTCAACCATGGTGTCTATCTTGAGGATCTTCTCTTCACAAATATCAGAGACTATAGTTTGACCATAGTAGTACCTAAGTGAGATGAAGTTTCCCCTCTTTTTATCTATTGTTCACCCTAGGGTTTGAGCTTTGTTCTTCTTGAGTTTTCCTTTACCTTGTTGTATTATTATCTTCTTGAGGTGACCTTGTGACTTTGGAGTGGATCCTAGTTGGAGTTTCCTCCTCTACCTTGGAGATTGATCTTCTTCATAAGGCGGGTTATATAACTTTCCCCTCTACTATTATGGGACCATATTTTTACTTGCATGTTGCTGTACCATACCTAAAATATGATCCTAAGAGGCTAGGTGATGTTATCATGATCTAGGGTTTATGATTTTGAAATATTCTTATATGGATTACTCTTTCACCTAAACCCTAACTTAATGCACCCAATTTCTAAGTGATGATGAGTTGATGTTCCAAACATGCACCTTGATCTTTAGTTTCATCACCATGTTTGTGTTTCATCCATCATGAGTTACTTGGTGATTTTGGTTCTTGGGTGCATGTGTTGGGTATATGTTCTCTCTCTCTTGCATGATTTTTCTTATTGATCTTGATGGAGATCATTTCTAGGATTTTGATGTTCTTATATCATGAGGTTTCCTCCTGGTGATGTTTGAGTTCTTTATGATGATCTTTGCTTCATTTGGCATGTTTTGAATCTTGTGATGATCACAACACTTGGTTTTAGTTGGTGTCGCTACCGTTGTGATGAATTTTTTTTGTAGTCAAAATGCCCTTTTTCCATGTGTTGATGACTTGGTTGGTCTGATTGTAACAGACCCTAACCGAAACATTTTCATGGCACAATGTTCTTGGTGGTTTCATACTTTGCTTGGTCATAAGATGGTTGACAATAGTGATTGTTTTGTGGTCTCAATAAGGGTTAACCACATATGCTCACTATATGTCTTAAGTGGTTTGGTCGCTACAATGTTTTGGTCGTGATGCCTAGTAGTTGCAACGTTGTGTTGTTAGCATTAGTAGCTACGTTGAGGTGATCTTTACGTGGATAATGCATTGTAGTCATAACAAGTGTGAGCTAACCTTATGGTTGCTACCTGTGGTGAGTGTGCTGCAGACGCAACACCTTGATGTCATCGAATCAATACTCTTGGTTTTGCTTTTGGATGGCCGCTAAAATGGTCGACACCCCTATTTTCTTGTGTGGTTGCTACGTTGATGTTGGTCGCTACCTTGACCCATGTGTTATGGTCGCTACCCATGGTGGTATAACCATGTTTCACGCAACATATGGGGTGAAAAGTGCTCACAACCCATACAAAAGTGTTGGTGGATACATACTTAGCATGGTTACTATATGTAACATTTTTAATGGTTATTGTTCTAAATCTAATATGATCTAAGAATGTAGGAAGTAATGAACATAGGTATTGATGGTTGAATGATACTATGGAAACCCTAGTTGGCTATATGGGAGAAACCCCAACCCTAGTTTCAAGGGTATGATGTACTAGTTGAATTTGCTTAAATGCATAGCATGACTTGATCTATTCTCTCTCCTACTTGTGAAATCCTAACCTTGCAGGTGGAATGAATGATATTGATAGTGAATACGATGATGTGTTTGATATAACACAAGGCCATCATTATCAGCCTTTATGAGGCACAAAGACATAGTGATGATATGCCGAAAGAATGTGATTGGGTCTTATGACTTGTGAGAGGCTTTATATGCCAAATGTGAGGTGGTACTCCAGTGATGAGATGAGGGATTGTTATCCCCTAGTGATGTGATATTGATTATGGCCTTGTATGGAAATGGTATCCTTAGATGATGGGACAAGTTCATACCTCATACGATTTATATCTTCTGATGTTGCAACATATATACCCTTATCTTTGTAGAGTTTGTTTAGGGTTTCTAAATTGTAACTTGATTGATCCTTAAAGATATTCAATTGGACTAACTAATCAAGTGAAACCTTAATCATGTATCTGCTCAGTGCCATAGATCCATCTTCAATGTCACTGCTTTTTGGATGGTGAAACATGTTCTTCCTCAGTGGAAGCTCAAAGTCGTATGCTGTTGAGTATATGCATTTCACAGGATTGGCTGAGGTCATACCCTAGAAGGAGAATGGTTGAGGCTGTATCTCAGGTGACTAGATTCTTTATATATAATATGTTTTTAGGATGGTTGTGGTCATACCTCAGAAGGAGTGTGACTGCAATCATAACTCAATTTTCACTAGCATCGTGCCTATATACCATGGAAAACTAGGTTGTTTTGTAGTTGGACCTTATATGTCACTGCGGTGGACTTAGACTGACTCAGGAATGACGACTGGCCCCACAGACCACCACTAGCCTTAACTATGCGCTTTATCCTCACTCATGTGCAAGCCGGGGTCAACTTCCCAACTGGTCACCCATCCTAGTACTACTCCAAGTTGAGCACGCTTAACTATGGAGTTATTTAGTGATGGGCTCCCAGAAAAGGAGGTGCACCTTGGTGATATGGGTAGTCAAATCATTCCTTATAAGATCATTCTATCTGAGGACTCAAATCCTAGGATGTTACAATATCACCCACTTAGAATCTTAACATCCTCGTCAAGGCTCAATATACGGTCTCATAATATTACCCCATTTTCGTGCAGACCTATAATGGCCCATGAACAGCCAGCTCTCGATCACAGAATACCAGCGCAAGGGTGGCTACATCACCATGGATAGCTCTTTCCAAGATGCCTGGACCACAGGACTCAAGACTGGCATGCCACATGCCCATGTGGGCCCCACCTACTAGAGGGTTTATGGATCTTATACCATTTGTAAACACCCAGGCACACTGCCCAAGGCTCTAGTAGAGTTTTAGGAATGATGAATGGCCCCACAGACCACCACTAGCCTTAACTGCGCGCTTTATCCTCACTCATGTGCAAGCTGGGGTCAACTTCCCAACTGGTCACCCATCCTAGTACTACTCCAAGCTGAGCATGCTTAACTATGGAGTTCTTTAGTGATGGGCTCCCAGAAAAGGAGGTGCACCTTGGTGATATGGGTAGTCCAATCATTCCTTTTAAGATCATTTTATCTGAAGCTCAGACTAGTATACTATTGAGTATATGCATTTCACAAGATTGTCTACAGTCATACCCTGGCAGGAGAATGGTCGAGGTCGCATCTCAGGTGGCATGTTTCAGTATATATATAATATGTTTTGAGGATGGTTGTAGTCATACCTTGGCAAGAGTGCAATTGTAGTCATAACTCAGTTTTCACTAGTGTTGTTCCTATATACCATGGCAGTCTAGGCTGTTTTGTAGTTGGACCTTATATGTCACTACAATGGACTCATACTGATTGAGGGTGTGGGAGATCACATGAGTCTGACTCCTCCTAGATCGTGTATGGCACTCATTTTGATTTAGAAGTGGTCAATTGGAGTATGAGTGGTATACATCATCTCCTCACGACATAATAAAAGATGTAATACAACTGTGTGGTATAATTGCTTAGGGTTAAACATGATTCACATTGGATAACCCTTTTGCCTTATCTCTTGTACTAATTAGTTTATTTATAATTTGGTAAGAGAAATCAACTACTATACATGTTGTTTAAATTTCTTCTTAAAGTATAAAATATTCCACTTCTCAGTTTTAGATGCCAAAATTGCTTAAACAATGTTAATTGTTGTATACATATCATTTAGCTGAATTTGCTCAACCTGATAATAATGTTATCTACATGGTTTATCTTATATGTGTCAATAATAGTTGTTGGCTAAGATTTATATCTCTCACTGGGAATTTGGTCTCACTCTATGAGTTTCCACATCTTTTAGGTGGTCGTGCACGACGAGATACAGATCGTGCACTTGAGGCTGAGCAATAAGAGGAGCAATTGTTGTTAAAGGTTGGATATGTTGTTAGTGTTTAGTAGTAGAGTCCAACATGTCGTCCTTGTACTCTCAGGTCCTTGGGGGTGTTTTATAGACATTGTATATCGATATGAGTTTTTGGCCATATTCTACGGTTGTACACTTATGTCTTGTGTATGTGAACAAGTCATCGTATGTAACCAGTTATTACAAGTTTACCCGTGAACAATGAACAGTGATGTAATATCCCTTGATATATATATATATATATATATATATATATATATATATATATATAATCGAGTTTGCATAAGTTTATGGCTTCAGATATGATATTGTTTCATCTTGAGATAATGTGATGTGATCAATTTTAATTTACCATGTTTTGTGGTAATGTGGTTATTCATGGTGATTCTGCTCTTTGTTTTTAGTAGTCTTGCTTTGTACGGCAATAGGGATCATAGCTTCCACAAACCCTAGGGTTTCAAAGGGTCAGATCTCATGACTGGGTGGTGGTTGCACATATCCATTTGGGCGAATGGATATTGTAGACGGTCGATTGATATGATGGCCTGATGGATGCATACAACTATCAGTCTATTGGACAATCCAATCAGTCAATTGTCTTGTGGTGAGCAGCACAATAACAGTGGTTTTATTGCAACAATTAATGTATGTTTTTTTGGCTAATCATTAATTATTAGATCTATTAAAACTTACCGATTCAACCCAGTTGGTTGACTAGACAATCCAATTGGTCGAATGGCTGCTCTAATCATTTGTTGGGAACATTTATCATTCAATCAATTCGAATATTTCAATCATTCGATTGACAGGTTCTATTAGCCAGAGTCAACATAGTTACTTGAGTCAATTGGACAATCTAGTAGGTCGAATGACACATCAATTAGTCGTCTGGACACTCCACTTGATTGACTAATAATCAATATTATTTATTTGGATTACCTAAACCCTTTAGTTACCAAATTGAATCGTGTCCATGTTTAAAATCCTATTTCAAGTATATCCTATATGAGTGATCCTATAGGATCCATATTATATTGACAATGATTTCCATAACCACATTATGACTTCACAAGCAATGAACAATATCTAGCAACACATTTTCTACCCAAGTAATTTGATAAGTTGGAGAACAAATTCAACCTAGACTTTTGACGAGTGTTACAATGATCGTATACTTCCTTTGTCATAGATATCTAGATTGAGCATGAGGCATGGAATCATCATCCTCTTAACATTAAACAAATGTCCGTTGAACCAGCCTAGACAAATGAGATGGACGTGATCTCAATATCACATATTGACTCACATGAGGATGGCTATGCTTTTACTTAGTCTTACTTATGAAGTGGTCAAGATATCACTCCAATATGAGGGACAAATCCCATCTACACCACTCACAATGATTCACATGTATCTCAATGTACCAAAGCGCCACCTATATGTCAACCCTTATTCTCGGTCACGTTGGATGGTGAATGGCATGTGATTATTGTAGTGGCTTCAAGTTTAAGAACCACTATCACTTTGTAAGATGGTTTTGACTATCGTTCAATGGTTCCATATATCATGGTCTAGGTGAGTCTGTCTGATAAACTTGTTCTCTAAAATGTATCTATATGTTTGTCTTGGTATCCAATATCATTACTAATGAGATCCTATCATCAGTCAACTCACATACTAGTCTTATACATCAATGTTTTCTATATAGTTTCCACAATAATATTCTACTAAGGACATAACAAGACTACATATAATCTTATCATACATATGATCTAATGTTTAGGTCCTCAAACTAAACAATATGTGCTCATGTAACACCATTATTTAGTATCATTGTGTTATATCATCATCTCGTAATTGAACAAACATAAGAAACTATATTTCCTTTATTTAAGTATATAATGTCCTAATACAATCATCGTATGACTCGATCTGTTGACAAACCTACCAATAATAAGAGAGAGAGATAGTAAGAGAGACAATGTAAGTGGTGGGAATAGAGAGAGAGAAAAACTAGGAGTGAGGAGGGAAGTTTGAGAAATATTACATTAAAATGTGTCAAAAAATACATCATAACACAGGTGAACACATATCTACTAGGAATGTAGGGAGGAGAGAGAAAGAGGAAAATAGTAGGGGAGGGAATTAGTGAGAGATAATAGTAATATGTGACAAAAACATATTATAATACACTTAAACATAGTGGAGGAGATAAGAGATGGAATAAAAGGGAAAGAAAAAAATAACAGGGAGGGGGAAAGAAGTGTGAAATAACACATTAATATGTGACAAAAAATACACTAGAATCCAACAAGTACAAATGGAGAAAAGTAGTGGGAAGAGAGGGATAAAATGAAAGGGAGGAGGGAATTAGTGATACATTCAAATTTATATGTGGTAGTAAACACATTATAACATGCATAAGCACAAATGGAGGAGGGTAGTAGCAAGAAGAGAGGGAAAAAGAAAAATGGGAGAGAGGAAGAAAGTAGCACATTCTAATGGATGTAAACACAAATGGATGAGAGAAGTAGTGTGAAAAAAGAGAAAAAATGGAGGATAGAATAAGTAAAAAATAACACATTAATATAAATACAAATGTAAAGAAAGATATTAGTACGTTATTGAGTTCTAAAATATTTTTTTGAAGTCTATAGAAAAAGATATTATGTAATTTCTTATGTTTTTAAGTAATTTCTTCTTGCTATCAGATGTTGTGTAATCTAGTTAATCAATATTTTGTTTCTCTTTTTTCTCCCAACGAACTACCTCCTAATTCTCTCATATATAAGGTGAGGGAGTGCCCAATCTCTCTCACTCTATTTTTCTCTATAGTAGAGTTGGCCCCACGACCCTTCCTTTCTCCTCTTTTCTTTCTTCTCTCTTCCCTCTCTCTCCCTTGTCTCTTCTATAGCCCACTAGAAACCTAGTGTCAGATGATGTGACATTTTTTATCTCAGTGTTATATCTGACTCATGGAATGGATGTGAGTTGCATGATATATAACAATATCATGTATTTTATACATTTGTTCCGTAATGCTTGGTGTTACAACCCCAATTTTTGGGTTCAAGTGGTGAGAAATATAATTTCTCATATGAAAAATGTTTGAACAAATAATCATATATTTGGTTGAGAATAATTGGATTTAGTTTACAATAGCCTTGATGTTGTGTTGTGGGCTTTATTGGCTATTGGGCCCAATAACAAGGAAATAACAAGGAAATTCAATTAGTAAATGGATAATTGAATTCTTAAGAAAAGAAATATGTGGAAACCTCTAGAAGGAAAATCCAAAGAGGGATTTCGTGCCTCTTGGGTTCCTTGGGTTCCAAGGAGTCCAAAGTTGTAAAAAGAAAGCAATAAGAAAAGAAAAGATTAATTATAAGAAATAAATTGAAAATATTGATGAAATGAGGAAAATAAGTAAAGAGAAGTATAAATGAGTTATCCTTGGTGGAATTGCGTATCCCAAGGATTCCTAATGATAAAAGGAATACTAATGAGTAAAATAAAAGGGAAATAAAGAGAAATCCTCAAAAAGAGATATTTTAATGAGAAATAAGAAAGATAATGTGAAATAATGCATTTTGTTGCATTTAAGGATAATGAGTATTCCTTAAAAAGGAATTTCGAATTCTTAGAGTTTCTTGGGATCCAAGGAGTCCCAATGAAGAAAGAGGAGATAAAATACCGAATTTGCAAAATAAAAGGATAATGTGATACATTATTAAGGAATTTTGTGATATTGCTAAAAAGAAAGTATTTTCTTCTAAAGGAACTATAATTTCGTTCTTATGGAGTTAAAATAAATCATATGAGAGAATAATGGAAAGGATTGTCGAAATCCCAATGTAAAAAAAAAGAAGGAATATGAGAGAGAGAGAACTAGTTTGCTTTATCATTAAGGAATCAGATTCCTAGTAGGAAAGAGCCTTATTCCTTCATAAGCAAGCATCCGAGGACGTTGTTACCCTCATCTATAAAAGGAGAAATATAGAAAGCCATGGGCCGAGTCTAGGAGAGAGAAAAACCACATATCCTCCTTTCTTCTTCTTCTTCTCGTCAAAACCCTAACCAAGAGAACAAAAGGTTGTTCTGGGGGCAACTGACGGCGGTAGCAGGGTATCTATGGAGGCACGATGCAACCCCAACGATCCAGGGTGGTCAGCCACCTTTGCCTTGGTTCCATCTCCGCTCATCTTACTCGGCGGACTTGCAGGTTTGTGCCACAGTAGACGCAACAGTTGGACCAGTTACGACCATCTCAACTGTAGCTCCGGACCTCCGTAGGTGCGGCGGAGGGTGGCGGAGGCAGGGGATCGACGCTGACGCTCTAGGGGGTGTGGGGGAGATGAGGAGAAGCCTCTCACATCGCTACAGTCGACCGCCAACCAGGGTTTGCGAGGTTGAGGGTGACCAAGGCAGGTTGGACGGTTGTACCCCTCTCGGGTATGAAGAGCCGACCACTTAAGGAGGGGCAGTTTGGTCTTTTTGAAATGTCTTCAAACAAGCCGAGCGATGTATTGCATGGATCAAGCGACGTGGCGCTTCCCTATTGCCCTAGTAAGTGTTTTAATGCAAAATTCATAAATAAAGATTGGTAACGCCGATTAAGACATGTAATGTATGAATTTTGATAAGAAGAACACAAGGAAACCATTAAAAATAGTTTTATAGCCTGAATCTAATCATAGTTCGAAATATAGTGTAAATTATCATCTATAATGAATTAAAGATTAAGAAACCCTACTTTGATATGATTAATGTGTTTAATAGGGTTTAATGGATCTTTAGAGTTGATATTAATCTGTTAAATGTAAAAAGGAACATTGAGTTCAAAAAGGAAGAACTTTTCACGTGATTAGCCTAATTTAGGGTTTATGTGCTTAAATATGCATGAAATTTAAAAAGGGCATAAAGTTATCATCTTTAATGATTCAATTAAGGAAAAACCCTTAGATTTGATGATAGATGGATAATTCAAGCTGATATTAACCTGTTGTTAACGAAAGAGAAAATAGGATTTAAAAATATGATCTTTTTATATATTTGGTTTAATTTAGGGTTTCGTGTATGATTATGCACTAATGAGCTTGAAAAACCTAATTTAGATGAATATGTATTTTAATTGGTTTAATTGTGTAAATCCACAAATAAAATAGAGAAGTGATGATCCTAAGCCAATTTGAGTATAAAAGATCCTTAATGTGGATAATTTGAATAGTTAGGGTTTTTATGAGTGGAAAAGTTGTTTTAGGGTTTTTTGACCTAAAAAGGATAAAGTTTGAGAAATTGATCTAAGAAACCCTAATGCATACTAATGAGACTTAGAAACCTTAGAAAGGTGTCCCAAGTCAATAAGGAGTTGTTTGGGATATGCTTGTGACAATTAGACATTATACATGTTTTCAGGATCAATGTTTGCTTGATTGATTGATTGGCTTGCTTGATTGGACATCTAGTTGGATTTGGATAAATTGTTGCTTGAGATCTCCAAGACAGGTATGTGGTTAATTATGAATAACCGCTTTAGTTTCCCGATGGATTCCCAAACGTTTAATCGCATTGAATGCAACTAAACTGCTTGGATGTTCATATTGCAATGATAAAGTGACTATGACTATCACTTAATGTATTTGCCTATAAACTCAGATCCTGGTTCTCTCTGTGGCATAATAGCTAACCTAGTACATGGCTGCCTATGGGTAGGTCCATCAGGTTAGAGAAAGGCCTAGTACATGGCTACCCATTGGGTAGGTCCATCAGGTCTATGGATGACCTAGTACATGGCTACCTATTGGGTAGGTCCATCAGGTCTATGGATGACTTAGTACATGGCTACCATGGAGGTAGGACCATCAAGTCACATTGAGTTAGATATTGGGCTACCTTCGGGTAGTGCCATGCAACTCTATTACCTAAAAGAGAGGTGAAATCTATGTCCACTGCAGGGACAGCCCAGAGTTCGAGAATATGTATGGATTGAGTTGTATGGCTTAAAATGTAATGTTGATTGTTAAATGATTAATTGAATGATTATATTGTTAACATAGTTGAACATTATCTGTTTCCTCCACATACCAGCTTCGGCTGACCGACGTTTTGTTTGTCGGCGTTTTAGGTACAATGAAAAGAACAAACAGTAAAATGACACCTTGTGAATTCAAGAATTAAAGAACAAGGAGGAACTAGTTAGAATAGTTCAGCTGAGATTAGAAGTTTAGTTTGTTCCAATCTCTTCAAAGGTATGCAAAGAAAAATTTTATTACCATTTTTAGTATAGTCTGTTAGAATTTAATAATTGTTTATGGTTATATGTCGAACCTTTGATCCAGGATTAATGGGTGCAGCTTCAACCTCTTGGTCTCCCTTAATTGGGGGTTATCGGGAGGTGGGGTCATAACATTTGGTATCAGAGCTTAGGTTCCTAAGTTAACCATTAATAATCATTAAATTTTACAAACTCCATAGAACCCAAGGGAGTTATTAGAGGAGTATCTGAAAGATGGAGGTGTCTAGAAAGGGATCACGACCGGGGGCTGGCAAGATTTTCCTCCACACCGCTAGTCAGAATACGAGGACTCCCGGACCTGTGTGACCGCCTAGCCAAAGTCTTAGGGTATGAATCGAAATAAGATACCTTTAGGACTTCTCATCTTATTCATCCCTTCTCATCACAAAATTCTGATAAGGACCTAAAGGATTAGGGTTTTCTTTCTTCTCCTCACCCTCTTGAGGTATGGGTAAGGTTAATAAGGTTTAAGGAATCCTCCACTAAATTAATGAAAGGCATGTAAATAAGATGTCATGGACATAAGCTTAATAGATTAAGCACAAAATAAATAATAGATACATGCTTAGGACATATGACGTAAGATGTCATGTCCCCAGAAGAGACTTGAGGCTATACCTTCTTGTCAGGAGGATAAGTTAGTCTTGGAGATAGAGATCTCCATGGCAAGTAGAGACCTGGCACACCCTCTGAGGATGATTCTAACCCTAACCCTAAGTGAAGGTTAGAGAGAGATGAGTTGGACCAGGTGTTTGAAAGGACATGCCTTTGGGATGCCATACGATCCATGGGTGACCTAGCACTTTTGGCAACCCAACCCTGGGAAGGGTCGTGCATGTTAGGGTAAATGATAGCTCCTTAGATGATGATGTTAGTGAAGGACCATAGAAACCCTATGGGCTTGTACAAGTAGGGCATAGCTGGCACCTAGGGCACGTCATAATGTTGGCAGTAGGATGAAACCTTGGATAAGGAATTATGATGGAGCATAAAGGGTTATAGATGATCTTGAGCAACCATAAGTTCGAACCTAGGCTTCACCCGTGTAGAGCGTGATTTTGAGGTTGATCCTTCATGAAGAATGGACCTCTAATGGTGAGGTTGGATGTGGGGTCAGCTCTAGAGAGAGCAGGAAACCCAGCAAGAAGGTTGGAAGCCTAAAACCCTGAACAATGGATGATAATGGTTGCCTCATGATCAATCCCTAAAAGTTGATGATATATTGGTTGCCTTTAGAGGGACCAACCCTAGAGAATGAAGATGAAGCATCTGGTGCCTACGTGCCTATGGTAGAGATGTTTACCCTCCGAGGTAGGAAGAAGAGTTCCTTAGACTTAGAAAGGTTTTGTAGCAGGTTATGGGCCTTGTACCTTGTTGGTTGTCCTTAAGGGGGACCCAACACTAAGTGTTGCTTGAGTTGAAGGATGACAAGGAGTGCGTGTCATGCCTTTTTCATGCTAGGTTTGTAGTTAAGAGACAGAGCATGCAGTGAACCTAGGGTTCCTAGGCCTAAGAGGGGAAGTGGTGTACCTAATGCTCATGATGAGAAGTTGAGTTCCTATAGAAGCGAGCATAGTAATCCTCATGAATAGAGGAGCCCCTGAAGTTTAAGGTGTGTTTGATGAACCCCTCACAGCTAGGTTGAGGATAAAGAAAGGTATGATCTTGATCCAACATTGAGGAAAGAGAACAAGTATGACCTAGCATGGTACAATAAGTGATCTGCTCGTGCCTTAATGGCTTACTAGGGTTAAGTAGGCTCGTGTGGATTTAAACCCTAGACCTAAGAGCTTTTGTGACCTTAGAGATAGTTTTCCTCCCATCCTAGGAGAGGGACCCCTTTGGTAGGATGTATATCAGTTTTGTTGGTTTAAGGTAACTTGAAGAGGTCTCACAGGATCTTGAGAAGCTAAGTGAAAGGTACATGGTATGAGAATGAATCTACAGACCCGTAAATATCCATCTCTATTGCATGTGAATGTGTTACCATGGAGGAAACCAGTATGGGGATTGACCAAGTTAGGCAGGTTGCCATGATGCCTATGAACGGATGAGAGTCAGCCCATGAATGTAGAAAGAGAGATGATGAAGACTTGGGTAAGGTTCTAAGTGAACATGTTCTGTAATGGAGAATCCTAAGTCTATCCTAGGGTCAAGTAGGGATAAGATCGATGAAAGTAGGAGTTGCCTAATTCCCCAGTTGCTCATGACCATAGGGTCGGGAGGTAACAACTATCATTGTCTGAGGGCCATGGGTTAGAAGATTGATCACCTTCATGAACTCATGGGACCCAAAGGGCAGATGAGTAGGGCACTCTCTTGATGCATGAAGGAAGAGGGATGATCCCAGAAGAGTCGGTACCCTATAGACCTAGAGGATATGACCAAGGATATAAACCTCAGTAGGTTCAAGACTAGTTTGATATCTTGCTGTTTATGATGAAGAGACATATGTGGCACATTGCAGCTTAGATTTAAAGGTGTACTGGCAAGGTGGGATATACCATCTCTACTCTTGGAACATGAAGAACTCTGTATTTGGACTGTAGCCAAATGCTTATTTCCTCTTGTTATGGGGGTCAGAGATAGGACATTATGCATGTCATACACCAAGGATAAGAGATGATGTAGGTTGGAGCGTTGCCACGAGAAATGGGGATAGAGAAGATATCTACCCTGGTAAAGTGAATGATACATGGATGGTTTGTAAACACTAAGAGGAATGAGGTAGTTCCCTTATGAGGATGTTTTATCATGAGCTATGTGGAACTTACAAGTTATACCAGGTTGAGTTTGATCACCATGATGATGGAATCAGAGAGTGTTCTTATGAAGATGAACATATAGGTTGAGGTGACATGATAAGTGAAATACATGGAAGTGTAATGTTACCTAAGGATGTGAAGTGGTAATGGGTGCTCTGGTTGAGATACATCTGACTTGTTTGATTAGAAGCTAGAAGAGGTTGTTTGGCTAACCCTAAGTTTGAAAAGGAGAGGTGTTTGGATAACACTCAGATGTAACAAGATGCGTTGAAAAGTTAAGGGTTGTTTGGTTAGCCAATCTAGTCCTTGATGTAATGAAAGGATGGTGGTAGAACCTCAGATGAACTTCTTTGGAAGAGAAGGTGACAAAACCCTGACTAGAGTGGTTTAGGGTTTCAGAGGATTTGATCTTGAAAGAATCATGACATACAGGAAATCATGGTTGAAGATCATCATACCCCGTAGAAAATGGCAATAGCACTTTGGATGCTTAAGATGAGGTTGCATGTGGTTTATGGCCATGCAAGCCAGGAGGTAAAGGACGAGCCCCAGTAACCCAGTGTATCGATATAGAGGACAAAAGAGTCCTTGAGAGGGAATCGGAGCTCAACACTATGGATGTTGTTATGGGTCTTCCCTGGGCCAAAGAAGGTCGAGATACAATGTGGGTTATGGTAGGTCGCCTTACCTAGATGATATGAGAAAGGAAGAGTTCGGTTAAGGGACAGATCCAGTTGAACTACACATGAGAAAGATGGTTCAACTACACCATGAAGCGAGTTCAAAGGTTCTTGAGTTTGACCTAAAGGTTCACTTCCATAAAGTGGAAGTAGGTACATGAAGAACTCAATGTTAGTATAGTTTATCACCCCTAACTATGGTTAGTATGATCCAGACTAAAGGGTTTGATGAGGGCATGTGTGCTCATTCAGGGTGACATCTAGAGACAGTTCTTGTCCTATGAAAGATGTGACATTGACCAACATAGCCAATATCGGGTTTTATATGAAGCTCTGTAAGGGAGGTTGTGTCGGTCACCACTTCAGTAAGGTGATGTTGGTGAAAGGACCACATGATGGTTAGAAAAGTACCACATGATGGTTAGAAAAGGGACCACAGTGTGTGTAGATGAAGTCACTTTGATTGTGCAAAGGCTGAAAGGAGCCTAGAGATGATGAGAGTCGTGAGCAGATGCAAAGTAGACTGACATACAAGTTACTGTGGGAGAATATGTGACATGAAAATCCGACCCCTCTAAATTATAACTAAGAGAGCTAAGTCCCTGATACATGGGTCCAATAGAAATGGATGGGTGGACAAGGTTAAGATTGACCTAACCCCTCGAATGTTTTTCCATGTGTCCAATTTAGAACACTATGTGAGGTACCCCGACCATGTGCTGAGCAATGAACCTAGTGAGCCCCAAGGGAGGTTGAAATGGCCTGAGTCACCTGGGTAGTTTATGGACGCCAGGATGAAAGGACTCAGAGAAAAGAATATGTGATAATAAAGGTTCTTTGAAAATGCCATGGGTACGGCAAAGCCACATAGGGGCCAATGATGGACATGGACAAGTCTTATCCCGAATTGTTTGTTTGCTTGTTTGAATTTTGAGGACAAAATTCCTATAAGAGGGGAAGGATGTTACAATCCCAATTTTTGGGTTCAAGTGGTGAGAAATATAATTTCTCATATGAAAGATGTTTGAAAAAATAATCATATATTTGGTTGAGAATAATTGGATTTTGTTTACAATAGCCTTGATGTTGTGTTGTGGGCTTTATTGGCTATTGGGCCTAATAACAGGGAAATAACAAGGAAATTCAATTAGTAAATGGATAATTGAATTCTTAAGAAAAGAAATATGTGGAAACCTCTAGAAGGCAAATCCAAAGAGGGATTTCGTGCCTCTTGGGTTCCTTGGGTTCCAAGGATTCCAAAGTTGTAAAAAGAAAGCAATAAGAAAAGAAAAGATTAATTATAAGAAATAAATTGAAAATATTGATGAAATGAGGAAAATAAGTAAAGAGAAGTATAAATGAGTTATCCTTGGTGGAATTGCGTATCCCAAGGATTCCTAATGATAAAAGGAATACTAATGAGTAAAATAAAAGGGAAATAAAGAGAAATCCTCAAAAAGAGATATTTTAATGAGAAATAAGAAAGATAATGTGAAATAATGCATTTTGTTACATTTAAGGATAATGAGTATTCCTTAAAAAGGAATTTCGAATTCTTAGAGTTTCTTAGGATCCAAGGAGTCCCAATGAAGAAAGAGGAGAGAGAAAATACCAAATTTGCAAAATAAAAGGATAATGTGATACATTATTAAGGAATTTTGTGATATTGCTAAAAAGAAAGTATTTTCTTCTAAAGGAACTATAATTTCGTTCTTATGGAGTTAAAATAAATCATATGAGAGAATAATGGAAAGGATTGTCGAAATCCCAATGTAAAAAAAAGCAATATGAGAGAGAGAGAACTAGTTTGCTTTTTCATTAAAGAATCAGATTCCTAGTAGGAAAGAGCCTTATTCCTTCATAAGCAAGCATCTGAGGACGTTGTTACCCTCATCTATAAAAGGAGAAATATAGAAAGCCATGGGCCGAGTCCAGGAGAGAGAAATACCACATATCCTCCTTTCTTCTTCTTCTTCTTATCATCAAAACCCTAACCAAGAGAACAAAAGGTTGTTCCGGGGGCAACTGACTGCGGTAGCAGGGTATCTATGGAGGCACGACGCAACCCCAACGATCTAGGGTGGTCAGCCACCTTTGCCTTGGTTCCATCTCCGCTCATCTTGCTCGGCGGACCTGCAGGTTTGTGCCATGGTAGGCGCAGCAGTCGGACCAGTTACGACCATCTCAACTGCAGCTCCGGACCTCCGTAGGTGCGGCGGAGGTAGGGGATCGACGCCGACACTCTAGGGGGTGCGGGGGAGATGAGGAGAAGCCTCTCACGTCGCTATAGTTGACCGCCAACCAGGGTTCGCGAGGTTGAGGGTGACCAAGGCAGGTTGGACGGTTGTACCCCTCTCGGGTATGAAGATCCGGCCACTTAAGGAGGGGCAGTTTGGTCTTTTTGAAATGTCTTCAAACAAGCTGAGCGACGTATTGCTTGGAACAAGCGACGTGGCGCTTCCCTATTCACCCAGTAAGTGTTTTAATGCAAAATTCATAAATAAAGATTGGTAACTCCGATTAAGACATGTAATATATGAATTTTGATCAGAAGAACACAAGGAAATCATTAAAAATAGTTTTATATGCTGAGTCTGATAATAGTTCGAAATATAGTGTAAATTATCATCTTTAATGAATTAAAGATTAAGAAACCCTACTTTGATATGATTAATGTGTTTAATAGGGTTTAATGGATCTTTAGAGTTGATATTAATCTGTTAAATGTAAAAAGGAACATTGAGTTCAAAAAAGGAAGAACTTTGCACGTGATTAGCCTAATTTAGGGTTTATGTGCTTAAATATGCATGAAATTTAAAAAGGGCATAAAGTTATCATCTTTAATGATTCAATTAAGGAAAAACCCTTAGATTTGATGATAGATGGATAATTCAAGCTGATATTAATCTATTTTTAATGAAAGAGAAAATAGGATTTAAAAATATGATCTTTTTATATATTTGGTTTAATTTAGGGTTTCGTGTATGATTATGCACTAATGAGCTTGAAAACCCTAATTTAGATGAATATGTATTTTAATTGGTTTAATTGTGTAAATCCACAAATAAAATAGAGAAGTGATGATCCTAAGCCAATTTGAGTATAAAAGATCCTTAATGTGGATAATTTGAATAATTAGGGTTTTTATGAGTGGAAAAGTTGTTTTAGGGTTTTTTGACCTAAAAAGGATAAAGTTTGAGAAATTGATCTAAGAAACCCTAATGCATCCTAATGAGACTTAGAAACCTTAGAAAGGTGTCCCAAGTCAATAAGGAGTTGTTTGGGATATGCTTGTGACAATTAGATATTATACATGTTTTCAGGATCAATGTTTGCTTGATTGATTGATTGGCTTGCTTGATTGGACATCTAGTTGGATTTGGATAAATTGTTGCTTGAGATCTCCAAGACATGTATGTGGTTAATTATGAATAACCGCTTTAGTTTCCCGATGGATTCCCGAACATTTAATCGCATTGAATGCAACTAAACTGCTTGGATGTTCATATTGCAATGATAAAGTGACTATGACTATCACTTAATGTATTTGCCTATAAACTCAGATCCTGGTTCTCTCTGTGGCATAATAGCTAACCTAGTACATGGCTGCCTATGGGTAGGTCCATCAGGTTAGAGAAAGGCCTAGTACATGGCTACCCATTGGGTAGGTCCATCAGGTCTATGGATGACCTAGTACATGGCTACCTATTGGGTAGGTCCATCAGGTCTATGGATGACTTAGTACATGGCTACCATGGAGGTAGGACCATCAAGTCACATTGAGTTAGATATTGGGCTACCTTCGGGTAGTGCCATGCGAATCTATTACCTAAAAGAGAGGTGAAATCTATGTCCACTGCAGGGACAACCCAAAGTTCGAGAATATGTATGGATTGAGTTGTATGGCTTAAAATGTAATGTTGATTGTTAAATGATTAATTGAATGATTATATTGTTAACATAGTTGAACATTATCTATTTCCTCCACATACCAGCTTCGGCTGACCGACGTTTTGTTTGTCGGCATTTTAGGTACAATGAAAAGAACAAACAGTAAAATGACACCTTGTGAATTCAAGAATTAAAGAACAAGGAGGAACTAGTTAGAATAGTTCAACTGAGGTTAGAAGTTTAGTGTAACATACTGAAATCTCCTATGTACCTCTTTGTACTCTTTTCTATAAGCATTGACCTTCATTTTCATCCCATTTGTCCTTGGCTTTGATTTAAAAGAAATTAAGATGGTTATTGGATAAATGTTTCCCATATATTCTTATTTCAAGGTTGCATGCAGAAATGCCTCAGTTAGAATTAGATAATGGGTCTAAAATGCAATTTCACCTTAAGAAATAAAAAAGGATAAAATAATGCGTCCTAGAACCTTCTAGTGTTTCCTAGAATATGAGAGATAAGAAGAAAATCCGAATTTTATAAAAGGAAGAAGATAAATGTAATAATTAATGGTAATATGAGAATTTATGGGTAAAGAAGATAATTACAAAGATTTTTGCAACAAATATTATAATCTGAAACCATCATGATAATTTGATAATTTAATTCGTTTCCTTGAGCAAAAAGTAACTTAAGGGTCAAGTATCATTTAAAATGGAACATAAATATAAAAATTAATAACATTATCAAAAGAATAAAGGAAATATGCCAATAAAGAGAAATAAAATATTTAATGTTCTCAAATCAGGAAAATAACTTCAAATTCGTATTCTAAACATAAAAATAAGCCTCTGTGCAAATTTGCAACTAATTTGGATAATATATGAATAATGAGTAAAATAGGAGAGAGAAGGTGTGTAGAATGTTCTATTTATTTAATAAATATAAAGATAATTTCAACTTGTGAAGATAATTGCAAAATCGTGTTCCAAACCTTTAAGGAGACTTATGGGTGATTTTTCACTAATTTTAGATAATGTTATCACCTCTTTTGAAGGAGGAAAGAGAAAATGACATATTAATTATTTAACCTATCAAACTTTCTCAAAATACAAAACTAACTCCATATTTGGATTCTACGCGTCGAAATAAGTCAGAGTATGAAATTTGGTAATTTGTGGGCAACGTTTGAGCCTCCAAATAAAGAGAGAGAAAAGCATTAAAGATTTAAATGAATTTAATCGATTTTCTTGGAAATTTGATTTTCCTTGTCTCTTACGCGAGATCGGACGGTCCAGGTTCTTTAGTGGACCCGCGTCCACCGATCCAACGACGCACGGTCATCTTCTACCTTTAGTCGGATTAGGCAACAGGCTTGATTTCTCGTTTTTTTAAAATCACAATATCTTGAGATCCACCCAACGATTTTCATTAAATTTTGTTTTGTTGGATTCCTTGCGTGATTGCGCACAAGATTATCCCAAACTTTGCGGGCTTTGACGCGTATTTGTGAAATGCCTAAATCGGCCGCCGGACGTCTCTCCTTGCCCCGAGCTAAACCCTAACCTAGGGCATGTTGCCTATATATATCACAACCCCAGCGACCGCCATCACCTTAGCAACCTGTTCGTATCTTCAATTTGGATTTTCGTGGACGTTTCGACCCCCAACAAGCCGCCGAAGGTCCCAAGCTTGCGGCGCTTCTCCTTCTCTCCTCCGTCGATCTCGTCCCAAATTGAAGGTACTACCAACTTCGTCTCCTCTTTCTCTTTCTTTCGACTACCTGAACGCGAGTTTTGGTCGAGTATCGCAGATTTGCCCAAAATTGGGGCCGAGCAACTGCTCGTGTTGCTCGGGCAAGAGGAGGAAGACGACGCGTGGGTGTTTTACCGTTTTGCCCCTTGCACGCTTGCTTCTCCTATTTTTCGCGCGAGGGCAATTTCGACTTTCTGTCCGTCAGCCTGACTTCACCGCTCGGTCGGTCGCGGGCGATTGTGAGGCGCGGATCGCCGCTGCCAAGCGCCCGTCACCGCTCGGCCCATCCAGCCTTGCCTACGTGGCAGGCTGTGATTGGTCGAGGTTAAATAATTTTTATAAATTATTCCGTTGGTCAAAAATAGTAAATAAATAGTGTTTTGAAATCAGGAAAACGAGATCTATTTAATAAAAATATTTTTGAGATCTGTTTTTGAGGTTTGCGAAAATGTGTTTTTAAAATCGATTTAATTATCTTAAAATCACTAAAATTAACCCTAAGAATCCATATTTCCAAAATATACAATATTATATGTTATTTTGATCAGGAAAACCTAACTAAGATGGTTATGAGGTTTTTGAAGTCTGAATCGAGAGTTTGTGCAAAAAGTTAGTAAATTAGGGTTTTCAACCTTTTAAATGAATACATGTAATTCTAATTTATGAATCTAATGATGTATTAGGTAATTTGGGTTTATAATTCGGGTGAAGAGTTGAAAAGGGAAATCTAGGACACCTGAGACTAAGGTATGTGTTTAGTATGAGTTTTGATTGTGCATCTACCTATCAGTTGGGAAATCTTTAGTCCATTACCTATATTTCTTTTATGAGGTTTAACTTGATCCAAAGCCTTTAATCTTGAAACCTAAATTGCTTATTGCCTCAATAGGAGATGTAGTATTCTCTTGTTTGGGTATTCATACCCCACTGCCATGTTATATATTCTTTTGCTTATTCTTGCCATAAATCTTTTGTTAGCATGAAATTAAATGTTCTATTTAATCTTTAAGTAGTGGTACTTATGTACAACCACCCATAGAGGGCATGTATAAAATCGCCCTAGGGGAATGTTTATTATTCTCCACATTAAAAATTGTAGGTGATTGGAAATGTTTTTAATTCTTCCCTCACCTAAGGTTTGAGGTCCGGTAGGTGCCTCAACCCTACTTAGTTAGATAGACATATTAAATGACATGCTAAAACCTTTAAATATTTTGTTAATGGCAAGTTTCTCTTATAAAAACCTCATACTCTTTGATATCTTCTTACACCAAATATCTAGCCTAATTTACTTGTTACAACTTTCTTTGCCTTTGATAGATTGTTAGTGTAACACATACTTTTCTTGTTTTCCCTCTTGCTGGGTGTCTTCCCAACCACCCAGGTGTTGGTGCTGAGCAAGGTGAAAGAAGGGCTTGAAGGAAGATTCCTCTGCTGAGTTCGTTAGCTTGACAAGAAGGATGGCTAGGTTGCTATAGCTAGATCCTCTTATCTATCTTATCTTTTCTTTTAGAAAGCAATGATGTAATAAACAATAAAGCCATTAGAAGGCTTATTATTTCTTTCTTTCCGCTGCTATTGACATTTTATTATGTATCTGGAATCATGCTTATTTATTTGGAATATTATGCAATCATCCTCAAAGTCTAAATTTTTGTTAAAATTGTGGATGTTTGTATTTCCTTTAAATTTTAGTAGAGAGGTGATCTCGCCTCTTTACAGCATGGAATCAGAGCCTTTAGGCGACTATTAGGGCATGCAGTTGAGACAAGGGTGTCTAGAAAGGATCAGGGCATGGGGGCTGGTAAGATTTTCCTCCGACCCACTAGCTTGGCATACGGGGACTCCCGTGCCCATATGATCCGGCCTGGACTGCGCCGAAACGAACTGCCCGAAGTAGTATGCTTTTAGGAAATAGCATTCTAGTTATCCTTTTCTCATCTCTATTTCTTTTCCCTCTCATCTATGATTCTTTACTCCTAAAAATTTAATATGTTAACCCTAATTTCAGGAGAGGTGACTTGTTTGACAACACAAACCAGGAGTCCACCACCGACAACCCCGACACTCCTGTGACTCCTGTTGTTAACCAACTAGCTTCTGGTGTTCCCGCCTTCACACCTGAGCAAGAACTGGCGATGTTACGACAGTTGTTGTCCTCCACAATGATGGGACAACTCAACACCATTGTTGCTGTTGCCGCCAAGCCGAGGGAGTTCACCCTCACTGACTTCATCAAGATGCAGCCACCCTACTTCAAGGGTGAGAGTGATCCTAACAAGGTGGACAAAGCCGACGACTAGGTGTTGGCCCTGGATCGGACCTTCGAGGTTATGGCATGTCCTCCTCACCAGAAGGTTCGGTTCATGACGTACGTGCTGGATGGACCGGCGCGTGTTTGGTGGAACGGAGTTGCCCGCACTCGAGACACCTCCTCCATGGAGTGGACCCAGTTCCTGAAGTTGTTCAGAGAGAAGTACATCTGCCCTGCTTTCCTGAGGAAGAAGGAGGCTGAGTTTTACAGTCTCAAGCAAGGAAGCATGAGCGTGGCCGACTACGTTCAGAAGTTTCTGCTATTAGAACGTTACGCCACCGACCTTGGAGCTGACAGAAGAGCGACCTTGTTCTTGGAGGGCCTGAACTATCATGTTGGTCGAAGCCTCGTTCCACAGCTGCCACTCACATTTCAACAAATGGTGGACAAGGCTCTCGCCATCGAGTCTTATCTGGGATTTCAGTCTTCCAGTGGCTTCAAAAACAACAAAAGGAAAAATCTGATCCAGCATGAGAACCGTGGACGTGATCGCTGCAACAGATGCAATCGCCACCATCCTCCTGGAAGATGTCCCGCCAACAATGAACCTGCTCGTGTTGGCAACCGTCCTCCACCAACCTGCCATGAGTGCGGCCAGGTTGGGCACATCCGACCCAACTTCCCCCATTTCCAGCAAGGGCAGAATAATGCCCCGTAGCTGCAACAGCCGAGACAGAACCCTCCACCGCGGAACAACAACAACAATAACAACAACAACCAGAACCCGAGGCGTCCGCCAGCTGAGAGGTGGAATGGGAGAGTGTTTGCTCTCAATGCTGAAGAAGATGGTGAAGGCAATGAAGTGATTGAAGGTACACTACACCTCAATATGCATCCTTTAAAAGCTCTGTTTGATTCTGGTTCCTCCAATACCTTCATATCTAGTCAGTTTGCCTCTATGCTTGAAATCGAATCTGAGTTTATGGATCATGTGTTAGATGTAAAAACTCCTAGTGGAAAAATCTGCTCCTCGTACCTCCAAACTCCTACCTTGAACCTCTGTATATCTGGAATAATGTTTCCCACAGTTTTTGTCTTGCTTGATATGACTATCTTTGACATCATCCTGGGTATGGATTGGTTAAAGAAGTATAAAGCAGTTTTGTTCTGTGAGGAATCCAAGGTTAGTCTGTTCCATCCTGATGAAGGAAGAGTGTGTGTCAAGGGCAAGAAGCGAGGAGAGCGACAGTTTGTCATCTCTGCCATCAAAGATGAAAAGCTCGTCTCTCAAGGGTGTAGAGCCTTCCTAGCCTCCATTGTTCTCGATGCTACACCTCCTACCCTAGACCATGTTGATGTGGTGAAGGACTTCCCAGATGTCTTTCCTGAGGAGTTACCCGGGTTGCCACCAATTCGCGAGGTGGAATTCTCCATCGAGCTCATACCTAGAACTTCACTGATATCGAAGCCACCTTACCGCTTGGCTCCTGCTGAGCTGGCGGAGTTGAAGAAGCAGCTTGAAGAGCTTCTCGACATGGGCTTCATTCGCCCCAGTGTTTCCCCTTGGGGAGCACCTGTCCTGTTCGTGAAGAAGAAAGATGGCTCTTTGCGGATGTGTATGGACTACCACATGCTCAACCAGGTGACAGTGAAGAATCGTTATCCGTTGCCACGCATCGACGACCTATTCGATCAGCTGAAGTCAGCCACCGTGTTCTCCAAAATGGATCTGCGAAGTGGCTACTACCAGATGCGTGTGAAGGACGATGATGTTCCGAAGACAGCGTTTAGAACTCACTATGGGCATTATGAATTTATGGTCATGCCTTTTGGTTTGACGAATGCCCCTGCTGCGTTCATGGATTTGATGAACCGAGTATTCCGCCCATACCTCGACAAGTTTGTAGTGGTGTTTATTGATGACGTTTTGGTTTATTCTGAGACGTTGGAACAACATCGCGAGCACCTGCAGATTGTACTCAACACATTGTGAGAAAATCAATTGTATGCAAAATTCTCAAAATGTGAGTTCTGGATAAAGGAAGTGATGTTTCTTGGTCACGTGATTTCTGTCGGCCATATAGCTGTTGATCCTGCAAAGGTAGAAGCTGTGACAAAGTGGAATGCTCCGAGAAACCCGTCAGAAATCCGTAGTTTCCTTGGTCTAGCTGGTTACTATCGGAAGTTTATCAAAGGGTTTTCTGAGTTGGCTTTACCTTTGACCAAGCTGACTCAGAAAGAGGTCAAGTTCTCATGGACTCCTGAATGTGAGGACAGTTTTCAGAAGTTGAAGATGAGTCTGACTTCTACTCCCATACTTGCTTTTCCTGTTGAGGGCATACCCTATGTCATCTACACCGACGCATCCCGACAAGGCTTAGGGTGTGTTCTGATGCAAGAAGGAAAGGTGATAGCCTATGCTTCTCGACAGTTGAAACCTAATGAAGCTAATTGGCCTACGCATGATTTGGAGCTGGCTGCCATAGTTCATGCTTTGAAGATCTGGCGACACTACCTCTATGGAGAAAAGTTTGAAGTCTAATCTGATCACAAGAGTTTGAGATATCTGTTGACTCAGAAGGATCTAAACTTGCGACAACGTAGGTGGATGGAATATCTTAAAGATTACAACTTCACCATAACTTATCATCCTGGTAAAGCAAATGTCGTAGCTGATGCTTTAAGTCACAAGAAGGATGCTGTTTGTGCTGCTCTGAGATGTTCTGTGTGGGAAAACCTTGAACTTGTGGCCAGTTGGAGACCTCAGCTTGTCGATTCAGTGGATGAAGATAAGTTGTGTGTTCATATGGCCAGTTTGACCGTTACACCATCCTGGATCTCAGGAGTTGTGTCTGCACAGTTGAAGAGTTCCGAGCTTGAAGAGTTGAAAGCTTTATCTGAGAAACCACAATCTGACTTCTCTGTCGGAGTGGATGGTGCTATCCGCTTCAGACAAAGGTTGTGGATACCCGATGTTGGTGATCTGAGACAGAAAGTTCTGAGTGAAGCTCATGGTTCCAAGTACACTATTCACCCTGGCACAACCAAGATGTACAAGGACTTACAGCGAAGCTTCTGGTGGAAGAATATGAAGAATGATATAGCTTTGTTTGTGGCGAAGTGCTTGACATGTTAGCAAGTCAAGATTGAACATCAACAACCCGGTGGTCTTCTTCATCCTCTTGAGATTCCAGAATGGAAGTGGGAGAAGATCACAATGGACTTTGTTACCGGTTTCCCTAAGTCCAAGAAAGGTTATGATGCTGTTTGGGTGGTGATTGATCGGCTTACAAAATCTGCTCATTTCTTGCCTTTCAAAACCACATATAAAGTCGCTGAGATGGCTCAGTTGTATGTGGAGTGGATAGTTCGTCTGCATGGTGTCCCTACTGTGATAGTTTCTGATCGAGACCCGAAATTTACTTCTCGTTTATGGGGTCAGATTCAGGAAGAGATGGGTACTGATCTGCATTTCAGCACTGCTTACCACCCGCAAACTGATGGTCAGTCCGAGAGAACAGCGCAGATTCTGGAGGACTTGCTACGTGCTTGTGTGATGGATTGGGGTGGTGCCTGGGATTGATATCTACCATTAGCAGAGTTTGCTTACAACAATAGCTACCAAGCCAGTATTGGTATGCCACCTTTTGAAGCTCTCTATGGTAGACCTTGTCGTTCGCCTTTGCACTGGGTTGATGTTGGTGAACGTTCCCTAGTGAAGACTGATGACATGCAGATGATGCTTGAGAAGGTACAGTTGATAAAGAAACGGATGAAAGCTGCTCAAGACAGACAAAAGATGTATGCTGATAAAAAGAGGTCTGATGTAAGCTTCTTAGTGGGAGACTATGCTTTTCTAAAGATCAAGCCTATACGTTCTATTACAAGATCTAAAGTAAAAGGCAAGTTGAGTCCTCGCTATGTTGGACCATTTGAGATCTTAGATAAAGTGGGGGATTGTGCTTATCGTCTAGCTTTGCCTCCGGCTTATGATAAGATTCACAATGTGTTCCATGTTTCTGTGTTGAGGAAGTACGTTAAGGATCTGTCTCATGTACTCACCATTGAACCTGTGGAGATTAATGAGAATCTAACTTATGAAGAACTACCTGTGAAGATCCTTGACTCCCGAGTAAAGCAGCTGAAGAGTAAGGAGATAGAGTTAGTGAAGGTTTTGTGGAGATACAATGGTTTAGAAGAAACCACTTGGGAATTCAGAGATGAGATGTTACGTACTCACCCTTCCCTCTTTGTATGAGATTTCGGGGACCAAATCCTTTTTAAGGGGTGGAGTGCTGTAACATACTGAAATCTCCTATGTACCTCTTTGTACTCTTTTCTATAAGCTTTGACCTTCATTTTCATCCCATTTGTCCTTGGCTTTGATTTAAAAGAAATTCAGATGGTTATTGGATAAATGTTTCCCATATATTCTTATTTCAAGTTTGCATGCACAAATGCCTCAGTTAGAATTAGATAATGGGTCTAAAATGCAATTTCACCTTAAGAAATAAAAAGGGATAAAATAATTCATCCTAGAACCTTCTAGTGTTTCCTAGAATATGAGAGATAAGAAGAAAATCCGAATTTTATAAAAGGAAGAAGATAAATGTAATAATTAATGGTAATATGAGAATTTATGGGTAAAGAAGATAATTACAAAGATTTTTGCAACAAATATTATAATCTGAAACCATCATGATAATTTAATTCGTTTCCTTGAGCAAAAAGTAACTTAAGGGTCAAGTATCATTTAAAATGGAACATAAATATAAATATTAATAACATTATCAAAAGAATATAGGAAATATGCCAATAAAGAGAAATAAAATATTTAATGTTCTCAAATCAGGAAAATAACTTCAAATTCGTATTCTAAACATAAAAATAAGCCTCTGTGCAAATTTGCAACTAATTTGGATAATATATGAATAATGAGTAAAATAGGAGAGAGAAGGTGTGTAGAATGTTCTATTTATTTAATAAATATAAAGATAATTTCAGCTTGTGAAGATAATTGCAAAATCGTGTTCCAAACCTTTAAGGAGACTTATGGGTGATTTTTCACTAATTTTAGATAATGTTATCACCTCTTTTGAAGGAGGAAAGAGAAAATGACATATTAATTATTTCACCTATCAAACTTTCTCAAAATGCAAAACTAACTCCATATTTGGATTCTACGCGTCGAAATAAGTCAGAGTATGAAATTTGGTAATTTTTGGGCAACGTTTGAGCCTCCAAATAAAGAGAGATAAAAGCATTAAAGATTTAAATGAATTTAATCGATTTTCTTGGAAATTTGATTTTCCTTGTCTCTTACGCGAGATCGGACGGTCCAGGTTCTTTAGTGGACCCGCGTCCATCGATCCAACGATGCGTGGTCGTCTTCTACCTTTAGTCGGATTAGGCAACAGGCTTGATTTCTCGTTTTTTTTAAATCACAATATCTTGAGATCCACCCAACGATTTTCATTAAATTTTGTTTTGTTGGATTCCTTGCGTGATTGCGCATAGGATTATCCCAAACTTTGCGGGCTTTGTCGCGTATTTGTGAAATGCCTAAATCGGCCGTCGGACGTCTCTCCTTGCCCCGAGCTAAACCCTAACCTAGGGCATGTTGCCTATATATATCGCAACCCCAGCGACCGCCATCACCTTAGCAACCTGTTTGTATCTTCAATTTGGATTTTCGTGGACGTTTCGACCCCCAACAAGCCGCCGAAGGTCCCAAGCTTGCGGCGCTTCTCCTTCTCTCCTCCGTCGATCTCGTCCCAAATTGAAGGTACTACCAACTTCGTCTCCTCTTTCTCTTTCTTTCGACTACCTGAACGTGAGTTTTGGTCGAGTATCGCAGATTTGCCCAAAATTGGGGCCGAGCAGCTGCTCGTGTTGCTCGGGCAAGAGGAGGAAGATGACGCGTGGGTGTTTTACCGTTTTGCCCCTTGCGCGCTTGCTTCTCCTGTTTTTCGCGCGAGGGCGATTTCGACTTTCTGTCCGTCCGCCTGAATTCACCGCTCGGTCGGTCACGGGCGATCGTGAGGCGCGGATCGCCGTTGCCAAGCGCCCGTCACCGCTCGGCCCATCCAGCCTTGCCTACGTGGCAGGCTGTGATTGGTCGAGGTTAAATAATTTTTATAAATTATTCCGTTGGTCAAAAATAGTAAATAAATAGTGTTTTGAAATCAGGAAAACGAGATCTATTTAATAAAAATATTTTTGATATCTGTTTTTGAGGTTTGCAAAAATGTGTTTTTAAAATCGATTTAATTATCTTAAAATCACTAAAATTAACCCTAAGAATCCATATTTCCAAAATATACAATATTATATGTTATTTTGATCAGGAAAACCTAACTAAGATGGTTATGAGGTTTTTGAAGTCTGAATCGAGAGTTTGTGAAAAAAGTTAGTAAATTAGGGTTTTCAACCTTTTAAATGAATACATGTAATTCTAATTTATGAATCTAATGATGTATTAGGTAATTTGGGTTTATAATTCGGGTGAAGAGTTAAAAAGGGAAATCTAGGACACCTGAGACTATGGTATGTGTTTAGTATGAGTTTTGATTGTGCATCTACCTATCAGTTGGGAAATCTTTAGTCCATTACCTATATTTCTTTTATGAGGTTTAACTTGATCCAAAGCCTTTAATCTTGAAACCTAAATTGCTTATTGTCTCAATAGGAGATGTAGTATTCTCTTGTTTGGGTATTCATACCCCACTGTCATGTTATATATTCTTTTGCTTATTCTTGCCATAAATCTTTTGTTAGCATGAAATTAAATGTTCTATTTAATCTTTAAGTAGTGGTACTTATGTACAACCACCCATAGAGGGCATGTATAAAATTGCCCTAGGGGAATGTTTATTATTCTCCCCATTAAAAATTGTAGGTGATTTGAAATGTTTTTAATTCTTCCCTCACCTAAGGTTAGAGGTCCGGTAGGTGCCTCAACCCTACTTAGTTAGATAGACATATTAAATGACATGCTAAAACCTTTAAATATTTTGTTAATGGCAAGTTTCTCTTATAAAAACCTCATACTCTTTGATATCTTCTTACACCAAATATTTAGCCTAATTTACTTGTTACAACTTTCTTTGCCTTTGATAGATTGTTAGTGTAACACATACTTTTCTTGTTTTCCCTCTTGCTGGGTGTCTTCCCAACCACCCAGGTGTTGGTGCTGAGCAAGGTGAAAGAAGGGCTTGAAGGAAGATTCCTCTACTGAGTTCGTTACCTTGACAAGAAGGATGGCTAGGTTGCTATAGCTAGATCCTCTTATCTATCTTATCTTTTCTTTTAGAAAGCAATGATGTAATAAACAATAAAGCCATTAGAAGGCTTATTATTTCTTTCTTTCCGCTGCTATTGACATTTTATTATGTATCTGGAATCATGCTTATTTATTTGGAATATTATGCAATCATCCTCAAAGTCTAAATTTTTGTTAAAATTGTGGATGTTTGTATTTCCTTTAAATTTTAGTAGAGAGGTGATCTCGCCTCTTTACATTTAGTTTGTTCCAATCTCTTCAAAGGTATGCAAAGAAAAATTTTATTACCATTTTCAGTATAGTCTGTTAGAATTTAATAATTGTTTATGGTTATATGTCGAACCTTTGATCTGGGATTAATGGGTGCGGCTTCAACCTCTTGGTCTCCCTTAATTGGGGGTTATCAGGAGGTGGGGTCGTAACACTTGGAGTAACATGTGTGGTGTAAGTTTGAGTGTGAGTAGTTTTGAGGAGCATTTTGAAGAGTTTTTGAGTGGGTCAATGTTGTTTTGTGTGTACTAGCATAGATATGATGTTTAATGTCACTTTCATTCACGTTAGTTCCTTCGAAAAACCTACATCAATATATCAACAACATCGATTCTTCATGATGACCGTCACCATATGTGAAGTCCTGATGATTTAGAAAAGACACATGTACCACTTTCACTTTAACGTCAGTATCTTTTCATAGAAATTGACGTCTGAAATTTCCCAGGAAATATAACTTTTTGGGGAAAAAAGGATTTTTAGTCCCACATTGGTTTTGTATATAACTGAAGACAAAGTGTTTGCGCTATGTCCCCACATAAAAAAGTATCCAATCCCCCATTAGTCGTCAGATCTACTAAATAACTGATGACTAAGTCCAATTGGTGAAACTCAAATTTTTTTTATATGTGATTGGTCTATGTCGTTGTTTTTGTTGAAGAAACCGGCGAATAGGTGTTTTCATGCCATGTCTTTGAAAAAATATTTTCCCTCCAAATTGCTTCTCTGTCGTCGATTTTTTTGCTAAACAATGAGTATACCCCTTACACGAGGTGAATGTTTCGGTATGGGTATGTAGTTAGTCTTCAGTTATATCAAACATAACCGATGACTATCTTTAACTGTTTCTTGATTTTTTATCAACCGACGACTATGGACCTAAACCTAGGTCAATGTTTTTGTTTGGATATGGAATTAGTTGTGGTTATGGTTGACAAAGCCGATGGCTATCTCCAAACTATATCGTTAGTCTCTATTTAAACTGATGATTATGGCCCTAAATTGGGGTCTTTTTTTTGGGTGAGGAGTTAGTCATCAATTTTGTATGTTCAACTGATGACTTCATACTTAGTTGTTAGTTTTTCTAAACAACCGATGACTATGGGTAACTTAATATCATCCGTGTTAAACAAACTTTCTCCTAGTCTTTTCTTTATCACAATTTCCACCTAGGTCTCTGGCGATTCCCCCTGCTCCAGTTGCTCAATCTACCGCTTTTACTACTCGCCGTCTCTCTTCCTATAGATGCCCCTACTCTTACAGTTCTTGCGTAAGGAGCTTCTCGCTCTTCCCTATAGCTACCCCTGCTCTTACAGTGCTTGCCTAAGGAGCTGGTCACCTGAAGAGCTGCTTCTCACCTAAGGAGCTTCTCTCCTAAGGAGCTGCTCTCTTGAAGGGATTAGGCTTGAGCTAGCCACCACCACTAGATTTTTGGAGCTTCTGTAGGAGCTTCAACTAGTCAGATTAGGTGCCTTCTTCCCCTACTGCTAGGTAATAGAGATCCCCTATGCCACCATGTCACACATGGCCAACTAATAAGATGTGATTCATAATCTACATTACTCATCGTCGTTTTGTTTTATAGCTCAATTGTTGGATGTATGTGCATGAATATGTACCTTAAACATGGTTGAAGGTTACATATACCCCAAACAACCCACTATTGTATATACCTTGTTGATAGTGAATCACCTTTTTATGGTTATTTCCTTATTTCTCTTGCATTGATTAGTGTTAATTAGGATGGCCATATCTTAGTTAGTGTAATTTACCTTCTTTCCTTAGTTTGTTAACCTTAATTTCTAGTTTACGTTAGGTCATCTCTCCCTTCCTAGTCATGAACAATTTATGTGTAATGATTATCTTGATGATGAACATGCGTGTACATTGGATATGTTGAAATCAATGTTATAGAATATGGTACCTAGACTAGGGTATGATTAAAATTACAAGATGTTGATTTTGTAAATCAACACATACATTCTTTGTAATCTTAGGACCTCTTTTAATGACACTTTTAAAAGATCTAGTCAAGAATCTCAAATCAAGGTGCCTAATCTAGTTCTCTTAATTAATATTAATGTTTTATTTCTCTCTTGATTAACTAATCTAATTGGAAAATTGAATTGAATTAAATGGTGTTACATAAAACTTAAGATAAGAACAATGGAAATAGGATCATAGTTACAGGATTGACAACATACATGTATTTTGTTGGCCTACAAACCCGTTTGAGATTTACTCTTTAGGAGTAAATCTTGGATAGTCCCGAATTTGGAACAGTTCTTGAATAGTTAATCTCACTTAAGATGTAAGTGTATAATGTATAATCATTTTTCAAGATGTTTTGTTAGCACTTCCCCATTTGTTATGTAAGTACATATGTTGGTGGACATTTTCCCAACTACATCAGTGTACTTGGAGAACTGTGAGGAAGTGCTGCCAAAATTTTTATGAAAACCAAATACACATTACACACTTACTAGTGAGCTTAGGTGTTTAAGAATGGGTTAGGTGGTACAAACATTCATTACTTATCCCTAAACCCTAATCTGTAAATCATAAACCCTAATATATAAACCCTAAACCCTAATATATAAATCCTTACCCTAAATCTAAAACAATAAATCCTATTCTATCTGTAAATCCTTAACCTAACATGTAAACTAAAAACCCTAATACTTATTTTCTCTTTTATCATAGAATGGATAGATCTTGGATGTCCATTCCAAATTGCTGCACTCAGAGTTTATTACTGGTCCTTATTAGTTTATAATATTTGTAGAGGAACATAGGAAACAACCTAGAGATCAGTTCTATTATCCATGAAGGCATTGCAGTAACAAATTGAAAGTCAACACTGGTGACAAAATCCAAAGTCATGACATATACAATGGGATTGTACATGTCTATACAGAATGGTACTGGCATGGAGAGATTCTAAACTTGAGATCAATAGATGTCGATAGCAATACTTGTATTGAAGATGAAATTGTCTCTGATGATGTAGATGTGAACAAACTGATTTTGATAGACATGGTTGATGTGATGCTAGATAGTTGTGGGGTAGAGAACACTGATCCACCTTCCTTATTTAGGAACATTGTGCATGATGCTGAGAGACCGTTATACATAGTTTGTACTAAGTTTACGAAGCTGAGCGCTATGTTGTGATTGTATAATCTGAAGGCTAATAGTAGCTGGAACGATAAAAGCTTCACGTCATTTTTGTGTTTCTTGAAAGAAATTCTTCTAGAAGGCAACGAGCTTCCAATCTCAACATACAAATTAAAGAAAACATTATGCCCAATAGGAATGAAGGATAAGAAGATACATGCATACCCGAATGATTGTGTGTTATTTCAAAAGCACTATGTTGATTTAAAAGATTGTCCAAAGTGTGGGGCGTCAAGGTGTAAAATGATGACTTCAGGGAAGTCTAAAACTGGCTCTCCTACCAAGGTGATGTGGTATCTACCTATAATACCATAATTTCAATGCTTGTTTTCCAATCCAACGGATGTGCAGAATTTAAGGTGGCATGCATAGGTTAAGAAAAATAATGATGGGATCCTACAACATGTGCTGAATTCCCCACAATGGAAGAAGATTGATTTATTGTACCCTAAATTTGGTGAAGAAGTCAGGAATCTAAGACTTTGGCTTTGTACTAATGGAATGAATCCATACGTCACATTGAGTAACCAACATAGCACTTGGAATGTTACGCCTATTATATACAATCTTCCTCCCTGGTTATGTATGGAAAATAAGTACATTATCATGTCATTGTTGATATCGGGCCCTAAACATCCTAGAAATGATATCGACATTTATCTTGAACCTCTGATTGATGAATTAAAGAAACTCTGGGGTGAAGGTATGATGACCTATGCTGCTTTGTGTAGAAACACATTTCATTTGCATGCTATGTTGTTTTGCACTATTCATGACTTCCCAACATATGGGAATTTGTATGGATATAGTGTAAAAGGATCCAAAGAATGACCTGTATGTGAAGAGAACACTAATTCAATATGGCTAAAACATGGCAGAAAGACTGTATATCTTGGTCATCAAAAGTTTCTTCCAAAACTCCATTCTTATCAAAGGTTACGCAAAGCGTTCATTGGATCGAATGAGGAATGTGGTGCCCCTAATTCTATACCAGGAGAGGTTGTTTATGAAAGAGTAAAAGACTTTGTCAATGAATTCAATAAGATATCAAAATGTACCAATCCCACTTAGAGTGACAAATCTTTATTCAAGAAGAGGTAAATATTATGAAATTTTCCTTATTAGAGTTCTTTGGCAGTTAGGCATTGTATTCATGTCATGCATTCTGAGAAAAATGTTTGTGATAGCATCATTGGTACTCTGTTGAATATACCAGGTAAGACTAAAGATGGCATAAAATCTAAAATGCACCTATATGAAATGGAAATAAGGAAAAAATTAAGTTGAGTAGTTAGGAGTGATAAAAAAAACATACTCACCTCCTACTTGTTACACACTGTCTAGAAAGAGAAGAAAACTTTTTGTGAGTGCTTGCTTAATGTTAAGGTACCACAAGGATACTCTTCCAATATCGTTAGGATGGTATCAGTGAAATATCTAAAGTTCATAGGTCTTAAATCTCATGTTTTTTTTTTTGGGGGGGGGGAAGTCATGAGGTCCTTTTATTCATCTCGTCCTCCTCTTACGAGCAGTTCAAAAATACTACTACAATCTAAGTTATGGGTGTTACGACCCCATCTGAGCTTAATTGGTAAACTAGGGTTACCAAGATGATTACATGATTTATTGGACTGATCACTCTTGAAAACTAATTAATTATGATAACACAATTAGGATGTTTTAACTATGATAAGAATTTTAAGTGTTCGTTTGCCTTGAGAATTAGGGTTTGAGAAGTATAGACCCTAATCGGCCCAAAATAGGGTTTTAATGACATATGAATACAGAATTTGATAAGTAGAATGTCTCACTAAATGATTTTTAGTATTTTATGTGTAACTCTGATTTACTTCAAATTTGGATATGATTTGGATATATACATTGTGAACAACACTCAAAAATATCAGAATTTATGAAGAATGTTCAGACCTGTTTGTCAGTCGAGTTTGCAACTCGACCGAATCTTCTGCAGACTGCAAATAGCAGTGCACTGTTTGATTTTGTATTATTTATTGGTAACTATAAATGATCTAAAATTTTTATTGGAGGTCTGAAACTTCATTAGGTATAACATATAAAATTTCCAGAATTTTTGGAGCTTCTTTTAGCTATTCAGTAGGCGAATTATAGAAACTATTGTGAAACTGAATATTCAGCCAATATAATTAAAGTTGATTGTTGGGTCAATATGCAATTGACCCAAGCAGCTCAAATTGACTTATATGAGCAACCACACACACAAGTAGCTCTCATTCTTCGTCATTCACTCCAGAGAAACGAAAATCTAGAGAGAGAGGGAGAGTTAGGGCTTGAGTGGAGAAAGAGGTGGAATTGCTGAATTAGGGTTTTGCGGTCCGAGGAATGGTGAAATCAAGTAAGTTTGGATTCTTTGCATAGACTTTTATGGTGAATCTTCTCTCTCATGTCAAGATTCCGTCCATTCTCTGATTGGATCCAAGATGATGTCGAAATTCCCTCTTTTCTCACCCTTTCTTCATAATCCCTCATTTTCAAGGTTTCCGAGTTGAATGGAAGAAGAATTGGGAGATTTGCTAGGGATTTGATATGGGTTCGAGATTCCCTGAGTTGAGCTACAGTTTTGAGGTGTTTTCACACCTTAGGGTGAGTGGGTTCTTCCTTCAAACAGTGTAATGCACGAAATTTGATTATAGCATCCAAATCCCTAAATGCTTAGTATGCGATTCTAAACCCTGAAATGTCCGTTTGATTTAAGTTGTTGCAAATTGATATGATATGGATTCCTTCTCTGTTTGAATGACTCTTTGATGGTAGATTCACATCAGAAACGTATACAACACATCCTAGTAAGAATGCTTTTCAGATTTATACCATATGATATAATTAGGGTTTAACCTAATTGAGATATCACTAGAGTTTCGACCTTATTGAAAAGGACTAGTAATCTTATAAGTATTTAGGATGTACCTCATGGGTTATCTTAATTGAATTTTATTCTTGATACATGATATCTCAGTGAATGGTACGGAAAACCTAAATTTAGTTAAATTTCCATGGTTTCATATCTATATTGATTGTATATGATTTGTTCAAAACAATCTTTATTTAGTGAATGCTTATATCCTATGAAATCCTTATGAGAGCCATGTGACAAGTGAATGAGGCAAATGAAAAGGTGAATGAGGCGAATGAAACCCTAAGAGTAGGGTGTTGGCATATGATGAATGAATAAGGCAAATGAAACCCTAAGGATAGGGTGTTCAATGAATCATGTTATGGTGATATGAAAGGTCTCGATATGAGATGTGGTGATGCTTAATTATTGAATTGTATGTTTCTAGTGCATTTAACTTTATATGCTTGTTCTCTCTGAGTTGATATCTACATACTGTAGGGCTTCTTATTTTCAATACATATCTCGTAAATTGCACGTGATGAGATATGACATGCCCTAGAAAGGGATGTTACTAAGTCATGTTTAAAGATGACAAATGATGTATATGTGTTTTCTAGTGATGTTCAGAATGTGAAATAAGTATGAAATGTGATATTCCTATTTAAGTGTTTATATGTAAATCAGTTAATAGACTCAGGTGCCCCAACACCGTAGAACCCCATTGCGCGGTCTGTACCTTTGGGGTGAAACGGTCAGCCCTGGGGATACGCCCAGGCATCGGAGACTCGTGTCCAACAAATACCGAATGTCTCGGTGACACGAAGTCTGAGAGGTAGAATTCCGGTCAGCCCTGGGGATACGCCCAGGCATCGGAGAAAGTCCCGGTCAGCCCTGGGGATACGCCCAGGCATCGGAGACTTAGAGACCCTCCGACTGTGCACTACAGGTTGCAGAGGAGTCCAGAGCACTCAGAGTTAGTGCAGTGAGGCCTTGTGAGCCTGAGAGTCCTGTGCAGACTAGGACGAGAAGTCAGACTTAGCATTTCCCGGGTGTGTCGCTAAGTCTTGTACGGTGGGCTCGTAGTGCACTGCGAGTTTCATATGCAGAGTGCACTGCATATGTTTGGGGCATAATCTAAAATATGATCATATAGGTTCACAGAGTTCCTTACAAATGAAAGAGTTATGGAAGACTAGAGCATAGTCTTCTAGTAGTTATTCTTTGGATGCAACATTTACATTCTTTGTTATTTCAATTATACATTTTAGAACTTCTCAGTGTAGTATTTATTATTGTTAAATTTCATATCATTTACTCAAAATTATATCTGTAATCACATTAGTGCATTAGTCTGTTTCCTTGAAGTACTCATTCACTGAGCGAGTAGGCTCACCCCTCTACTCAAACATTTTAGGATTATCCGTGTGGACTTGAAGATGGTCGGAGCATCAGTGTAGATCTGCTACAAGAGTTAAGTACAAGATTAGTTGAGTAAGTCGGTCCTTGTCACTCTAGGTCCTCAGTAAGAGATAAGAGAGAGAGTTGTAATTACGATGTGTAATATTGTTCCTCTTTTGATATATATGCTAATTAGCAAGTTTTATGTGTATAAAGTGTGAGAGACATCATGAATGTTTATACATGTATCTTTACTATTGAAGTCTGATTAGTAAAAGAAATGTTCAGATTCCCTTGTTAAGATGATTTATGTGGTTCAATGCGGGGAAACAAGAGTTTTAAAGAAAAGAAAAAAAAATTAAGGGTGTTCTTTGTGTTACATATAAATCCTATCTTATGCCCTAATCTCATGATTTGAGGAAATTGTGAGATCGGGGTGTAACAGCTTGGTATCAGAGCTTAGGGTGAGTTGTCAAGGACCATTAAGTTAGTAAGTTAGAGTCCTAAGTGTGGCAGATAGGAGATGTTTGATGTTAGCTTTGGGGATTTGAGTGTTTGGATATCCTGGCCCGATATCTGAGTAATTGGATCAACCAATACAAGCTACTCTGTCTATTCTCTGACGTATACCCTGGCCAGGTATACAGTGGAAGAATGGGCTAGAGAGGAACCCTAGAAATGTTAGGGTTAGAAAATGAGAAAAGAAACAAGAATTAAGAGCATGAATGTAAAAGGAGATAGAACTTACATTTCATAATGTTGTTTTTGTTGGAAATATATAGAAATGCTCTTATATGTTTGAATTGAAATATTCAATACTTTGAAATATGGGTCTTTAATATCTGTTGTACACTATGCAGTTGTAGCATTTATTGATTTCATTCTTTGTAACATGTAGATTAGAAATCATCTTTGAATGATCTTTCCTTAGTGGATAAGTTTTCTTCCACACTTTTGAGATGAATAGAAGTTGAGTAATCCTTTGTAGTTCTTGGCTTCAGGACTTCAAGTTTGGCCTGGTCCAGTTGGTAGGATGCGTTACTAGGATCTAATGAATCCTATCAATAGTATAATAAGAATAGAATTTGAATAATTAGACCCACATCAGAGTAAGAATGTACATACAGTAAGATGTTGAAACATATGAGCAAGATCAGAACAACTAAGAATCAGTTGAAACTGGTATCTGAGGTTCAACTTTGGGGTCTCAAATGTGAAACCCTTAATTGGGAATAATAGAACATAATATGAAGTTCATAATCAGTTTATTGATTAATATTATATGAACTATACATATGAAATATAGAAAAGATATGTGAAATGTATGTATGGTTCAAGATAGCAAGAATCAGTCAAAAAGAATGGATCATATAATTGAGTATAATGCTTTTATGAACTCTAAAGCAAAGGCTAAGTAGAAGAATAGAGTTGAGCATTCAATAGGTCCATAGAAGTGAAGAGTCTTCAAAAGAGTAAAAGTAAAGAGAATCGGATGAACATGTAATTCATAAGACTAGAACAACAAACTAGTTCCTAAGTGAAGAACATAGGTGTAGTTTAATGAATGAATAAGTCATACAAAGGTAGACTGTATTCAGGAGAGAAAAACTTGATTGAAAGGGAAACTATGTTTGACCCATGCATGATCCACTTGATTTAAAAATGAAGAATATGTAATGTATTCAACATGAGGAAAAACTAATAGAAGGACTATTAATTTAGAACGTTAACTTCACAATAGTATAAAGATAAAGGAGGAAATATGTGCAACATGGTATACATGACCATACATATGAATAAGCAACATGGTCATAAGAGAAAAATTTAGAATTAAAGATGACGGGTTAAAGAGTAGTATATGGTAAGAGGACTATGAAACGTAAGATAGGGTTTGAAATATGATGGAGAAGTTATAAAATAAAGAGGCTGTGAGATTCAAGAAAGTTCTAATTAATCAAATATCTCTGTTGATAACTAAGTAAATCTACATACGAGAATGTATTAAGGGAATGTTTGAATACAAGTATTCCAAGTTTTAAAATCATCTTCTCTCTCATATATTCCTTAACAATAGCAAGGTGGGAATGAAATGATAAGAAAATGAATCATATATGATGCATAACTACCTTGGTAGGGTCATCTAATGAATGTAATAGTGACATACAATATGATGAAGTGCGATAAGAAATAAATTCTTGTGTGATAGCAAGAATGATGAATAATCTATTCCTATCTTAAATGCTTCAATGTTAATGATGTTTGTTGTATATAATCATATGAAAAGGATAGATAGAAAAAAGTAAAGAATTAATGAATGAGCAGAGAGATATGGGAAAACACTAGCTTTGTGTAATATGTGAATTTGTTTTTACATGTATGATTTGTTGAAGGCATATTAAGGTATGAAAGTTGGTTCTACATATGATTTCAGTGTATTTGTGCAAGCTATATGTTAAATTAAAGGCGTATGATAGTTGTAGTAATTCATACCTAATATGCATCTTACTATTGTGTATTTGTGATATGGTGATACGGTTTGGATGATGTCAGAACACATGGAGAGATACCCTGAACAAGGTAGTCATACTTATTCACTCATATTAATAGAAAGGGATGATAATCAGATTGTCTGGACAAGTAACCCTAATGAGGTGTAGCTTGTTATACCTAGCTCTAATATAACTGAGTGATGGTAATTGAGTATGATTAATGCTTGAATGACTGATACAATTGTGGATTACCTTATTACTGTTGTTGAAACCCTAAAATGATATAATACGATGGTTACACTTTGAATTGTGTGTGGGCCCATAACCCACAGGTCCCAGGATCGAAACAGGATAGTATGGAATGAGGTGGTAATGCTTCACCTCATGGATCCATGACCCAATGGGGATGCCAAGAGTAGTATTGTGCAATTGATTGTTGAATCTAGTCTTTTAATTCAAGACTGTTTTGCTATTTGAATAGCACTTTATTAAAGTTTAAAACAACATGGTGAACTCGCTTTTGTCACTTAAAGGTGATACAGAACAATAGAACTTTCTGAGCCGCATAAGTTGAGATAGTTGTATCAGAGTATCAGAGTTGCACAGCGAAAGCGTGGTGGTTTATCTTTGCATTCTATGTTTGACTGTGGCATAAAGAATTTGCTTGATATCATTGAGAACTATTTGAAATATGTTGTGATTTAGTAAAGAATTAAAAGATCTAATGTTGAAAACTACTTTCAGGTATGAAATACAAGAATATAATGACACGGAAGGCTTTAGAAGCTTAGAATAACCTTGAATGTATCTTTCTTGTAGGTTTATGTTTCGAGGACAAAACATTCTAAGGGGGGGAGAGTTGTTACGACCCCATCTGAGCTTAATTGGTAAACTAGGGTTACCAAGATGATTACATAATTTATTAGACTGATCACTCTTGAAAACTAATTAATGACGATAACACAATTATGATGTTTTAACTATGATAAGAAGTTTAAGTGTTCGTTTGCCTTGAGAATTAGGGTTTGAGAAGTATAGACCCTAATCGGCCCAAAATAGGGTTTTAATGACATATGAATACAGAATTTGATAAGTAGAATGTCTCACTAAATGATTTTTAGTATTTTATGTGTAACTCTGATTTACTTAAAATTTGGATATGATTTGGATATATATATTGTGAACAACACTGAAAAATATCAGAATTTATGAAGAATGTTCAGACCTGTTTGTCGGTCGAGTTTGCAACTCGACCGAATCTGCTGCAGACTGCATATAGCAGTGCACTGTTTGATTTTTTATTATTTATTGGTAACTGGAAATGATCTCAAATTTTTATTGGAGGTCTAAAACTTCATTAGGTATAACATATAAAATTTCCAGAATTTTTGGAGCTTCTGTTAGCTATTCAGTAGGCGAATTACAGAAACTATTGTGAAACTGAATATTCAGCCAATATAATTAAAGTTGAGTGTTGGGTCAATATGCAATTGACCCAAGCAGCTCAAATTGACTTATATGAGCAACCACACACACAAGTAGCTCTCATTCTTCGTCATTCACTCCAGAGAAACGAAAATCTAGAGAGAGAGGGAGAGTTAGGGCTTGAGTGGAGAAAGAGGTGGAATTGCTGAATTAGGGTTTTGCGGTCCGAGGAATGGTGAAATCAAGTAAGTTTGGATTCTTTGCATAGACTTTTATGGTGAATCTTCTCTCTCATGTCAAGATTCCTTCCATGCTCTGATTGGATCCAAGATGATGTCGAAATTCCCTCTTTTCTCACCCTTTCTTCATAATCCCTCATTTTCAAGGTTTCCGAGTTGAATGGAAGAAGAATTGGGAGATTTGCTAGGGATTTGATATGAGTTCGAGATTCCCTGAGTTGAGCTGCAGTTTTGAGGTGTTTCCACACCTTAGGGTGAGTGGGTTCTTCCTTCAAACAGTGTAATGCACGAAATTTGATTATAGCATCCAAATCCCTAAATGCTTAGTATGCGATTCTAAACCCTGAAATGTCCGTTTGATTTAAGTTGTTACAAATTGATATGATATGGATTCCTTCTCTGTTTGAATGACTCTTTGATGGTAGATTCACATCAGAAACATATACAACACATCCTAGTAAGAATGCTTTTCAGATTTATACCATATGATATAATTAGGGTTTAACCTAATTGAGATATCACTAGAGTTTCGACCTTATTGAAAAGGACTAGTAATCTTATAAGTATTTAGGATGTACCTCATGGGTTATCTTAATTGAATTTTATTCTTGATACATGATATCTCAGTGAATGGTACGGAAAACCTAAATTTAGTTAAATTTCCATGGTTTCATATCTATATTGATTGTATATGATTTGTTCAAAACAATCTTTATTTAGTGAATGCTTATATCCTATGAAATCCTTATGAGAGCCATGTGACAAGTGAATGAGGCAAATGAAAAGGTGAATGAGGCGAATGAAACCCTAAGAGTAGGGTGTTGGCATATGATGAATGAATAAGGCAAATGAAACCCTAAGGATAGGGTGTTCAATGAATCATGTTATGGTGATATGAAAGGTCTCGATATGAGATGTGGTGATGCTTAATTATTGAATTGTATGTTTCTAGTGCATTTAACTTTATATGCTTGTTCTCTCTGAGTTGATATCTACATACTGTAGGGCTTCTTATTTTCAATACATATCTCGTAAATTGCACGTGATGAGATATGACATGCCCTAGAAAGGGATGTTACTAAGTCATGTTTAGAGATGACAAATGATGTATATGTGTTTTCTAGTGATGTTCAGAATGTGAAATAAGTATGAAATGTGATATTCCTATTTAAGTGTTTATATGTAAATCAGTTAATAGACTCAGGTGCCCCAACACCGTAGAACCCCATTGCGCGGTCTGTACCTTTGGGGTGAAACGGTCAGCCCTGGGGATACGCCCAGGCATCGGAGACTCGTGTCCAACAAATACCGAATGTCTCGGTGACACGAAGTCTGAGAGGTAGAATTCCGGTCAGCCCTGGGGATACGCCCAGACATCGGAGAAAGTCCCGGTCAGCCCTGGGGATACGCCCAGGCATCGGAGACTTAGAGACCCTCCGACTGTGCACTACAGGTTGCAGAGGAGTCCAGAGCACTCAGAGTTAGTGCAGTGAGGCCTTGTGAGCCTGAGAGTCCTGTGCAGACTAGGACGAGAAGTCAGACTTAGCATTTCCCGGGTGTGTCGCTAAGTCTTGTACGGTGGGCTCGTAGTGCACTGCGAGTTTCATATGCAGAGTGCACTGCATATGTTTGGGGCATAATCTAAAATATGATCATATAGGTTCACAGAGTTCCTTATAAATGAAAGAGTTATGGAAGACTAGAGCATAGTCTTCTAGTAGTTATTCTTTGGATGCAACATTTACATTCTTTGTTATTTCAATTATACATTTTAGAACTTCTCAGTGTAGTATTTATTATTGTTAAATTTCATATCATTTACTCAAAATTATATCTGTAATCACATTAGTGCATTAGTCTGTTTCCTTGAAGTACTCATTCACTGAGTGAGTAGGCTCACCCCTCTACTCAAACATTTTAGGATTATCCGCGTGGACTTGAAGATGGTCGGAGCATCAGTGTAGATCTGCTACAAGAGTTAAGTACAAGATTAGTTGAGTCAGTCGGTCCTTGTCACTCTAGGTCCTCAGTAAGAGATAAGAGAGAGAGTTGTAATTACGATGTGTAATATTGTTCCTCTTTTGATATATATGCTAATTAGCAAGTTTTATGTGTATAAAGTGTGAGAGACATCATGAATGTTTATACATGTATCTTTACTATTGAAGTCTGATTAGTAAAAGAAATGTTCAGATTCCCTTGTTAAGATGATTTATGTGGTTTAATGCGGGGAAACACGAGTTTTAAAGAAAAGAAAAAAAAATTAAGGGTGTTCTTTGTGTTACATATAAATCCTATCTTATGCCCTAATCTCATGATTTGAGGAAATTGTGAGATCGGGGTGTAACAATGGGCTTCATTAAACTTGGAAGTTCTACTGCCTTTACAATCTCTAGTATCTTGCTAACTTATCAGCAAGATGGTTACAGTCTCTCCTCACATGGAAAATCGTCCAGTTTGGCCTCATCATCCTCTTAAACTTAGACAGTGCATCTAAGAACCGCGGTGCATCGACATGTTCTCCTTGGAGCAATTGAACTGCAAGTTTGCAGTCCAACTCTACTATCACCTTATTCAGACCTACCTTCTCTACCTCATCCATGGCGATGATTATGGCTTTCACTTCAACTTCCAGATCGTCTTCAGAAGCAACTTTGGTCCCTTTCCCTCCCAACCACCTCCCTCTCCACTCCCTTGCTAGATATGCATAGCTGCTGCCTTTCTTTTGGAAAGCAGCGTCATGTTTGGCACACTCTAATACAACAAATATTTCCTATGGAAATTTGATCTATAATATCAAAGCATGTAAGGTTTGCAATCACTAGACTTTGTTTCTTCTTCAACACTCTATGAAGCAAAGTTGTTGATCCCGAGAATATCGATCAGTTACAAAGAGAAGTGGTTGTTACCCCATGCCAGCTTGAGATGTATTTTCCTCCTTCATTCTTTGATATCATGGTAAATCTTGTTTCCCATTTGACAAGGGAAGTGAAAATTTTGGGACCAATTTTCTTGCATTGGATGTATCCTTTTGAACGGTACACGAGTTCTTTGAAAGGTGATGTTTGAAACTATTATCGGCATTAAGGGAGTATTATTGAGGGTTATGTGGTGAGGGAAGTTATGGACTTTTGTAGTGACTTTCTGAGTGGTAAGAAGCTCCTATAAATGACAAGAATATTGAGGACTAGGGACTTTAGGAGCACGAGTGCAAGTAATCAATCATGAGCTGTGGGAATAAGATCACTTGTATATTTTACACAACATCGATGAAGAGAGTCTTTATATCATCAAAAATATCAATTTCATCAAGAAATAATATCCTTGAGCCAATTCAATGTGGCTTCCTAGAGAGTATAACAAGACGTTTATTAGGTGGTTTGAAGATAAAGTCTTACGTCAACTATCTCAAACACCAAATAATGTTGCTAAAATATCAAATGCCTCGCCTTTAAACAAAAAATGAATGTTGTCTTATGAAGGGTTTGACATAAATGGATTCTCATATAACAAAAAACATCAAGATGATAAGAGCGTCATACAAAACAGTGAGGTCACCCTTCAATCGTCTTCACTATTTTTTTCTAGTACGAAAGATAAGAGTCCACATGAAGCGAATATGTCACATTACAGAGTCATTGAAGACATATGGGAGTGTGACTACGTCGATTTCAAAATTCCAATATCTAAGTGTAATTCAGTTGATAACACCAAAGGAGTTGTAGTGGAGGAATTGGGTTTCACATTAGTGAATTTTGAAAAGATCGATGAGAAGGGTGAACCATTCATAATGGCATAACAAGCGAAGCAAGTATTTTATATTGATGATCCTGCAAATGAAAAATGGTCAATTGTTCTTCATGGTAAAAGACAGATCATTGAAGATCCTATAGATGAAGAAGAGTACTATGAGAAGTATGATGACTATAGTCCTTTCTTAGTAGGCTTGCCAACACCAAATTTTGAAACTGATGCTGACTTATATGTACATGAAGAACATACCGAGGGAATGTTAATTGATTAAGACCTTTATGTATGGTAAATTTAGATGTGCATGAAGATCACACACATGGTCACATGGCCCAAAGCGAGATTTATGTATACTGATCATGATGTATGGTAAATTTACATTACATTTGTATATGTATATACATGACAATTGATATGAAATTATATATATGTAGGACATAGGGCCTAAGAAACCCCTTAGAGCTCATCCTCCTCCACCCCACCTCCTCCATTACCTTGTTGGCTTGCACAAGACCTATTCAACTCGATAGGTCCTCAATGCTAGGGTATGTCACTATTTATAGGTGAACATGAAGAAGATTTACCTATAATGGTTTCTATTATGGAGGATGTTGTATGTCAAAGTTATGACACTAGTATATTTCTACAAGATATTTTGGAGTTGTTTCATTATGCTTGGTTGAATACTTCTGTGATAGAACTTTGAATATGGTGAGATCTTATATAGCTATATACCTCATTTTATATATGGTGATCTTTTTTCTTATATATTAATGCATATGTGATATATGTGTTGCAGCCACTTACAGAGGGTCTGTACAGAGTTTTCAATGACCCATGTTAGATTTCTAGTTCCATCCTTGATTAGCTATGAAATTAAAGACCCTGCATCTATTACCCAACCACATTTAAATATTTTTGTAAAAAGAAAGAGCATGATATTAGCTCCATAAAATGTTGGGTTAGTTTACTTACTTTCCTTATAATTTTGACTTAAAAATTTTTATTTCATTGTGGATTTTGAGTTATATTTTTTTGCCTTCTTATAACTCAGGAATAACCATTGTGTCTTATTGGTTGTTGTCCCCATGATGTTAACTGTTTATTATCTAGATCCTAAGGTTGACAAAATAGACGATGGGGGATACGATTTGAGAAAGGCATTATTCACGTGAGTAAATTTTTATATTTATATCTTTTAACATATATATTACATGACTATTTACTAATGTTAATTCAATGTGTTACATTAAAATATATGGCTATAAAAAGTTGAAAAAAGTTGGAGGAAAGGTATAAAAAAGAAAATGATAGTTTGGGAGAATGTTGAGGTAATTTTCTGACTCCAATGCATATTTATCCAACTATGATTTCTTTTATTTATTAACTTTTTGTAAGTTGTAATTTATAGTGTTCTATATAAGACAACGGTTGGGCATGTACATACTATGTGATGTCATAGATGGACATGATTTTCAGATATGTGATAGTAGACATTTACGAGATACATAATTTTACCCATATATATACACACACACACATATATATATATATATATATATATATATATATATATATATATATATATATATATATATATCTTGATCATCATAAGTATATAGTCTCATTAGATAATATGAAAATATCAAACTTATTAACTATATACCTCATTCTCTATGTAGTTCTTTAAAATGAAATACTTCTATACACTAGAAAAGCTAGTAGACGTACACATACCCTATACGAAAGAACAATTAGATGAGACACGAGAACAATGGGAAGAAGCCTTTGAAAGGAAAGTGAACTTTAAATTTGATTGGGATGAAGACGAATGATTTTTATAAAGTTTAATGTCAAAATTTCTATTATACATGTGGTGCTTATGACTTCTTGCATCTCTAAATTTTATGCATGCATATATGAATAATGATCTATATACATATGTGAATGTGAAATTGAATGGCTGAATGTTTCTGCATGTCATGAGAATGAAATTGGTGTATATGTAAATGAAGTAACATGCATGTAAATTAATTTGAAGATGAATGAATTATGATTGCACATGTGATGAAACATAATTGGAGAATGAATAAGATTATGTGCATATTATGTTTGTTATTGTAGGTTTGGTGGCATGTTGTTAAGCTGAACTCACAAGATGTTATTAACCTATAGTTCAAAGCTAAACTACAGGTTCTACATCCTGTAGACTAGTCAGGCAGTAGGCTACATTCCTTCTATTTGAAAAAATAAAAACTTAGTCGTCGGTTGTATAAAAAAACCCTACACTATAGGTCTAAGTCGTCAATTTTAGTAAAATAAGCTATATTAAAGGACAAAACCAAAACATTTGTGATGGACAACACAAACTCACTGGGTAGCATGTCATAATCTTTGATTTATTAGATACAACCATCATTGTACATCAAAATCGTTGATTATACATCAATTTCCCCCGCTGGGGGGGAGGGGCAATGTCCTCCCCCTGGCTTCTTCTTCTTCGCGTCCACGACGTGCTGTTGGTGTTGTGATACAGATCCAGTTCAACGGCGGTGCGTGAGGCACGAGGGACAATGGGTCTTGGCCCTCATCTCAAATAGTCTGTGAGCTTCTTCTTCGGTGGTGATGGAAGAGGGGCTTGATGAGGAGATCTGATGTTATGAAGTTGCTTGCGCTGTCTAGATTTGGAGGGTCGGCGATGCTAATTTAATCGGCCTCCATCCAGTTCAAGGGAGATTGGACAGAGTGGAGCCCCCTTTCCCAGATCTGGCATCATGCTTGAGAGTCTTCATCCTCTCCCCTCCCCTTTTTGTCTTCCCTGATGAAGTGGCTACTCCGACTAGGGCGTTGCTCGGCCAATCGACCTACAATAGAGACTGCTCTTCCAGGCAGTGTTACTGGTCGTCGTGAGTCGGCTTGACCTCACGCTTCTTGGTGCGAGGGTCGGTGTATTTTATGGCCGGGCTCTTGGTGAAACTGACGGTGGGTGGCTCTAGCCCTCCAGGTCGATGGCGCCTCCGTCTCTGGTGGTGTTCCCCTCGCTCTGCAGGCTTCACCCAAAGCTCAGGTTGCTACTGCAGGTCTTGTTTGACCCCAAGATTAGCACGTCAAGAATGGCTAGCCTTCTTTGCTGCTAGGTTCTGCTGAGGCGCCCTTGGCGCTTGCTGGCCACAGGTTCTGTTGAGGCGCTCCTGCGTTTGATGGCTTCCTCCTGTTCGTGTGAAGATGGAACACCTTCGAGGTTTTCGTTGTATTGCCTCTGTGCATATAGGGGCACAGGGTCCTGGTCGGGGTTACTCATCCATTGTTTTGTCCTCGGGCCTCTATTGATGACAGGAAACACCCTTGGGTATTTTTGGGTGTTTGTTTGTTGCTGCACAAACAACTTCTACCGTTATTCAAGGTCCTGGTGTTGGTCCTACTTGGATTCAGAGATCCGCTTTTACTGCTGACTGGAGGACTGGGGTTACAGATCTATCTATTCTTCAAAAAATTGTGGGTGCTCATTATTGCCAGTGAAGGTCTAATAGGTAGACTAATCACATGATCCCAGTTTGAAGTGCAGCGTTTTATTGGATTCTTGTGTGACTTTCACTGCCTTGTGATGCATATATTAGGTTTGATTGAGAAGCAACTGAGCCTTAGCAACTAGCACTACTGATGTTATTCTGCAACTCTTGACTCAGCCTCCAGAAGCCAAAAATGTCACTCTTTGAAGGTGTTCATAATGCAAGTGATCAGTGTTGGTGGCATGGTTGCTGACCTCTTTAGTTGTCGACTGGAGTCAGTTGGTTGCTGGTTGTCTTTATGGTCTTTTTTTCTTGTTCTTTCAGGAGGTCCTCTTCCTGGACTCTCTAGGTTTGTATCAGATGTTTATTATCCCAATTTGTAGGGGCGCATGCTTCTATACCTAAAGTTTGGTTTCAATTAATAGCAACATGACTTTTTACCGACCAAAAAAATCGTTGATTATTTGGTCTGCAAATGACACTATACATCATGATAGATTTTGGTTTATACCGAACCGACGATGTAGGATCCTTTACCTGTTACAAATGGGACCTGATATGACTCTTTCGACGTCGGTTTTAGGCATGCAATCGATGCCTGAGACTCCTATAGGTGTTTGTTTCTTTTATCCACACAACCGATGTTGGATCTCCCCAAAAAATCGATGTCTCAGACTTGTGGTTGTAGTGTCGGCCACTTAGGTGTCAATTTTTAACCGACGTTATAGGGTTATTTTTAACCAACTATAGAGATAGTTTTTGTACTAGTGGTGAGGTAGTGCTTCTATTGTCACCATAGTTAATGGGCCACAATTGAGAGAGAAAGAGTTGGGAGATGGAGAAAGAGAGGAGAAAGAATAAGCGACAAAGGGAAAAAAGAGGACGAGAGAGTAAGTAACAATTTTTAGGAGAGAGAATATAAAAAGGATGAAAGTAAAGGGTGGATGAGGGAACTGATGGGGTTAGAGGAAGAAAGTGAGGGAAGTAATGGTAGAGGGAGGAAAGTAATGAGAAGAGAGGAAGAAGGTGATGGCAAGATAAGTGAGGAAAGAAGTAATGGGAAAAGATGGGGAATGTAATTATGAGAGAGAATATAAGTGAGGATGGAAGTAATGTGAAAGAGGAGGGAAATAATGGAGGGATAGGAGAGAAGTGAGGAGAAAAGTAATGGGGAAAGAGGTGGGAAGAAATGGAGGGAGAGGAGAAAAGCGAGGAAGGAAGTAATGTCAAAAGTGGAAGGAAGTGAGGAGGGATGTAATAGATTGTGAGGATAGAAGAAATATATGGGGAGGAGGGAAGTGAGGTGGGAAGTAATTAAAAATATGGAGATAAGTAGATATATGAATATGACGGAAGTGAGGGAGAAAGTAGATAGAAGTTGAGAGGACAATAATGAAAGAGAAGAGGGATGAGATGGATGGGGAGGATGGAAATGAGTCGAAAAGTAATAGAGGAGGGTAGAGTGATAAAAAAGGCTACAAAGCTACCATAAAAGTGTGCCATTTTACCATAAATGGACATAAAGTCAACAAAACTAGGTGCAAATTGATGATAACTGGGTGCACAAAGTGACCATAAATGGGCGAAGTGTCCAACATAAAAATTGAGTAGAAAGTGACCAACCTATTTCCTCAATACTTCCCTCTTCTCATACTGCTCTCATTAATTCCTTCATCTTACATCATTACTTACCTCATCTTTTCCTTCTCCCATTACTTTCATCCTCTCACCTCATTATTCATCACTTCCCTCCTTTATTTTTTTCACTGTCAAAAATGAGAAATAGAGAAGTTAGTAGATTAGAGGCAGAGACATAATGAATAGCAAGTGGGGGCAAGTAGGAAGGGTGATAGTTGCATTAGGGGTGGAAATCTGGAAGTTGTAGTAGGTGGTGAGTTTTAGTTGGGCATGGGAGGCATTATATATTGACAAGACACTTTTCTTTTTTTTTTCAATTTTGGTTTTCAATATTTCATGCCTCATGGGGTTGTGGACCTATGGTGAATTGTTTTCCTCCTATGGAAAAACCAGAGGGGTGGCGGCAGGGGCCACACCCCCAAAAATAAATAAATTAAAATATGCATATGTATATGTCTATATACTAAATTTTGAGTTGAAAAACTATTATATATAGCATGTATGCTGAATATAAACATAAAAAAATTGTAGATTGTGTGATTTGTGTGCTACGAGTCTGGAGAACCAACATGGGTTTGAATCTTAGCTTGAGAACATACCCATTTTTTGGGGTCTTCTCAATAAAAATCTTGTTTTTTGTATGTGTTCAATGATGGACCCCTGATTATAATTACAACAAAAATATAGCAAGTGTAGTTTGTGTGTTGTGGTTTTGTAGTAGGGATGTGGGTTCTAATCTCACCTAGAGTAGTTGTTCATCTTTCTTGTGGTTCAATAAAGATCTTTACTTCATTATTTTTTATTGTAGTAAGTGTTGGCTAAATTGGACATTATTATAAATCCCTTTGTTTTGATGATGAAAAACATTTCTTTCTTGTGGTTTTAACTTGCTATTTGAGTGTTTTAGGGACAAGCATATAAGGTGGGAACACCCTCGAAGGTGTCTAGAACATCTCCAAGTATTAGAAAACCACTCCTATAAATAGGACAGACGTAGGACACCTCAAAGCACAACTTGCATACACAATTACACTTGAGATTCAATCATTGTGAGCAAACAAGCTGAGCTACACTTGCAATCTATTTTCTTTACTTGAAGTAGGCTATCTCAACGGGAAGCTACTTTAAGAGGAAGGCTACTTCAAGGGGGAGCTTGGAGTTATTTCAAGGAAGGCTTTTTCAAGGTTGGTGAGACTACTTCTAGGTGAAGGCTATCCTAAGGGTGAAGTTATTTGTATCTTATTTAACATCCTTGCGAGGTAATAAAATACAAGTGCTTTCAAAATCCCAATTGGAAACAATTGGGTAGTAGACTGACTCCCTTAGTTTTTGCTAAGGGTGGAACCACTCTAAACGCTATGTCTCCTTCTCTAAATTTCAATTGTGGTTGCTTGTTGAATTAATTTTAAATCATCATAAAACCCTATTCACCCCCCTCCCCCTCTAGTGTTTTTCAATTGGTATCAAAGCAGGCTTCAAGGAGCTCTAATCAAGTCTTGAAGATGGAGGGTGGTGGTGCCTACAACCTCAAGCAAAGGAGAAACTTGGACCAACCTTCAATAAGCTGTAGCTGGTGTTTAGGAATAGGACACACAACACTTAGTTGTCTAAGGAAGTCAAAGAAAAAAGAGGTGCATAAAGAGGTACAATGCCTCGTTACTACTAAAAATGAAGAAGAACAAGAGGTAAGATTTAATTGTTAGTCTTCAAGAAATGCATGACAAATATATTGATTGTAAAAAGAAACTAAAAAGAGTTATAAGAACAAATGTAGAATTATATGATCAGTTAAGTGATCTTGTTTCTGAAAAGGAAAGTATTGCTTCTAAAAATTCTACATTGAAATCTTCTCTTAATGATTGCAATACGAAGTTACTTACTCTAGAAACAAACTATAATCTTCTTTCTCAAGAAAAGGTTGAGTTACTTGCTAAGTTGAATAATCTTCAAACTCAACCTATTCTATGCACTCATTTAGATTATGATTCCATTGTAAAAGAAAGAGATAGTTTGTCATCTAACTTAGATCAAGCAAACTTGAATATTAAAAAGAAAACAGATGAAATTGCTAAGTTACAAATGGAAATTAGTAGTTTGAAGAACAATAGTGTTCTTGATAAGATCCTAAAGGTTTCTTCTGGTCAAATTGGAAGAAGAGGTTTAGGATATGTTCCAAAAGAAAAGCATCATCAACTTAAACCTCGAAGAACACAAACCAAGTTCATACATGTGCCCAAAGAAAAATTCTATCAGGAACCTAGAACAAAAAGGGCACAAGTACCCAAGACTAAAGTCATGTATGTTCCTAAAGACAATCCTCCTAGTAAGAGAAATGAAATTGATTCCATTTGTTGTCACTATTGCTTGCGTCTTGGACATTATTCCTTCTCATGCCCATACAAGAAAAAGGATGATGATCTAGTTTGGGTTCCCAAAACCTAGAGATTTGAATATAATTAGTTGAGATTTGATCTAAATTGTTACCTTGATATTCAAATGTCTTATCTCAACTAAACTGAGCATTAACTTGCATAATTCTGTAAAATTGATCTATGTTTTTAATTGAAAACAACTACTGAAAACAATACAAAAACAATTTTGGTCGAGAAAGTTGTCGACCGAGACAATGTCGGTCGAGAAATTAGTCGACCGATAGAGTTACTATCTTAAGCCTGCAAAAAGTTGATAAACGATCTATCGACAAATATTTCGACCGAACCTCACTCGGTTGAGAAATTTTTCGACCGAGTGAAACTCTGACAGAATTATTCGATAAAAACAAGATACTCAAATTACAGTTAACTTAAGTAGGTAATGAACTTTATATACTACATTGCTTTAAATATTTGAATGATCCTAATCAAAAGGAAGAATATATGATCATCAAAACTTTATACTTTTCATGATTAAATTGTATCTATCAAGTATACAAGAGGAAAAGATTGACTTTACTCAAGTTGCTTCTTACAAAGGAAAATGATGCTGATTGGAAATTTATACTCTTACAACAAGTAGACATGCTTTATTACAAAAATAAGTCATAAATATTGAAGGCAAAACTTCTCAAACATATTAGTAGTTTGCATCATTACATATATGTTAATGACATCCTTATTGAACTTGGTGCAAATTACAACTTGTGTGATTCTAAACTTTATGCAAATTGAAATTGGACATTCTTTCTTTGAAAATTCAAATGTTATCAAATTTCAATTGCTACTTTCTTGAAAAAGATGATTAAGCTTACATCTGAAAACTATGAATCATGTTTTGAGAAAATTTAATCACGGAAATTATGGATATGTTTCTATTGCTTCATCATGATTATTGTGTTCCACATGATTTGTCTAAAATAATCCCTGGTCTATATCTATATATAAACCATGTGATTAGAAATTTCTCTTATCATCAAAATGATTCAACTCATTGATGATGCTATAATTGAAAATGCCATTATTGCATTAAGGTAAATTTCTATGGCACAAATGCATCTTGTCATATTAGTTAATGATTATCTTGTGCTTAACTTATGGAAGAGGATATCATCTTTGTGATGCATGAATATTTTCACTATGGACTTCAAGTTTTATGTTTTGCATATGAAATATTCTATGAAGAAAAAGGCAAGAAATTTTTTTTAATTTTAAATATCTTGCTTAGAACAACAATATTAATGTTTTATCAATCATTTGTTCTAAGAGAAAATATGTTACAACTCATATGAATTAAAGATCTTGCTTCAAGTCATCAAATACTATAAGAATCAAACCTTTTTTTAAGGTACAATTTTAAGATACATAAAGACTTTATATTAAATCAAATGGATCATTGTGAATGCTTAAATTGTAAACCTACAGAAATTACCTCTCGGACAAAAAGAAATTTGACCGAGGGGCGCCCAGGTCAAAGTCAAGGTTGACCTAAAATAAGCTTGACAAAATGCTTAATTGTAAATCATTTCCTTGCACTCAACCTTAGTATATTAAAACAAGATTTTAGTGCATAGCCCTCATAAAAGGATAACTTATTATGACCTTAGAATCCTTAAATTATCTTGATTATAAGATTAAGGGGGAGCTCACAAAAACTATCTTGACTATAAGATTGAGAAGGAGTTCACAAAAACTTTGTAAACATCATAAAGAAAATTTGAAACTAGTTATGACCTTAGTATCTTTGAAGTAATCTTGGTTATGAAAATAAAGGAGCTTATAATATTTATGAGTATAATGTATATTTTGTCCTAAATGGAATTCTCTAAACAAATTAGGGCCTAACATCATGTGTATTTGGTTAGAGATACATTCATTGATTCTACTATAAGCTTAAAGGAATCTCATATCATTTCAGGTCTTAACATCCCTTGTAAATGGTTGAGAAACTATTAATATATTCATGATCTTAAAGGATTCTCATGTCATTTTTAGGGCTTAACATCCCTTGTAAAATGGATGAGAAATCAATATACATATGCCACGAATCTAAAAGAATCTCATATCATTTCAAGGCTTAACATCCTTTGCAAATGATTGAAAAAAAAATTGTGGCTAAATTTGACATAAAAAATAAGTGGTTTGCATTGAGTATCAAATTATAAAATTAAGGGGGAATAATAAAAGTCTTGGTTATATTGGATATCTTTTTGAAATGACAAAGGGGGAGAAACAATATAAATCAAAAGAAAGAGTTTATTATTCTCTTGGTTTTAAAAATGATATTGTTTGAACAAGAGAATACATGCAAAGGAAATTTCAGGTGTGAAACTTATATGATTTACATTACATTGATTTATATTGGAAATGTTTGACATCTTCAAAAAAGGAGAGATTGTTGGCTAAATTGGACATTATTATAAATCCCTTTGTTTTGATGATGACAAATATTTCTTTCTTGTGGTTTAAACTTGCTATTTGAGTGTTTAAGGGACAAGCATATAAGGTGGTGGATAGAGAAGACTTGGAAGATCAATTTGCTAAAATTGCTTTATTCATGATTGTAATCAATGTAAAAACTTGTACAAGTTTATAATGTACAAGTACTTAGATATCATGTAAATCAAGCATTTAGATCTTCCCTATCCACTCACAACACTTAGATAGGTCATCCCCCAAGATAGTATCACAATTGCACATTGATAAATACACTTAGTAAATGTATACATTGAATCAGTGATATTCTCGGTCGACAAAAACTTCAACCGAGACACTCTCAGTCGACAAACTCCTCGACTGAGAACAGACCCTTCTAGCCGTTAGACTAAGTTAGAAAAGTGGTTGGAAGTTGGAATCGAACGTTACAACATATTGACTCAGACTCCCATTCGGTCAATAAATTCCTCGATCGAGAAACTCTCGGTCGACAAATATTTCGACCAAAAATAGTTCTGTTTGCACTTTCAGAATTAATTAACTACCTGTTACAAATGTAATTAGTGGACATTTAACAGCTAGTTGAGCACTAAGAACACCCTAGAAGGTGTCTAGAATGTCCCGAAGTATTAGCAAACAACTCCTATAAATAGGACAGCCATAGGACACCTCAAAGCACAACTTGCATACACAATTACACTTGAGATTCAATCCTTTTGAGCAAACAAGATGAGCTACACTTGTAATCTGTTTTCTTTGAGCTCTACATTAGTGTCCTATAAGCTGATATCTCCTATCCACTATACGTCCACGTCCATCCACTTTGGTTAGGAGATCAAACACTTAATATATGATCAAAGCGTTGTACTCAATTGGTAACATTGTTTCTTTCTTCTAATCTTGTTCCTTTTATTATATTTTGTTCTCCTTTACTACTCCAAGGTTGGAGGCCGCGGAAAGGAGGTTGTTGGAGCTTCTTCGATGGTGAAGGTAGCTCGATGGACTTAGGATTACTTCAAGAAGGTTGTCTCAACGGAAAGCTACTTCAAGAAGAAGGCTACTTCAAGGGGGAACTTGGAGTTATTTCAAGGAAAGCTTCTTCAAGGTTGGTGAGACTACTTCTAGGTGAAGGTTATCCTAAGGGTGAAGGTATTAGTATCTTATGTGACATCCTTGCGAGATAATAAAATACAAGTACTTTTAAAATCCCAATTGGAAATAATTGGGTAGTGGACTGACTCTCTTAGTTTTTGCTAAGGGTGGAACCACTCTAAACGTCGTGTCTCCTTCTCTAACTTTCAATTGTGGTTGCTTGGTTGAATTAATTTTAAAATCATCATAAAACCCTATTCACCCCCCTCTAGTGTTTTTCAGTAAGTTCTCTATAGTCCTCCTTCCAATAACACATTTTATAAATCTAGGTTGTTACTCATTTTTTGTCACAAAAAGTGGGTCTCACTCATTCATAAGATTGTGATTTTTCATGTCACACAATTTTTGTATTTCATATCCAATTGTTACTAAGTATTGAGTCATTGTAGATGCTATTGAAAAGTTATAATTTTTTTTAGAAGTTTAGTTATAAAATTAGGTCATTATGCATGAACTAAAAAATAGTAATTTGCTTTATTTATTAAAATGTGAAACATCATATTAGGTGTTTTACAAACCATTTCATTAATATATATTTTTTCCTAATCATCACATTTTTATTTATACGTTATAATATTTGTAGTTTGTTATCAAAACAATTCTTATATAATTACAAACTAAAGAATGAGAAAAATATTTAATTTATTTAATCATTAGTTGAGTTTCTTTAAGAAAATTGTTTAATTGGATTGTAAATTTTTCACATTTACATAACTTTCTTTATTTTAGTACTACAGTATACAATCACATTGTGTAACCAAATATGTACATAGTTAAAAATATGATGTATACTCCAATAAGAATAGATCTATGTTTCTTGATCAATGATTAGCCATTGAGTTTGTATAAATTAGTAATGGTATATAGTTCTATATGATGACGTACTTGACATATGATTGTGGTATTTTCTGATATTTTCAATGAAGAAAAGAAGGAAAACGAGCTAAAAAGACCGATCTCTCTCTTGCGTGTCGAGGTCGAAGCAGACCAGACCAATCCCAAGCGTGTTTTTGGCGCTGTGTTGCGTTCCAGAAGGGTTGGCCGGGGTAGCTAGGCCTAAGAAGGAAAACACAGCACCCCGCCGTACGTCGGCCGACAAGATACATATATACTTGCAGAGGTCTTTTGGGAAACAGCCAGCCGAGTGTCGCTGCCATATACTGTAGCTTGTGCACGCATCGTTTCGTTTCAAACAAAGAAGATGATAAACATGCAGTAATTTGCAGTTGCTGGGAGGATGGCCGTTACACGTCCACCTCTACGATTAGTGGCATCTATCTATCGGGTTATGTCCTTTGTTGTCTTCGCCACAACGTTGAGAAGTCAAAGCTTGGAAGGGGCCGCTAGCTCAACTAGAATCCAGGCTTCTCAGAAGCAGAAGATATTTTGGAAGGGGCCGCTAGCTCAACTAGAATCTAGCTGGCCACACAAGCATGACAAGCTGTGCCATCACTTCGTTGAAGTGGCATATATGGACAATGTTGATCTCTTTACTCCTTGATCGAATGAGCACAGTCCAACTTGACTCCATTTAAGGAGATCGCTCCACAAATAACACATCATCTAAGTCTGGGTCTCACTGCAATTCGTTCCATGGCGCTTTGACGATTGTGCGCGCTCGGACACGTACGGAACACATCCTAGACGGGAAACGTCCGTATTCAACCTTCTGGTCATATGAAGAAGGCGCAACGGTTGAATTTGTCCAAAACTACCTGATTTCACGTTATTACAGTACCTCCATCTGTCAATGCTTTAATTTGATCGGATGGGGTTTGCTAAGTGATGAGAACTGAAGTCACAGTTGAATCTCACTTCTTCCAGCCAACTCTCAATAAAACGTACAGTAGCGTGGCGTGGATCGACATTCCCAGTTTTGACGAGAATTCATTTCCATCCAGGAACTTTGATGAGAGCGCTCTGGCACAAAACACACCACTAGACCGGGAACGTACATCTTCGACCTTTCGGTTACGGTCCTAGCAGGAAGATGGCGCAAGGGACAAAGAACCTTAGCTAGCTAGCTACTTAACCGGGAAGTTCCCTCTTTCTTGTGACATCGTAATGAATGGCCAATATGCATCCCAAGTACTCCCGGGCAAATGGCTGTACGTCCAACTTGATTTGACTTCCTCTCAAAGAAGATCTATCCTCTCACTTTCAGGCATCCAAACATCTACGCAATCGATAAATGCACGACTACCGGTTGAAGTTCTGCATAATTAACCACCTGGTTTCACGTCGACAAGAGGCTTCTGTCTATTCTTTGACGATTGGGCGCCCTTGTAAAATGACGACAACTAATGTCACGGTTCAATCACTCGGAACCCTTCTTCTTGCCAACTCCGAATTGAAGGTGCGGTGGCGGGATCGACATTCAAAATTGGCCTCACTCCTTTTCAAACGGCCGTTCTTCAGGCTTGCGGGAAACTCAATTTGCAACACGACGACGACGACCACCACGGATGATACATATACAAAACTCAAGAAGCCAGGTAGATTTTGCACGTGTTTTGCGCTGGAGGTAGCTAGAGACTGACTGACGGATCAAGCAAAGGGTTGAATATGACAACGCTTCCAAGTTTGGTTTGCCGGATTTTTAGAAATCCTGCCATCCCGCATTATTAAAATGCTGCATTGTCAAAATCCCGCAAAATAAAATTTTATGTTTGGTTTGCTGGATTTTGTAAGTGTGGGATTTTTTTTTCGTGTCCACGACGTTCACCATGTTGGATTTTGGCGTCCGAAAGAATTTTGATGGAGACCAAAATGCGGGGTTCCTATTATGTCTGAAAATCCCGAGATTAGCCTCAGTTCTCCAATCCTGCAAACCAAACGTAAAATTTGTTGAACTGGAGTCCAAAATACAATCCAATACAACAAAATCCAAGTAACCAAACATGCAATCTGAACGTGTTGCGGGAAAGTGGGCAATATATAAAAAGATTGTGTGCAGCTATAGAATGCACTTGAAAACAGAAATGCATCACTTTATAGTCTATATTAGGAAACACCATGGTTGATATAAAATAAACGACTCAGGAACCGGTTTTGAATTACACATTGGGCACGTTTGGTTAGCATGATTTACTGAAATCCTATATTCTGTCCATCCTGCATTACTGAAATGCTGCATTCTCAAAATCCCGCAAAGTAAAATTTTATGTTTGGTTTGCTGGATTTTGTAAGTGTGAGATTTATTTTTTTTCGTGTCTACTATCTTGCCCATTATGGATTTTGGCGTCCGGGAGAATTTGGATGGAGATCAAAATGCGGGTTTCTTATTATGTCTGAAAATCCCGGGATTAGCCCCATTTCTCCAATCTTACAAACCAAACATAAAATTTGCTGAATTGGAGTCCAAAATACAATCCAATACGGCAAAATCCAGGTAACCAAACATGTCTATTGAGGGCATGTTTGGTTACTTGGATTTTGCCGTATTTGATTGTATTCTGCACTCCAATTCAGCAAATTTTATGTTTGGTTTGCAGGATTGGAGAAATGAGGTTAATCCTGGGATTTTTAGACATAATAGGAATCCCGCATTTTGGTCTCCATCAAAATTCTCCCGGACGCCAAAATCCATCATGGGCAAGATGGTAGACACGAAAAAAAATAAATCCCACACTTACAAAATCCAACAAATCAAACATAAAATTTTACTTTGCGGGATTTTGAGAATGCAGTATTTCAGTAATGCAGGATGGACAGAATACAGGATTTCAGTAAATCCTGCAAACCAAACATGCCATGAGCAATGCAGCACCGCGTGTAAACTGTCGGCACCGGCCATCATATTCAACATAGAGATTTATATAGTTCGTCCAAGTACGAGAACAGCATCCTATGTCTGTTAGAGTATGAGGGTCACATGAACTTTTGGGAATGGCCGGCGCACTTTTTCCACAATTTGGGATTGTATTTAAATACATCAGAGAGCCCCGATGGCTTATTCGGGTACAGAGTCCAGTCTGTTTGCTTACAGACAAACACAACTCCATTTACATTTGAATACAATCATATCTAGCAAATCAAGAACCTTAGACTACTTAATTATCTTTACACCCTCCCGCAAGTTGAGCCAGAGATAGTCGAAGGTCCCCAGCTTGGAAGTCAAAAGCTTGAAGCTGTATTTTGGCAAGGCTTTGGTAAATAGATCCGCTAGCTAATCCTTAACATAACATGGAGAGTCATAATGTGCGTCAAAGCAACTTTCTCCCTGACAATGTGATAATTTAGCTTAATATGCTTAATACGAGCATGAAACGACAGATTAACAGTTGAATGTAAGGCACTGATTTGTCACAAAATAGAGTTTTTAGTGAAGATTGTATGATATGCGGATCTCATAATAGTTGAGCAAACTGGCCAGGTGAGTTCAGCTATAGAGGAAGCCAGGCACCTATTATCTTCTCCGATAGTCGACCTTGACACTGTGACCTATTTTTTTGACGACCAAGAAGCACATGTCTGACAAAGAAAGATACATAATCACTCGTTTTCCTCCTAGTTATAGAACACCCTGCCTAATTAGCATTAGAGTAACTTGTGACAAAGATGTATGGATTGGAAAATATTTGTAGACCAAGATGAATGGTTGCCGTAACATGTCTCAGAATACATTTGACTAATGCCAACCGATCAAAAGTTGGTTTTTGAAGAAATTGACATGCAAAATTAACTCCATGTGTTAGATCCCACCTAGTTAGAGTGAGATAATGTAACGATCCAACAATACGTCTGTATGCAAAAGGATTAAATTGAGGTTCACTATGTCTTTTGCCATGTTCTTGGAGAAAGAATCAACTGATAGGACTGGCAATGAGCTTACAGTCAGTCAAATTCTCTTTCCGTAACACTCATATGCATACTTTCGTTTGTTTTAAAAGAATACCTTGTGAATTTGGTTCAGTTTTAAATTCCGAAAAAAGTAATGAGTACTTCCTAGATTTCATAATGAGAATTCTATTTCTAACTGTGTGATGAATTTATTAACACTTCCATTACTACTTCATGTGATGAGTATTTCATCAACATATAGTAATAGGTTCACAAGTATGCCTTGATGATGATATACAAGGAAGGATGCATTAGCTCCACTGGATAGAAAGCCTAGTTTAGGAAGAAAATGACTAATTATGCTATACTAGGCCTGAGGTGGCTATTTCAAGCCATACAGAGCTTCACATAACTTGCAACAACTGTATGACACTTGGCATTAACAAATCTAGATGGTTGCTCCATGTAGATAGTAGTGTCAAGATCACCATTAATAAAGGCATTACAGACATCTGACTGCTTAATTTCCTAATTTTTAGACACAACTACCATACGAACAACTCTTATGATTTGAGACTTTATTACTGGACAAAATGTTCCCATTTTGTCCATTCCATCCTCTTGATTATAGCCCTTGGAAACCAACCTTGTTTTGAAACTGTCTAAATTTCTATATGGCTCTAGTTTTGTTCTAAATATATCCACTTACATCCTACAACATTCACTATTGGGTCTCATGCTACTAGTGTCCAAGTCTTGTTGATATGAAAAGAATCAAGTTCGTTCTTCATGGACTGACACCAATATTTATGTTTTAGATATTCCCCCATAATATTGGGTGAATGTGGTATATTGGTTATCTACATTGTGTATTTGGGATTTGGTTTGACGATTCCATTCTTCCATCTTGTGACCATTTCATGTCAGGAAACAATAGGTTGAGTCTGATCATCTACAACTATCGATCTTGTAGAAGGGTTCATGAAGACATTTGAATTTGTTATATTGTTGTTCACAATAAAAGAATTAGTGTGAGAGACTATCTAGAACATCACAGTCAATATTAGTAAGCTCTATAGACTGAAAGTTTTCTAGTTGTATACAAGAGGATTGTGTCAATTGGTTTTGAGTGGGTAGATACCATTGTCCTGATTGAGAAGTACAATAGTTGTATTATCTGTAAGGACGAAATTAAAATCATCAGTATGTGTGACATCTTGTGTTTGACTACTAGACATATTCACACTAGATCTAGATTGACCATTAGTTGCATCAAGTATGAGAAAGATTGTTTTTACTTTCAGGTATTAGGAAAAACTTTCTCCATAAGGTCAGATAATAGAAGAACATCCTCTCTAGGAACATATTTAGAGCACCGACAACAAAGGGAAAAGACATTTTCATTCAAAAACATGTTTATACACATAGGTCTTAGAGAACTTCAAATCAATATGTTTATCCTTTATATTTACAGCTATAACCAATGAAAATGCATGGTTGGGACCAAGGATCTCGCATGTCTCTATTATAATCTAAAAAATATTGGTAACAAAGGGACCCAAATACTATGAGATGGCTAAATTGGGTTCCTTGTCATATATATTTTTTAAAGGGAGATATTATGTTCAAGCAGGATGTGAGCATATTATTAATTAGATATGTAGAGATGGAGAAGGCTTCGGTCCATAGCTGTTTGGTAAACCTACATCAAACAACATGGCAAGATATAACTCCGCAACATGTTTGTGTTGTCCTTTGCAACTCAATTTTGAGACAGATCGTTGGGACAAGACATGTGATGATCTCTTCCTTTGTCATTGAATTTTTTTGTGAGAGTATTATTTACTAACTCTCCTCCTCCATTAGTTTGAAATAGATGTATGTTGTTGTTGAACTGAGTACATATTCTATTGTATAAATATATAAAGATATAAGAGAAATCACTTTTATTCTTCATTGGCATATACTATCTATACATTCATTAATGAGAACTACATAATAGTGAAAAACCTGAAAAGAAGAAATTGGTGCCTTTCTCTAGACATCACAATGTATAGTATGAAACAAATTTTGTAGATGGTATGCATTGATGCAACACATGCAACTTCCCACTCTTACTTAATTCACAACTATTAAAAACATAAATAAAATAAGTAGTTTGTCTACAACTTAATTCTGAATTAACTACTGAAGATTCTTCTTATTTGGATGAATTGGATGCTTGTGTCATATCTCTCCAGTATCTTGGTTGAACCTATTTAAAAATAAGATCTTTGGATAGGAAATGAGCAATGGATAAAATCCTTTACTGCAATTCCTATGATATTGAACCTTGTGAGTCACTGAATTTTTCACATAAACTGAATCATATAAGACAACATAACAAGGAATACTAGAGGTTAGTTTACACATAAATTTAAGATTTTATTTAATCTTAGGAACAACAAGAATGTCATGTAACATGAGAGGAGTGAGATTATGTAATATACCATCTAAAGTCGGGAACATGCCGAGAAAGTTCCCATTTCTAACCATAATTGGATAATTCCTTTATAAGCTCTGAAATTTTGATGAATACCAATTTTATGAGTCTTAGTGGCCCTTGAGTCAACATTCCACTCATCATATCAATATCATTCATTCTTAGAGTTGCAAGAGCATTAGTAGTTGCACTGTCCACAAGATTCTTCAGAATCTTCATATTTTGAAAGATATTATTAAATATGTGCCAACATTTCAGATCCTCATGACCTCATTTACCACAAATTTGATAGAAAATGATAGGGTAATCAGTGTTGTCAGCTGAATATTTTTAGTTGACTCTAGTTAGCTTGAGAAAACCCTCCTTCTCATGAACAACAAGATCCACTATTTTGTGTAGGTCCATTGCCTAATATCCCTTTGATGTAGGTATATTTGGGTTCCTTACTCTTCCCTTGTTAGAAGCTCGGCCTCGACCACTATAGGTGTTGCTATTGTCATAAAACTACTGCTTATTATCAAACACATGAGTGATCCCATGCTCTTGATCATTGTCTATATCAAAATAGAAAATAATAGAGGGAATACAAATATGAATTTTCTTTCTCTCAAAATTGTATATAAGTGACACACAATCCGTGGAATTAGATACCTAAGGTTTTAATATTGAGACTACAAATCCCTCACAAACAAGACTATGAAGTGCATTAAGAAGAAAAAAAACTTCCTTAAGATCATTGGTATTGTGTCTATTTTCATTTAATTGTTCACAAATACACTTGAACTTCCTTAAGTAACCAGAGAAGGAACTAGTACCATTTGAGAAGGATCAAAGTTGAGACTTAAGTTCAAACTCCATGGATTGAGATGGTTCTACAAGCTTCTTGCTCAAAGTTGTCCAAACTCCAGTAGTTGTTGTTAATATGCGCATACTACATGTATAAACACAACTGTATGTATCGAGTAATATAGGCCTAAGGAGGCCCGAATGTTGAATTCAGGGAAACATAAATCCAAAGACTACTACTAACTATAATGCAATCAACTAGGTCGAAGAAAACTTTGACTGAGGGTTTAGTTATCTAAAATGTTGAAAATAAATCTAAGATTACTAGTGTTTGATCACGATTGGAGTGGCTTCATTAGGATTCTAGTTTCACCTTGGCTAATGTTTCAATTAACAATATGACATTAATAAATATCTCTCCTAACTTTAGACAAAGAGACGTGTAACTATAATTACCCATTCTCACAACATAATTCACTACCTAATATAATATTAATCCAACTCTCATAATGATTTTGTTATTAGTGAGGTGCTTTATCGAAAAATCTAGGTAATCTCTCCATGTTTGTAAGTCATCTTTATCAAAAAGCGATATAAAACATGCATTTCTATGAATTTTTCAATCCTTAATCCTTCTCTTGAAGAAATTAACAGTCTATTAAACTACCTATGATGGCCAACATAGATAATTTATGTTACTCTCTTAGAAATATTTCCAGAGATTAAGAGAAAGTTGTATATTAATGCATAAAAGTCAATTACAATGCAAAATTGGGCTACTCCCAGGTCCTCAGGAACAAGGAGATTAGCCCTGCATGATTTCCATGGTCAAGTTCATATGAGAGGAGAAGAAAAATGTGGGGAACATTAGAGAACTAAAGAAACCCCCTGGAGAAACTAGTCAGGATGACTCCCTCTGACAAATGAAGCAACTTGTTGTCTTTCGGCTACAAATCTGCCAACCAGAGGTCCCCAAATCATCCAAAATGTGTCTTTCTCCTCTCCTTTATCCTCTACCATCTTTCAAATGTCGTGCAATGGATTAAAACAAATGATTAGGTCTAGTCGAACTCCCCCTAAGTCATATAAGTGACTTAGGGTGAAATAGATCCTCAATTTTTAGGTTAAGCACCATCTTCAGATTTCTTGATCCTGACATGTTAGTACTATCGACTAGGTGTCGGTACTACCAACTCCTTTAATTATTATGAGCACCTGGTAAGTTGTCGGTACTACCGACCGTGTGTTGATAGTACCGAGTTGCTTCATTAAATCTTGGTCAAAATGATGTGATGTTGTCAGTAGTATCGACATGTAGAATCATTACTACTGAGCTTTCTTGATTTCTTTCTTTTCAAAACCAAGCATGTATCAGTACCATCGACTCCAAAGTCGGTAGTACCGAGTTGTACAGATTCTTGTAAAAATTCTTGTAATTCACAAATTCTGAACATAAGCTCTATAAGCATAATGAATTATTCAGAAACATTGAAATTACATTTATTAGCTGTGAATAAGTATCACATGCTAATAGAAGTAAATCATGCACAACTAATATGAAAATTAATAAAAAGTGCACAAAATCAATATAAATGGTATGTGAAAATAAAAAATATCCAGAGCATCAAACTCCTCTAGCCTTAAATGTTGATCATCCTCAAGCAACACACCCTTAGATGTGTTTGAGGTAAGTCAGTAAAAGCACATAAATTGTGAATTTCATTTCTCAACCATCCCCACCCAGTGGTCCCAAACCAACCTTTATTGACCACTGAATAATCAACTACTCTTAAGTGACCAAAAATTTCCATTAAAGTTGTCCACCCTTAGATCAATGAATAACCAGAGAATAGTTAACATCATAATCAATCAGGCATTCTCTTGGTGCATCATGTGATTCCCTATTCTACATTGTTCTTTTCCTAACTACCAACTACTTGGAAGTAGTTCTCCTTAAAAGAATGAATGCGGAGAAAATCATATAAGTGGCATACCGATAAGATCAATGGATGGTATGAAATAGGTGGTTGTGGAGATTCACACGTAACATCTGAATTATTTATGTAAAATAAAAGATGATGAAAATATATGGTGAAAAGAATGAAAAATGCATGAATCCTATTACCTAATATTATAGGTGAAATGATCCATGTATCAAACAATCTCATCAAATAAATGAGAATGAACTAAGGAGAAAAATGCATCACACAAATGTTTCCATCTTTTTATGAAGAGTTAAGGGAATCCTTTCTCCCTCATAATTTTAAAATATTAACAAACTATTTTTATTGGCCCATTATTTTAGCATGATGGAACGTTATGCTTGGGCTTTACTAACATATCATTCTTTTTTTTTCCTTTTTTCTGAGGGTATAGGTGTGTATCCCTACACTGAAATTTAAAGGAAACTGAGACCCACATGATATACAATTGAATGATGAGAAATGCATGTAATACATATGTAATTGTTTAAGAAACTAAAATCATATGCAAAAAAATTGCAAGTGTATGATAACATTTTTTTCATTTTATAACTAATGCAATAAAAGAAAACTAACTACCATGTAACCTGTCATGTCATGGAATGCAAACAAGAGAAAATAATTCAGTCTTACTTGATCATCTTAAGGTGGTGAGTCAAAATGAATGGAATCACATAACTAATAGACAATACCTTTCATCAGATTATGATATGTCCCTCTCTAATGACCCCTGAATAGGGTAACCTTAAGGTTTCTTTCTTAAGTTTTCATTTAAGATCATGTTAATTATTTGATCAATTTAGGGTCGAACCCCATCTTCATCCACATTTGATGAATAATTAAGATGTCCATTCATATTAAATGTCCTTAAGATGACTAGCTCTACACTTCCTCTAAGTTGTACAACTCAAGAAGTTTGCAACTAAGCCCACTTCAAAATTTTAAATTTCCATTGCAAGAGAACGAAAACACATGAAAATGATAGAAATCATGCACTAAGCTCCACTATTACACTAGTTAGATGTGGATCCTTAAAAAAACTAAAAACAAACTAAGGAACAAAATAAAGATAAAGTTGTTCCAACACCCCCCTAAGCTTGAACTTAACTTTGACCTCATAATCAAAATTAAAATATAGAAGTGCAACGGGGGTACAAGTTGCTTTAAAGGATGGTGGCGGTGGATGATTGATGGCTCTTTGGATCAAGTTGTGCTAGCATATATCCCCCTTGTTGGTACCAGTAATTTGTGTCTTTTTGGCACTAAAATATGTCATTCTCTATCCTTCTTTGGACTTTATGAGTTGGTGCCACCAACATAAGTGTCAGTGTTATCAACAACCTTTTCCTTGTAGCTCTGTAACCTTTATTTGGACTCAGTAGTACTGACTTTGTTCTAGGAGTCTTGTGATTTTTTTGAGAAAACTCAATAGTACTGACTTTGGTGTCAGTAGTTTTGACTTTCTATAGACTTTTACCTGATAAGGAGTTGGTAGTACCGACATGGGTGCCGGTAATACCGACTTTGAGTTTGCATGCACACCAAACAAAGCATCAAGGTACCCGTTTACATCAAATAAAATCTAAAATGAAATATATGAAATGTAACTAACAAAAAGACCTAAACAAATAGAAAATAACAAAGATAAATTTGGGTTGCCTCTTATAAGAACTCTTGTTTAATGTCCTAGGCTCGACAAGGTGATTTTCTTTAGCCTGGGTTGTCATAGGATGGCAGTGAAAATCATCTGGTAGTCTGAACTCCACTCTGTCATCGTCTATCTCGAGTGTCAAGTAGCCTCTACCAATGTTTGTGATCACATCGGCCGTAGCTTGGAATGACCTTCCTCACAACATTTTTGATCCTCGTATCTCGCACATGTCCATGACCACAAAATCAATAGGAAAGATGAATTTGTCAACTTTGACTAGGACATCCTCGCATATCATGCATGGCCTCACAATAGATCCATTCTCCAGCTCGATTATCATGAATGTCTTTGTCGGTTCCTTCAACCCCAACTTTTAAAAGGTGATAAGAGGCATGAGATTTATGGTTTCTCTAAAATCACATTGTGCTTGTGGGAAATAGTAGGTTTCTATAGAACAATGGATGTAAAAACATCCTGAATCTTTCCTCTTAATCTGCAATTTTTCTTTGATCATTGCACTCATCACTTCATCAACATGTAAGACATCTGTATCTTTTATTTGTCTCTTCTTATTAATGATATCCTTCAAGAACCTTCCACATGCATGAATTTGCTCTATAACTTCCACTAATGGGATGTTGATGTGGTACTTTCAGAAGATATCTAGGAACTTTTTAAACTTCCCTTCCACCTTTGTCTACTTCAGACTATCAAAGATGGAACATGCAGCTTCATAGTATGCTTGTGTGGTAGAATGTAGGGCACATTTGGGTTCTCCTTCCCTAAGCTTGCTTCAACACCACCCTTTGGCATAGAATTTAACACATCTCATGTGGATGGAATGACCGATGGCTTATTCTTCAAAATTGTGGGTGCCTCCTTATTAACTATGATTGTTCCACTATGAAGTAGAACCTTCACCTGATCATGTTGCATAGGTGCCCTCTCTGAAACTGTACGTGGTGACATTACAATGGTGGAACCTTGATGTTCATTGTCTGATGGCATGATGCATCCTCCTGGTAAACCATATAGACTACGGGGAAATGGGGTTTTTGGCACGTACACCCCATCAGTTTCCGAAGCATGTTGCTTGGGTGACTTCTCTGTATGATGTTCTATCTTCTCTCCAACAGAGATAAAATTTGCTTGGTGATGTTGATGAGTTGCAACTACATTCCCAGGAAATCCTTGCTAAATGGGTTTTTTTAAGGAAGCCACTTTTGCTGCCACATGAGAAATTGGATACTCAATATTGTGGATTTGGACACCTTGAATTTGCAACTCCCTCTGTGTCTGGCCAATAATCACCTCATTTTGAGTGGCCAACTTGCCTAGTATGTTTTCGATTTTATCTAGCTTGATGCCCCCCTGTCCTATTGGTATTAATTATGCATGAACTTGCACTCTTCCTCTTGTACTCCAGAAGAGCTTGTATTCTTCTAACACAATTTCATGGCTATAAGGTCAAGCTTCTCATTCAATGTTGTGATGACTTTAAATTCCCCAACACTTTTAATGGTTGTTGGGCATTCTCTTTCTTCACCCCATGATTGGTTGTTAGACATGTTCTTCAGGATCTCATGACACGTGGACCACTTATTTTTGAGGAAGATGCATGTCCTTACACTGTACAGAGTGGTCCTTTCCCCCTGATGTAGTCCTTAATAGAAGATCTTCACCTACCCATAGAGATCCATCCCATTATGAGGAACCTTCCTCAACATATTTTGGAACCTCTCCCAAGATTCTATATACGACTCCTCTACTTGTTTCTTGAAGTTGATTATCTTTTTGTTCAACTCCTTCACCTTATGAGGAAGGAAATTGCAATCAAAGAAAACATCAATCATTTGTTCCCTATTTTCTATTGACTTAGGCTTGAGGTTAAGGACTCAACACTTAGCACCATCTGCTACTGATGATAGAAATAGATTTAAGTAGATCATAGTCATTGTCACTCTATCTATCTTCACCATGTCACAACTTTCAATGAAATTACTGATGTGCATCATCATGCCTTTAGTAGTGTGGCCATGGAAGGCCTGTTGCTTGACTAATGTAGCCATCCCTGGATCGATCTTTTAGCTGCCTAGATTTATTGCTTGTCGCTTGATTGGACCAAGCTGAGATGTTGATAAAGACACTTTGTTCTTCTCCCAAATAGTCTGCTATTCTTTTGCTATCTCTGGTTGTTCTTCAGGTCCTTCTAGTGGGGGTATTTGAGTGGTCAGTGGTGGAGTCAGAGGAGGAGTTGGAATCAGTCTTCCCCCTGAGTTACCAAACTCCCTTCCTTGGTGTAAGAACTATGCCTAACTAAAGCCCTGTGGAGATGACTCCTCATAATCGTGAGCTCTAGTGTGCACCATGCACTAGTACATGTAATTGTTGAACACAATGTGAGAATGGTACTAATGACTAAGGAATGATATTTAAAATTCAACTTGGAAGGATAAAAAGAAAAATAAATAAAAAATAAAAAATGTGGCTGAGAGTGGTTGATTACAACACTCGTAGTGTTAGATTTGCTGTTTCTCCAGCAACGGTACCAAAAGCTTGATACGTGCAAACTACACGTATAAAATACAAGTGTAGATATTGAGTAATATAGGCCTAAGGAAGCCCAAATGTTGAACTTAGGGAAACATAAATACAAAGATTACTACTAACTGTAATGCGATCAGCTAGGCTGAAGAAAACTTTGAATGAGAGTTTAATTATGTAAAGCGTAAAAAATAAATCTATGGCTACTGATGTTTGATCACAATTACAGTGACTTCCTTAGGATTACAGTTTTGCCTTGGCTAACATTGCAATTAATAGTATGACATTAATAAATATTCGTCCTAACCCTGGACAAAGTGACATATAACTAGAATTACCCATTCTCACAACATAATTCACTACCTAATATAATACTAATCCCACACTCATAACGATTATGTTATTAGTTAGGTGCTTCATCAAAAACTCTAGATAATCTCTTCATGTTCAAAGGGCGATATAAAACATGTATTTCTATGAATTTTCCAACCCTTAATCCCTCTCTCAAAGTAATTAACGGTCTATTAAACTACCTATGATGGCCAAACATAGATAATTAGTGATATTCTCATCGAAATATGTCTAGAGATTAAGAGAAATTTTATATTAATGCATAAAAGTCAATTACAATGCATAATAAGGCTACTCTTGGGTCCTAAGGAACAAGGGGAGTTTCTCTGCATGATTTCTATGGTCAAGTTCATAAGAGATGAGAAGCAAAATGTGGGGAACATTAGAGAGATTAAGAAATCCCCTGGAGAAACCGGTCGGGATGACTCCTTATGAAGAACATAGCGATTTGTTGTCTTTCGGTTGTGAATCTTCCCACATGAGGTAACCAAATCATCGAGAATGTGGTCGTCTCCTCTCCTTTCTCCTCCCGGCTCTTGGCTGTCGTGCAATAGAATAGAACATGATGATTAGGTCTATATGAACTCCCCCTAAGTCATATAAGTGAATTAGGGAAAATATATCATCAACCGTTGGATTAAACACCATCTTCAGATCTACATAATCCTAACATATCGGTACTACCAATTATGTCAGTAATACTGACTCCTTTAATTGTTGCTTCCACCTGGCAAGTTGTCGGTATTACCGATCATGTGTCGATAGTACCAAGTTGCTTTGTTAATTCTTGATCAAAACACTTAGATGTTTTTGGTAGTATCGACATGCAGAGTCGGTACTACTAAGCTTTGGTAATTTTTTTTTCAAATTAAGCATGTGTCAGTACCACTGACTCCAAAGATGATAGTACCGATCTGTGTAGATTCATGTAAATTTTTTGAAATTCACAGAATCCGAATAGAAGCTCTGGAAACATAATAAATCATTTGAAAACATTAAAATTACATTTATTTGTTGAAAATAAGTATCATAGGCTAATAGAAGTAAATCATGCACAATTAATATGAAAATAACATAAAGTGCACAAAATCAATATAAAATAGACTGTGAAAATGAAAAATATCTAGTGCATCAGTTGTGCATTTGATGATCTCAGCCATGATCTCCTCTATGAGGGATCCAATTATCCATTCTACAATAGATGGTCAGTTCTCATCCAAGCTTTATACCATGGATTTAACATAAGTAATTCCATCTATATCTTGAATTAGAGGTTTATTTGAATTTAGATCCATATAGGAATCCCTCAAGTTAACACGAATAAACTAGAGTGTGCACTTGTCCATCCTACATAAGGAAGTTGGAGAAGTTGATATTAAGAGACAAGAAGTTCAATTCATTCAATCCTATAAGATAAGGATACAATGGATTGTGGACATGAAGATTGGGAGATGATGAGATTCTTAAATATTTTGACTCTATTTGATAAGATGAATGATGGATAGTAGATAAGTAGATAACTGGGAGAAGAAAATTATAGAGGTATTTCAAATTCACTAGAAGAAGAATAGGTGGAAGAAGGCAGTCCAGAAGAGATAGATCAGGGAAGAATTTGGAGAGAAGAATTGAAGTTGAGGATGATTCTAGATCTTCTTTTGCTGATGATGAGGGTGCATGCTTTGCAAAGGAAGAAAGTCTAGAGAATACTCATAAACAAGAATCAAAGCCGATAAGGAATCTTGACCTTCACTTGTTGATGGTGAGTAAGCATTTGTATAATCTGATGGCCAGTTCCTTCAACCCTAGTTGACAAATTCCCAAGCAACAGATCATCGAGGTGACATCACCTTGATTCACTATGACATCAATTTAGAATATAAGGGTGAGATGAAAATTTGGATATGGTAGAAGACACATTTACACTATTTGGGATTGTATTTGAATACACTAGAGTGCCACAACAAGTTATTTGGGTACACAATGTAGTATGATTACTTGTAGCCAAACACAAGTTCATTTACACAGAGAGCATGTCATTTAAATTTAGACTCATTTATCCATTTTGGAATCTTAGGCTACTGAATTATTACTATTGCGTAATGGTAGAGCCACAGTATGTTGTATTTGAGAATGTCATTACAAGAAATGGCATGAAATTGGAATATAATTAATAGGTTCATTGGCAAAGTTTATTATTTATATAAGAAACTTAAGAACAAACATAGCAGGGGAGAGAATTAAAAGTGAGTTATAAAACTCAAATCAGATTGCTCTCTTAAAAAAGAGAGACAATACTTAAAGAAATCAACGTTGTGGTACATGTCAAACTGTTATGTTCTTCCTATCTTGATCTGTTCATAAACCTATACAAAGAGGTCATATCTCTCATAGATAGACCTCAAGTAGTCACATCATCCATGTATCTCAGTAGTCACTAGGTAAAACCACCCAACATATCGCATCAAGAGGAAGAGAGGTGGTGGATAAAAACATTTCTTGATCTCGACAAACTTTATGAAAAAAATCTGATATGCAACAACTAGATAAGGTAATAGTCGACAAGGTTTGGAAAATGAATGATAGATGCTATGAATATGAGAAATTTTCTCAACCCCTAAGCTCATGAGCCTTATATAAGAACTTCCATACCCAGTCCTATTCTTGATTTGATGAAATTACATCAATGCTCTTATATATGTAGAAGGAATACAAGGAGTCACTTCCTGATTCAAAAATCATTAATCAAATAATGAATCAATACATACGTATGGTCACCATACCCACTCAAAGGGTGACCATACATTTACCTAGAGATCATGGACACTAACTTCACATGCACTCTTACATACAAGGAGTATAAATGTTACAACCCCCTCCCCCTGTTGTCTCCTAAAAAGGAGGATCGAGAGGGAAACAACCATAATCATAATTTTGGGATCAAGATTAGCAAGTAACCACCAATAATCAATAAATTTCATTATATGGAAAAGAGTTTGGTAACAAGATAACCACTCCACAAGGGAGTTACATGGAATGTAAATCTAATGTTTGCAACAAAAGTAAATTATATCTAATATATCCTCCAAAATTTCATCAAATCTTTTCTTTTAGTGCCTTCTTTCCAGATGTCCATCTTTGTATACCAATTTATATTGGTATGTGAGGGAAACAAAATATGCACATGTATGAGTAACAACATAATCAACTATATTCACAATTAACAAAATAATCAAAACACCTTTTGATTTCTTTAACTTCTCAACCCTTAATCTCTGTGGCATACCCACTCACTAGGGGTAGCCAATTTTACCGTACTCACTCTCTGGGAGTATTACTTTGATCTACCCACTCATTGGGGGTGATTTCCATCTATACCCACTCACTCGGGGTATTCATGATATCGTACTCACTCTTTGGGAGTATTTATTAGTTAACCCACTCTCTAAGGGTGCTTTCCATAATTATCATGCATGTATTTAAATTAGAGATATTTTTGTGGACTTGAGCAAGTCATTTCTATATACTGTGATACTCATATGGGCTTTACAGATTGTAGGAGATAAATAAACAAATAAGAAGTTAATTTTGCAATCCATTTGGTAAAGCCTCAAGAAAACCACGCCAGTCGGTTAAGTCGTGTAGTCAAAGGCGTAATCACGTACCTTTTTGAGGAGTGACTTGATGTCTAAGCAAAAGGCAAAGAAAGCAAACAATCAAGCAACTACATTGAAAATAAAGTATAATACCCTTGTATTATTATTATTTTGCCCAAAATCTACCAATAACACTGATGTGTGGTTCAAGTTAGGGTTTTGCGGTCAAATTAGGGTTTCATTAGGGTTTTGGCTTCCCAAACCCTAATTATTACTTTTGAAGCCTTTTTTCACAAACCCCTAATCTTGATATTTTATGCATTACTAAACCCTAATTAGATAAAAGATGTTTGTTTTACCCAAAAGGACCAAATTTATCCATTTAAGTCATTTAAACATATTATGATCATTATAACCAAGAAATTAGGGTTTTCATGCTATTAATACATAAAAGTTAGAAATTTTAGGCTCTTTTAGAATTAGAAGCATAATTATGTCTCAGTTATATTTTATTTGCATTCCTCTCATTTTTTGGTCAAATTTCATATATAACATGTTGCAATCTGAGTTACCATTTTATTTCTATAATTATTTCAATTTAAATACTTTTGGACTAATGGGGTCGAGCGACGTCAACAATTGGTTCATTTACTTTCCAAGCATTTCCGTACTCAGCAAATCATAGTCGAACACAGAGCAACTTGCTCTATGAGAGAACAATGTCTCTCTTCCACTCAACCCAAGTCATAAAGACAAACCGACCCATGTGTCCTTGGGTTTGGGACTTATCCATATCAGGACAAGATGGTAAAAATGTTAGCCCCCATCTTCAACCTCTCGTGCTTTCTTCTTTCCATAGAAAACTTCTTGAATGTATCATATCAAGAGTTGACTTTGGGTCTATGAGCCTTTGAATGGAGGACAAGGGTTCCTCCCCCTACGACTCATGTTCTTGAATTGATCAGTGGCATCATCTGTCTAGGGACAAGCTAGAGCTGGGAGAAAGGGAGGAGATTTCCTGGTGGTAGTAGCATGTGGAAGAAGAGAGGAAGGCTAGGAACTAGAGGCAAAATTGTGGGCATGTCCTGAAGCCATGAGTCTCATGGGTTCTCACAATTAAAATCCTAGTCTCGCATAGGGTCCCCATTCTCTTATACAGGGATGGCTTTGCAGTCCACCTATCAATGGAGTCTGTCTCCATGCAATGATTGATGAAAGTGTCAAAATGTTTCCAAAACTTGTCTTCTGGGGATGGAGATACTTGAAATCATCTCCTAGATACACAAGAGTAAGAATTAAGAGAGGAGATGATAAGGAGAGAGAGCTAGCCATGGGAACATCAGGTTTTCCTATTATTGACTTTCCCGATCTATCTCAAGCTAGGATACAACCAAAAAATGTCAGATCTGAAATCATATGGCCAGGATCCCACACACAAACTGATGGGTTGGGCCCTAAGTTCCAAATTGGGGTAAATAAAATGTGACAATAGTATATTACCCAATAATCTCTTCCAATTTAGGAAAGATTAATTAATTCATAACTCTCTCCCCCTTTATCTTTTTAATCCCAAATTTTAAAAGTAAGTCTTTAATGACTTTATATAAGTGTGGGTGGGGGTTGAGACCAAAACTCGAATATAAAATACACTTCTCTTAGTTTTAAATTTCTCTCATTTATCTCATTATTAAAGGCATTAAAAAATTCCTTTTCTTTTTCTATCTTTCCCATATCTTGGATTTTGATTACTTTTCTTACTAGGAGCCATTTGAAAATGAAAACAAACCATTAGAGGCATCTAACACCACTTTTTTAGAAAATTTCATATAATTCCAAAAGTATATTATTATTTATCCATTATCTTTTAATATTTCCCTTCATATTGGATTTTTTTCTTCCCTTTTCCCCATATACATTATTGGTTTATTAAATAAAGTGAGAGCCATGAAATCCAAAGCAATGGTGATTTTGCAAATGAAATCCATACTTTTACAAACAAGGCATAGAAAGCACTTATTGTTTCACTATATAAAATCACACAAGTGTAAACCTATATGTAAACTCATGTTATCAAATCCTCTTCCTCGTATAGGAATTTCTTCCTCAAAATTTAATTAATCATACAAAGAGTTTAGGATGAAACTTTTCCATGTATGTATTTTGCTCCCATGTGGCTTCCTCCTCTCCATGGTGCTTCTAGAGAACCTTTACCATCTCAATATTTTTATTTCAGATTTCATTCACCTTGGTATCCAGTACCTTCATAGGTGACTCAGGATATGTCAGTCTCCCTTGGAGTTCTATAGGTTTAATATCTAGCATGTGGGCAGGATCCTTCACATAGCACTTCAGATTGGACACATCAAACACATCATGCATCATACTATATTGTGGTAGTAAGGCTATATGATAACTGACTTCGTCAATCCGTTCTAAAATCTCCAATGAACCCACATATTGGGGACTCAATTTTCCTCTATTTTTAGATGTAGACTGGAGGGGTTGGATTTTCAAAAACACATGTTCATCTACTGTGAAGTGCAAATCAGTCTGCTTCATGTCAGCATACGACTTTTATCGATCATGGGCTCTCTTTAGCCTTTGCTTGATCAAAGAAAATTTATCAACATATAACTATAGTTTTTCAAACCCAATCAAGGTCCTCTCACTGACCTCAACCTTGTGAAGCGGTGACTAACATGGACTCCCATAAAGAGCTTCATACGGAGGCATCCCAATACTAGACTGATAGCTATTATTGTAAGCAAACTCAGCTAAGCGTAGCTACTGCTCCCATGATCCACCCTAATCGAGAACACATGCTCTGAATATATCTTCTAAAGTCTGATTTATCCTTTCTAACTGACCATCAATTTGGGGGTGATATGTTGTACGGAATTTTAGTTTTGTTCTGAGTTCCTCTTGAACTTGTTTCCACAACTTTGAAGTGATATTAGGGTCATGATCAGAATTAATCAAACTCAGAACGCCATACAAAAAACTATTTCTCTACTTTTCTAAAGCTCATATTGTTTTACCTTTATTTGGCATTTCAACACTTATATTACCATACATAGTCATATAGTTGCTCGTGTTGCTCATCAAACTAAGTCATAAATATATAAGATTGAAATTCCCCTTGGTAATTACATTTTCAATTCTGATTTCAATTTCTATTAGATATTATCTTGCTCACCTAGGTTTCCACACCATTTATTCATTATTCTCTCATAAGGGTGAGGTAACGCCTCAAACCCTAGATTTCAACTTAGTTATTCATTTCTCATATCATTTTAATTCTTATTTTTTAAGTATAGCATGTGTTTGTCCAATATCTCACACTCATAACAAGATAAAATAAGTATTTGGCTGCAGTCCATATACAAATCTCATCCTATTCCAAGAGTGGAGATAGTGCATTCACACATCCTTTTTAAATTTCGAATTTAGGTTGAGTGATTCTCCAAACCATGAATGCCACCATTTTCTTAATCCCATGCATTCATATGGGAAACGTTTTTCTCATAAATTCTGAGTCTATGCATTTTATGATTCTTTTCAAACATCATCACCTAAATTCCTGTATCTTTTTCATCTACATATCATGTCTATTTAGCCTTAGTCATCCCCTTAGGATATCTTGGGCATAGGTATCTTTGGAATGATCTACTCTTGACCCTCATGGGTCTTATACAGTTGGAACATGATCATCCTTTAAACCTCATAAATCTTATGTACCTTCAATCATCCTACTTGATCTTAGGGTTGACTTTGGTCCCTACTCTTCCCAAGGGTTTCATTGAGATTTAATGACTTTATTCTATTTCATTACACATTTTGCTTTAGGTTTCTTTGATAAAATCCAAGCAAACCATATCCTTTAAGATTCTTTCACCTAAATTTCCTTCATATCTCATGACACCCACAATTTTCTTTATTTCCCTTCATTGGGATCATGGCGACCTTCCCATTTGGGCCTGGTCCCATTATATCAGTCACTTCCATAATGACTTTTCCTCATGTCCCTTAGAGATGGTCATACATGGGTCCAAAGAATCATAATCAATATATGTGCATTTATGCTTGATGCACTTAATCTCTCAAGTTTTACATGACATTTAATGTTACCTCAATTCTTAAATTGATTTGTAAATCACCCTTCCAGGGAAGGTCCTATCATAGTACAAGATAAAACTAGCATTTGTTAGAAAATCCATAGACACAACCATGTACCATGATTTATATTACTATAAAGGGACATGTCCTTTAAGCATATTTTCCATGATATCCTCCATGCACTTTCTACCTGAGAATTATATCATTGTATCCCATGATCTACCACTACAGAGTTGGATTACTATTGGTACCTTACTACAATGAATTTAGGTATAATGGAATTGATGTATTATGTCTCATGAGCCTAGGACTATAGGAAAAACTATTTCACCTAATGTCATATGCCAAGTACATTATCCAATCCATACTAGATGGTAGACAAACGAGTTAAAGCATACTTTGAAGAAGACAAATTTATTTATCACGTAGTCCTCATGTCAACTGTAGCTACGTTCTATCTACCATGAGATTTTCCATTATCACTTCCTCATATTAGGTTGCACTCCTTATTGAAGGTTCATCCTAAGGTTAGCTAACCATTTAATATTTTCATATTTCCTGCATGTGGCTAACCAATAGTACATAGAGAGCTTATTAAACCATTTATATGTTTTCCATTATGTCATACACATTCATCACTTCTTGAGGTTGAACTAGTTTCATGTGCATATGTGGTATTGTGGTGAGGCTAAACCAACTTGTACAAGTGGCTTGTCAAACATGTATCACAAGTCTAAATGGGGTTTCCCTTAAATCACTACCCGAGGAAGGTTACATGCTCAATATCTTATGAGGTCACCTAACTTTATGAGAATTGTATGCACTAGTACCATTATGTCTAGGGTTCTTGGGTATACCTTCATAGTATCAACCCCACATGGTCCATCCACTCTAGCACATACTGAACCAAGATGCGACATTGTTTTTGCTTCATAGATCTCTACTCATGAATTATCCTTATCTAATTGTCTCTTTCTCATAGCCAACCACTAGAGTCCTAGGAAGGAACCACAAAACTAAGCATGAGGCTTTACATCATACTATCATTCCTTATCTTTTTGGGGTCTTGGGACGCTCTCTCCCCCATATTATGGTAGGAACTCATATCATATATAAACATATATGTAAGCCTCCTAGCCACTTGCTCTATTTCTAGGTTTGGTCCTTCCAAGGATATCTAGGGTTCACCAAGACTTCATTTACTCAGGGGTAATCTAGTGTAGGACATATCACATTGAATAATTCTCATAATTCCTCATGTCTTGGAGTCTAGGTTTCTAACCTTCTCCTTTGGGTCCCACTCTCTTTGGAGTTAACCCTATATCTGGTCCCAACAATATGGGTCTCCCTTTGTAGAAGAGATTGAGGCTCTTGAAGATTCGCATGATATCTTCAATTAACTTATCTTATCTTGGAGAAACATGCACACACTTGTATCTTCACTATCATATCAAAACCTCAAAACTCAAGTCAAATCCAATTGAGGCCATTATAGACCATATATCTCACCATGTAAAACTTAGATCATGTCATATAAACTTATACACGTACTCTGTTAATACTTTAGGCACCTATTCCATATTGAATTTCTCTTCTATCGTCATGTCATCCACCTTCATTTAGGTGATTGACTGCTTTCTACTTTGTACATGTGCGGAGACACGTTTCCTGTTGGGGTACCTAGCAGAAGGGTGAAGCCTTCTAGTCGCAACCTAACCTCATGGTTCAATGCTTATTCATCCTCTTATGTCTTTTCTTTACCCTAGGGTTGGCCTCTCCTAGGTCAGGACAGAAACTCTAGATGTTGTAATCATGGTTTTCATACATAACCATACACACTTTTTTTTATTATAACTGCTCAACCTATATTTTCCCATTCTTTATGGTATACCCACTCACTGAGGGTATCCATAATATCAACACTCACTCACTGGGAGTATTTTAATAGCATACCCACTCACTGGAAGTAGCATACTCATGCTCTGGAGGTAATTTAAATATCATAAGCACTCACTGGAGTAGTCTTGATAGCTTACCAACTCGCCGAGGGTAGCATACTCACCCACCGAGGGTATTTTTTTATTTATACATTCTTCTAACGATAGATTTTGGGTGATGAGAAAGTTACTATAACATTTTCATTTTTGTGTAGAACCATTGGTTACTTAATTTCTTCATGTACATTCAAAATCTTTCATATGTATCATGCATGCATTTTCCACATTCATACATGGGTGACTGGGTCACAAAAACTCATTCATATTGTTCTTATTTCCCTTACTCTTACCCTAATTTGGGTTCATATGGGTAGGGTTACATTATCACCCACACCACTCCCATTTCCCAGGATTAGGGTTTAGGGTACAGGTTAGGGACTACACAATCTACACCCTACATCTTTGGATATCTATGTCCCTTAACCCAGTAGGATTCCCTAACCAATCCTAGCTCCATCTAGGATTTACCCTTGCATCCCGTAAAACATTTTTCATCATTTTATCATTACTTCCACATTTCTTGTTCCTTGTAATTACATGTACATTATTATTTCCATATTTACATGTACATTATTATTATACATTACATGTGCATATTTCCACATTTAAATGTACATTATTTGGTGGAGGATACCTTAATCCTACTTCTTCTCAAAATGCTAACTTGAGATGAGGAGGGAAGTTCCTTTTAGGGTTTATTAAGGAAGGGGATGAGAAGTAGATGAAGTTAGAGATGAGAAGACTTAGGGGGAAACATTAATTTGAGCAAACCCTAGGTTGTGGCCAGGATGATATCACATTTCCTATGGTATTCCTCATATACCAACTTAATGGTGTGGAGAAAAATATTATCAGTCCCCAAAACCATGATCCATTCTAGACATTATTACCATTGAGTCATGCCTTAATAAATCTCCTTATGTTTTATATATATTACTTGAAATTAGTAGAATATTAAAGGTTAAATGATAACCATGGGATTTAATACCAAATGTTACAACCTCCTCCCCCTATTATCCCCTAAAAGGCAGGACTGAGAGGGCAAGTGCCATAATCATAATTTTAGGATCAGGATCAACAAGTAACCAATAATAATCAATAAATTTCATTATTAAAAAGAGGCTGGTAACAAGGTAACGTCTCTTCAAGGGAGTTACATGGAATGTAAATCTAATGTTTGGAACAGAAGTAAATTTTATCTAGATATATCCTCCAAAATTTCATTAAATCTTTTCTTTTAGTTCCATCTTTCCACATGTCCATCTTTCATCACTACATGGAGATTACTAGCAGTTTAACCCAAAACATCATGAAACAAAAATACGATCACGATAACAAGGTATACAGGTATGTGGGGGAACAAAATATGCACATGTATGAGTAAGAACAAAATCAACCATATCTGTAATAAAAGAATAATAAAAAAGCTTTTGATTTCTTTAACTTCTCAACCCTTAATTTTTGTGGCATACCCACTCACTGGGGGTACCCAATCATGCCATACTCACTCTTTGGGAGTATTACTTTGATCTACCCACTAACTGGGGGTGATTTTCATCTATACCCACTCACTGGGGATATTCATGATATCATACTCACCCTTTGTGAGTATTGATTAGCCAACCCACTCTCAGGGGGTGCTTTTCATAATTATCATGCATGCATTTAAATTAGATATATTTTTGTGGGCTTGGTCAAGTTATTTCTATATACTATAATACTCATATGTACTTTTTAGATTGTAGGAAATAAATAAACAAGCAAGCAGTTAATTTTGCAATCCATTCGGTAAAGCCTCAAGAAAACCACATGAGTCAGTTAAGTCGGGTAGTCCTACACGTAACCACATACCTTTCTGAGGAGTGACTTGATATCCAAGAAAAAGGCAATAAAGTCAACCAATCAAGAAACTACCCTAAAAATAAAGCATAATACCCATGCATTATTATTTTAACCAAAATCTACCACTAGTAGTGACTTGTTTTCCAAGAGGGTTTTGGTGTCAAATTAGGGTTTTGGCTTCACAAACCCTAATTATCACTTTTAATGCCTTTTTAACTCACAAACCCTAGTCTTGATCTTTTATGCATTACTAAACCCTAATTATTTCAAAGATGTCTCTTTCACCCAAAAAGACCCAACTTTATCCATTGAAGTCATTTAAACATATTATGATCATTATAACCAACAAATTAGGGTTTTTTGCTCTTAATACATTGAAGTTAGAAAGTTAGGCATTTTCAAAATTAGAAACAAAATTAGGTCAATTACATTTTAGTTGTATTCCTATGGTTTTATCGATCACATTTCATATAAGATGTTGCAATCTGAGTTACCATTTGTTTTCTATAATTATTTCAATTTAAATACTTTTGGTTGAATGGGGTAGAGCCACATCAACAATTGGATCATTTTCTTTCCACACGGGTCTGTGCTCAGCAAATAAGAGTCAACCAAGTGTTGGCTTGCTACACCCAAGCACAATGTCTCCCTTCCACTCGACTCAGTATAAAAGACAAACTGGCCCATGTGTCCTTCAGTTTGGGACTTATCTATATTAGAGCAATGCGGTAAAATCATTAGCCTTCATCTTCAACCCCTCGTGTTTCATTCTTTTGCGAGCAATCTTCTCGAACAAGTTAATTTAAGAGTTGACTTTGGGTCTCTAATCCTTCGAATGGGAGGTGAGGGTGCCTCCCCCTCGCTGCATCTTTTTGAAGTGATTGGTGGCCTCAATTGGCCAGGGATAGGCTAGAGAGGAGAGAAAGGGAGTAGATTTCCAGGTGGCATAGTAGGAGGAAGAAGAGAGGATGGGAAGGAACTAGAGGAAACATTGTGGGTAGGGCCTAGAGTCGCGAGTCTCGTGGGTTCTCACAATGAGAATCTTAGTCTTCCATAGGGTCCCCATTCTCTTATATAGGCATGTCTTTATAGGCTAACTATCAATGGTGTCTATGTCCATGTGATAATTGGGGAAGATCTCAAAAGGTTTCCAAAATGGGTCATCTCGGGATGGAGATACTTAGAATCATCTCCTGAATACAAAGGAAGAAGAATTAAGAGACGAGATGACTAGGAGAGAGAGACCTAGCCATGGGAAGATTGGGTTTTCCTATTACTGAATTTTCCAATCTATCTCAAGCTAGGAAAGAGCCACAAACAGTCAGATCTGAGATCATCTGGCTAGGATCCCATGTGAAAACTAATGGGGTGGGCCCTAAGTTCCAAATTTGGGTAAATACAATGTGAAATTAATATATTACCCAATAATCTCTTCCACTTTAGGAAAGAATAATTAATTCATAACTCTCTCTCTTTATCTTTTTAATCCCAAATTTTAAAGGAAAGTCTTTAATGACTTTATCAAAGTATGGGTGAGGTTTGAGAACAAAACTCAAAAATAAAAGAAAATTTTCTTAATCTCCAAGTTTTCTCTTTTATCTCATTTATTAAGGTATCAAAACAATCCTTTTCTTTTTCTCTCTTCCCATATCCTTTATTTGATTACTTTCATATTGGGAAGCATCTGAAAATGAAACCAAACCATTAGTGGCCTCAAACATCACTTTTCTAGATAATCTCACATAATTTCAGAAGTACATTGTTATATATCCATTATCTTTTAAATTTCCCTTAGTATTGGATTTCTTTCTTCCTTTTTCCCCATTTACATTATTGGTTTATTAAAAATAGTGAGAGCCACGAAATTCAAAGTAATAGTGATTTTGCAAATCAAATCCATACTTTTCCAAACAAGGAATGGAAAGCACTTAATATTTCACCATTTAAAATCAAACAAGTGTAAAACTATATGAAAACCCAGGTTATAACAACAAAAGCTTTAGAAGTGGGAAATGTGGGATTGAACCACCTTTGTAGTTGTACAAAAGAGAAAAAAACCATTTTCCTCCACACTCCATGTGTACTAGATGCATCTACATTGGGCTTAACCCCTGCTAATTAATTAGATAAAGCTAATATCGCTAACTATCCCCCAAAAAGTCCAATATGTTGTGTTCTCTACCACCGAGTCTTTTGTATTTTCCTATTAGAAGGTACCTCTTACCTTGAACTATGCATGAGTTATCTAATAAAGACTCCCATAAGAACTAGGTGACTAACATCTTGGACCTAAACCTTGGATGCAAGAGTAGTGATTGGTAACAACTACAAAGACAATGACAACAAACAAAAATTATACGTTAAAAGGCCATGCATCCAAATAATAAATTGTGATTGATACCAGGTACAACCCAATTATTCTGTTATGCCCTATACAAAATCAATCATTTAGTTTGAGTCGCCAAGGATGTATAGCTAGCATCTTATCCTAGAACTCAACACTATTCATAGACTAATCCCTTCCTAATTTGCAGTTCATGACACACAAATTTTCAGGAACAAATACACAAATTCCAAATGCATAAAAAAAAATACATTGTGTCACCAGTTAACCTGAGAGCTTGTTATTACCACATTGAACCGAATTTGTGGCATCTTCACTCTTTTGGGGAGGGTTGCTACTTCCTACGAATGATAAGGGGTTTTAGTCCCATCCCCAGCCTGGGTTTCTCAACTAAGTCCAAGATAAGAGATTTGGTCAAAGGAATGCGTACATTTTCTTTTGTAGCTACGTAGTCCAACAACCACAACTCCATTATACATTATATCCCTTATATACTTGATTTTTAGTTGTATGTTTTCTATGATGTATTTTATTGTACTTAGAATTCCTTATCTTGGCTATAGTTATTATGCCATCATAGTGAACTAGAGTCATAGGAAGATGCTTACCATAGTTAAACTGTAAATAAGTCCATGTAGCTGTTAAAATGTCAATTTGGTTTCATCTAAAGCTCAAAACTCATGTGGACTGAGACAAGATGGTGTGTTTCTTAGATTTCTAGAAACAACACCTCCTCCCAATAAGAACACAAATATTGGGACACCATGGGTCCCAAAGTTCATGGCCATCCATCCACATCACTATATCCTTGGAATATAGAAGGATATATGTCATAATGTAGCCCAATGGAACTAGATCCCTTGATAGACTTCAAAACTTTGTCAAGATCTGTTACGACCCCACCTCCCGATAACCCCCAGTTATGGGAGACCGAGAGGTCGAAGCCGTACCCATGACTTCCGGATCAAAGGTTCGGCAATTAACCAAGAATAATTATCAAATTTTTAACATACTAAACTGAAAAGCTGTAAGAAAATAAACTTTGCATACCTTTTTAAAATTTTGGATTTCTAACTTCTATCCACTTAACGATTCTACGCTAACTAATCCTCCTTGTATTTTTCTTCATATATTTCACGATGTGACGATTTACTGTTTGTCCTTTTGGCTTGTACCTAAAACGCCGACAAACAAAACGTCGGTCAGCCGAAGCTGGTATGTGGGGGAAACAATAATCTTGCAAATATGATAACCATGTAATCATTCAATTAATCATTAATCAATCAAGATTACATTTTAAATATAACATCCGCGATCCACGAGTACCCTATCCTCTGTACTATCCCTGCAGTGGACCTGGATCCTACCTTCCTTATGGTAGATCCCCATTAAACCCCTCATGGTCCCACCTATAGGTGAACCAGTTTCTAGGGTTGAGTCACATGGCACTACTCGTAGGTAGCCCACTCCTTAACTCATGACAGGCTAACGAGTCGCATGGCACTACACGTAGGTAGCCCAACTTCTAACTCTCGGTAACCTAGACCTTGCTCTAGGATTACCCCTTTTTAGCCTTTTCAAAGTGACAGAGGTGGACCCGGATCTAGCCAGTTATATATACTCATTTATAGTGATAATCATAGTCACTTTATAGTTGCATGAAATAAATAAACATACAACATTTTAGTTGCATTCAATGAGATTAAACATCCGGGAATCCATCGGAAAAATAACTCGGGTAGTCATAAGCGTAACCACATACCTCATTTGACGAGTCGCGCAGATTATTCAACATTTACTTCATGTGTATACAATCAAGTCAATCAATAGATCCAAGCAAGTAATTCAATCATCACATAGTTCCTGAAATAAATATGTACTCTATTTATTACACACTTTATCAAGAATCTACTTTATTGACTTGGATTCACTTTCTAGGGTTTCTAATCCACATTAATTATTCATTAATACTCATTAGGGTTTCTTAGATCAATTTCTCAAACTTTACCTCTTTTAGGTTAACAAACCCTAATAGTACTCTTTTCCATTTATATAAACCCAAATTGCTCAAACTATTCATTTAATAGTCTTTTATACTTAGATTGACTTAGGATCATCTTATCCCTATTTGTTTATGGATTTGAACAATTAAAACATTAAAAAGTCATATTCCCCTAAATTAGGGTTTTCAAACTCATGAATGCATATTAATGCATGAAACCCTGAATTAAGCCAATTATATATAAAAGATTATCTTTTTAGATCTTATTTTCACTTTTATGAACAATAGGCTTAAATTATCCATTGATCAACATTAAAACCATCTATCATCAAATCTAAGAGTTTTTCATTAATTAAATCATTAAAATGATAGCTTTTATGCACTTTTCATATTGCAAGCATATTTAGGCACATAATCTCTAAATTAACCTAATTACGTGCAAAGATCATCATTTTCGATCTTAAAGTACCTTTTTGCATTTAACAGGTTAATATCAACTCTAATGATTCATTAAACCCTATTAAACCCATTAATCATATCAAAATAGGGTTTCTTAATCTTTAATACATTAAAGTTGATATCTTCTATAAATTTTCGAATTGCATTAGGATTCAGGCTTCAATTATATTTTATTTAGATTCCTCTCGATTTTCTGAGAAAAATTCATATATTACTTGTTATCATCGGAGCTATCCATAATTAGCTATGAATTTTGCATTAAAATTACTTACTTGGCCAATCAGCAAGCGCCACATCACCTCATGCAAGCAACGCGACCCAGCTTTGATTTTATAACTGAATTACGATATTGCCCCCGTTTAAGTCAGGGGTTCTTCACACGCCAGAGGGGCGTTCTTGTCCATTGTGACATTAGGTTGTCTTCAACCCTGGGCTCCCGCCCTAGCAGCCGACGGCCGCCGGTCTGCACACCACGTGGGTGCGCCCTCCCCTCCTCAGGGCTCGGGGGCCGCTTCCAGAGACCGCCCCAAGTCCGCCGCATGTGGGCACAGCCAGAGCACCGAAAAACTCACGACCTAACTGGTCGTTTCCATGCACGACGGACCTGCAACAACGGTCGTCGTTGCAGCCATCCAGCTGAGATGGCGCACGATCCACATCACGAACTGCTGACCTCTTCTTCTGGCATTATCGTGGGAGAGTCCTGGTTCCAACCAGACCTCACCACCGCTCCTTGGTGCTCTTAGGATCGATCTACATCGTCCTCTAGGGTTAAGGAGGAAGAAGGTAGAGAAAAGAGAGTATATGTCATGGAATTTCCCCTGAAACTCGATCCTAAGAGTCTACCCTTTATATAGGGTGAGGAATAGAGACTTAGGTCGGCTATACACGAATAAGAAGTCCCTTTCCAAGTAGGAAACTAATTCCTTCAAAAAGAAACTAGTTCTCTCTCTCTCTCTCATATTCCATTAATATTCCTTCTTCTTTTAAAATTAGGATTACGAAAATCCACTTTCTTGTTCTCTTTAAACTTTCCTTTTAGTTATATGTCACGAAATCATGTTTTCCTTTTAATAGAAAATACCATCACAAAAACCATTAATAATGCAACACATTATCCTCTTATTTTTCCTTTTTAGTATTTTCTCTTTCTTTCCTCTTTATTGGGACTCCTCGGTTCCCAAGAAACTTTATGAATTCTAAATTCTTTCCCAAGGATATTTATTATCCTTCTAGATACATCTAAATGCATTATTTCACATTATCTTGTTTATTTCTCATTAAAATGATTCTTTTTGGGAATTTCTTTTTATCTCTCTCTTATTTTCCTCATTGGCATCCCTTTTATCATAAGAAATCCTTGGGATACGAAATTCCATAAAGGGAAACTCAATTATCCATCTTTTCACTTAATTTCCACATTTCATCAATGTTTTCAATTTCTTTCTTCATAAAGAAATACTTAATTAATCTTTTCTTTTTCTTATTTCTTTTCTTTGCAACCTTAGACTCCTTGGAACCCAAGGAACCCAAGAGGCACGAAATCCTCTTTGGATTTGCCTTCTTGAGGTTTCCACATATTTCTTTTATCCATTATTCAATTATTCATTCACTAATTGAATTTTCTTTATTATTGCCATGTTATTGGGCCCAATAGCCAATAAAGCCCACAAATCAAACAACAAGGCTATTTTAAACGAAATCCATTAATTTGAAGCAAATTATATCACTATTTGTACAAATATCTTTAATATGAGAAATTACATTTCTCACCAATTGAACCCAAAAAATTGGGGTTGTAACATCCTTCCCCTCTTATAGGAATTTTGTCCTCAAAATTCAAACAAGCAAACAAACAATTCAGGATAAGACTTCTCCATGTCCATCATTGGCCCCTATGTGGCTTTGCCGTACTCATGGCATTTTCAAAGAACCTTTATCATCACATATTCTTTTCTCTGAGTTCATTCATCTTGGCGTCTATAAACTACACAGGTGACTCAGGCCATTTCAGCCTCCCTTGGGGCTCACTAGGTTCATTGCTCAGCACATGGTCGGGGTACCTCACATAGTGCTCTAAATTGGACACATGGAAAACATCTCCCATTACTTTATCCTGAGGGGTAGGGTCAAACCTAACCTTCTCCACCAATCCATCTCAAATGGACCCATGTATCGGGGACTCGGCTCTCTTAGATATAACTTAGAGGGGTCGGATTTTCATGTCACATTTTCTCCCACAGTAACTTGTATGTCAGTCTACTTTGCATCTGCTCACGACTCTCATCGTCTCTAGGCTCCTTTCAGCCCTTGCGCAACCAAAGTGACTTCATCTACACGTACTGGGGTCCCTTTTTCTAACCATCATGTGGTACTTTTCCAACCATCATGTGGTCCTTTCACCAACATTACCTTACTAAAGTGGTGACCGACACAACCTCCCTTACAGAGCTTCATGTACAACCCGATACTGGCTATGGTGGTCATTGTCACATCTTTCATAGGACAAGAACTGTCTCTAGATATCACCCTAAATGAGCACACATGCCCTCATCAGACCCTTTAGTCTGGATCATACCAACCATAGTTAGGGGTGATAAACTATACTATTATTGAGTTTTTCATGTACCGACTTCCACTTTATGGAAGTGAACTTTTAGGTCAAACTCAAGAATCTTTTGAACTTGCTTCACGGTGTAATTGAACCATCTTTCTCATGGGTAGTTCAACTAGATCTGTCCCTTGACAGAACTCTTTATTTCTTATATTATCTAGGTAAGGCGACCTACCATAACCCACATTGTATCTCGACCTTCCTTGATCCAGGGAAGACTTATCACAACATCCATAGTGTTGAGCTCTCATTCCTTCTCAGGGATTATTTTGTCCTCTATATCGATACACTGGGTTACTGGGGTTCGTCCTTTACCTCTTGGCTCGCATGGCCACATGCAACCTCATCTTAAACATCCAAAGTGCTATTACCATTTTCCACGGTGTATGATGATCTTCAACCATGATTTACTGTATGTCATGATTCTTTCAAGATCAAATCCTCTGAAACCCTACACCACTCTAGTCGGGGTTTCGTCACCTTCTCTTTCAAAGAAGTTCATCTGAGGTTCCACCACCATCCTTTCATTACCTCAAGGACTAGACTGGAAACCCTTAACTTTTCAACGCATCTGGTTACATCTGAGTGTTATCCAAACACCTCTCCTTTTCAATCTTAGGGTTAGCCAAACAACCTCTTCCATCTTCTAATCAAACAAGCCAGATGTATCTCAACCAGAACACCCATTACCACTTCACATCCTTAGGTATTAGGTAACATTACACTTTCATGCATTTTGCTCATCATGTCACCTCAAACTATATGTTTATCTTCACAAGAACACTCTCTGATTCCATCATCATGGTGATCAAACTCAACCTGGTATAACTTGTAAGTTCCACATAGCTCATGATAAAAACATCATCATAAGGGAACTACCTCATTCCTCTTAGTGTTTACAAACCATCGATGTATCATTCATTCAATTTACCATGGTAAGATAATTTCTCTATCCCCATTTCTCGTGGCAACGCTCCAACATACATCATCCTTTATCCTTGGTGTATGACATGCATAATGTCCTATCTCTCACCCCCATAATAAGAGGAAATAAGCATTTGGCTGCAGTCCAAATACAGAGTTCTTCCTGTTCCAAGAGTAGAGATGGTACATCCCACCTTGCCAGTACACCTTTAAATCTAAGTTGCAACGTGCCACATATGTCTCTACATCACATACATCATGATAACAAACAAGCCTTGAACCTACCGAGGTTTATATCCTTAGTCAACTCCTCTAGGTCCATAAGGTACCGACTCTTTTGGGGTCATCCCTCTTCCCTCATGCATCAAGGGAGTGCCCTACTCATCTGCCCTTTGGGTCCCATGGGTTCATGAAGGTGATCAATCTCCTAACCCATGGCCCTAAGACAATGATAGCCGTTACCTCCTGACCCTATGGTCATGTGCAACTGGGGAATTAGGCAACTCCTACTTTCATCGGTCTTATACCTACCTGACCCTAGGATAGACTTATGATTATTCATTATAGTACATGTTCACTTAGAACCTTACCCAAGTCTTCATCATCTCTCTTTCTGCAATCATGGGCTAACTCTCATCCGTTCATAGGTATTATGGCAACCTGCCTACCTTGGTCAAGCCCCATATCGGTTACCTCCATGGTAACACATTCACATGAAATAGAGATGGGTATCTATGGGTCTACGGGTTCATTCTCATACCATGTACTTTTCTCTTAACTTCTCAAGATCCTACGAGACCTCTTTAGGTTACCTTGAACCAACAAAACTGATATACACCCTTCCGAAGGGGTTCCTCTCCCAGGATGGGAGGAAAACTATCTCTAAGGTCACAAAAGCTCTTAGGTCCAGGGTTTACATCCACCCGAGCCTACTTAACCCTAGCAAATCGTTAAGGCACAGGCAGTTCACTTATTGAACCATACTAGGTCATACTTGTCCTCTTTCCTCGATGTTGGATCAAGATAAAACTTTCCCCTTTATCATCAACCTATCTATGAGGGGTTCATTACACATACCTTAAACTTAAGGGACTTCCCTTTTCCTTTATTCATGAGGCGTACCATGCTCAAAACTATAGAAACTTAATTCTCATCATGAGCATTAGGTATACCACTTCCCCTCTTAGGCCTAGGAACCCTAGGTTCACTTTTTGGTGTCCAACTTCACACTCTATCCATGAATCAAACTGGAAAAAGGCATCTCGTGCACTTCCTATCATCCTTCTTCTCGATCAACACTTAGGGTTGGGTCCTCCTTAAGGACAACTAACAAAGTACAAGGCCTCATAGCCTGCTACCACCCTTTCTAGGTCTAAGGAACTCTTCTTCCTACCGTAGCCACATAGGCACCGGATGCTTCATCTTCTATCTCTAGGGTTTGGTCCCTCTAAAGGCAACCAAGATATCATCAACCTTCAGGGATCGATCATGAGGCAACCATTATCATCCATTGTTCAGGGTCTTAGGCTTCCAACCATTTTGCGGGGTTTCCTGCTCTCTCTAGAGATAACCCTACATCCAACCTCACCATTAGAGGTCCTCTCTTCATGAAGGTTCATCCTCAAAAGCATGCCCTACATGGGTGAAGCCTAGGTTCAAACTTATGTTTGCTCAAGATCATCCATAACCCTTTATGCTCCATCATAATTCTTTATCCAGGGTTTCATCCTACTGTCAGCACTATGACGTGCCCTAGGTGCCAGCTATGCCCTACTTGCACAAGCCCATAGGGTTTCTATGGTCCTTCACTATCATCATCATCATCTAAGGAACTATCCTTTACCCTATCATGCACGACCCTTCCTAGGGTTGGGTTTCCAAAGGTGCTAGGTCACCTATGGATCATATGGCATCCCAAAGGCATATTCTTTCAAACACCCGGTCCAACTCATCTCTCTCTAACCTTCACTTAGGGTTAGGGTTAGCATCATCCTCAGAGGATGTGCCAGGTCTCTACTTGCAATGGAGATCTCTATCTCCAAAACTAACTTATCCTCCTGACAAAAAGGTCTAGCCTCGGGTCTCTTCTGAGGACATGACATCTTATGTCATACGACCTAAGCATGTATCTATCCTTTAATTTGCGCTTACTCTATTAAACTTATGTCCATGACATCTTATTTACATGCATTTCCTTTAATGTGGTGGAGGATCCCTTAAACCTTATTAACCTTACCCATACCTCAAGAGGGTGAGGAGAAGAAAGGAAACCCTAATCCTTTATGTCCTTATCAGAATTTTTTGTGATGAGAAGGGATGAATAAGATGAGAAGTCCTAAAGGTATCTTATTACGATTCATACCCTAAGACTTTGGCCAGGCGGTCACACGGGTCCGGGAGTCCTCGTATTCCGACTAGCGGTGCGGAGGAAAATCTTGCCAGCCCCCGGTCGTGATCCCTTTCTAGACACCTCTGTCTTTCGGATACTCCTCTAATAACTCCCTTGGGTTCTATGGAGTTTGTAAAATTTAATAATTATTAATGGTTAAATGAGGAACCTACGCTCTGATACCAAATGTTACGACCCCACCTCCTGATAACCCCCAGTTACGGGAGACCGAGAGGTCGAAGCCGTACCCATGACTTCCGGATCAAAGGTTCGGCAATTAACCAAGAATAATTATCAAATTTTTAACATACTAAACTGAAAAGCTGTAAGAAAATAAACTTTGCATACCTTTTTAAAATTTTGGATTTCTAACTTCTATCCACTTAATGATTCTACGCTAACTAATCCTCCTTGTATTTTTCTTCATATATTTCACGATGTGACGATTTACTGTTTGTCCTTTTGGCTTGTACCTAAAACGCCGACAAACAAAACGTCGGTCAGCCGAAGCTGGTATGTGGGGGAAACAATAATCTTGCAAATATGATAACCATGTAATCATTCAATTAATCATTAATCAATCAAGATTATGTTTTAAATATAACATCTGTGATCCACGAGTACCCTATCCTCTGTACTATCCCTGCAGTGGACCTGGATCCTACCTTCCTTATGGTAGATCCCCATTAAACCCCTCATGGTCCCACCTATAGGTGAACCAGTTTCTAGGGTTGAGTCACATGGCACTACTCGTAGGTAGCCCACTCCTTAACTCATGACAGGCTAACGAGTCGCATGGCACTACACGTAGGTAGCCCAATTTCTAACTCTCGGTAACCTAGACCTTGCTCTAGGATTACCCCTTTTTAGCCTTTTCAAAGTGACATAGTCGGACCCGGATCTAGCCAGTTATATATACTCATTTATAGTGATAATCATAGTCACTTTATAGTTGCATGAAATAAATAAACATCCAACAGTTTAGTTGCATTCAATGAGATTAAACATCTGGGAATCCATCGGAAAACTAACTCGGGTAGTCATAAGCGTAAACACATACCTCATTTGACGAGTCGTGCAGATTATTCAACATTTACTTCATGTGTATACAATCAAGTCAATCAATAGATCCAAGCAAGTAATTCAATCATCACATAGTTCCTGAAATAAATATGTACTCTATTTATTACACACTTTATCAAGAATCTACTTTATTGACTTGGATTCACTTTCTAGGGTTTCTAATCCACATTAATTATTCATTAATACTCATTAGGGTTTCTTAGATCAATTTCTCGAACTTTACCTCTTTTAGGTTAACAAACCCTAATAGTACTCTTTTCCATTTATATAAACCCAAATTGCTCAAACTATTCATTTCATAGTCTTTTATACTTAGATTGACTTAGGATCATCTTATCCCTATTTGTTTATGGATTTGAACAATTAAAACATTAAAAAGTCATATTCCCCTAAATTAGGGTTTTCAAACTCATGAATGCATATTCATGCATGAAACCCTGAATTAAGCAAATTATATAAAAAGATTATCTTTTTAGATCTTATTTTCACTTTTATGAACAATAGGCTTAAATTATCCATTGATCAACATTAAAACCATATATCATCAAATCTAAGAGTTTTTCATTAATTAAATCATTAAAATGATAGCTTTTATGCACTTTTCATATTGCAAGCATATTTAGGCACATAATCTCTAAATTAACCTAATTACGTGCAAAGATCATCATTTTCGATCTTAAAGTACCTTTTTGCATTTAACATGTTAATATCAACTCTAATGATTCATTAAACCCTATTAAACCCATTAATCATATCAAAATAGGGTTTCTTAATCTTTAATACATTAAAGTTGATATCTTCTATAAATTTTCGAATTGCGTTAGGATTAAGGCTTCAATTATATTTTATTTAGATTCCACTCAATTTTCTGAGAAAAATTCATATATTACTTGTTATCATCGGAGCTATCCATAATTAGCTATGAATTTTGCATTAAAATTACTTACTTGGCCAATCAGCAAGCGCCACATCACCTCATGCAAGCAACGCGGCCCAGCTTTGATTTTATAACTGAATTACGATATTGCCCCCGTTCAAGTCAGGGGTTCTTCACACGCCAGAGTGGCGTTCTTGTCCATTGTGACATTAGGTTGTCTTCAACCCTGGGCTCCCGCCCTAGCAGCCGACGGCCGCCGGTCTGCACACCACGTGGGTGCGCCCTCCCCTCCTCAGGGCTCGGGGGCCGCTTCCAGAGACCGCCCCAAGTCCGCCGCATGTGGGCACAGCCAGAGCACCGAAAAACTCACGACCTAACTGGTCGTTTCCATGCACGACGGACCTGCAACAACGGTCGTCGTTGCAGCCATCCAGTTGAGATGGCGCACGATCCACATCACGAACTGCTGACCTCTTCTTTTGGCATTGTCGTGGGAGAGTCCTGGTTCCAACCAGACCTCACCACCACTCCTTGGTGCTCTTAGGATAGATCTACATCGTCCTCTAGGGTTAAGGAGGAAGAAGGTAGAGAAAAGAGAGTATATGTCATGGAATTTCCCCTGAAACTCGATCCTAAGAGTCTACCCTTTATATAGGGTGAGGAACAGAGACTTAGGTCGGCTATACACGAATAAGAAGTCCCTTTCCAAGTAGGAAACTAATTCCTTCAAAAAGAAACTAGTTCTCTCTCTCTCTCATATTCCATTAATATTCCTTCTTCTTTTAAAATTAGGATTACGAAAATCCACTTTCTTGTTCTCTTTAAACTTTCCTTTTAGTTATTTGTCACGAAATCATGTTTTCCTTTTAATAGAAAATACCATCACAAAAACCATTAATAATGCAACACATTATCCTCTTATTTTTCCTTTTTAGTATTTTCTCTTTCTTTCCTCTTTATTGGGACTCCTCGGTTCCCAAGAAACTTTATGAATTCTAAATTCTTTCCCAAGGATATTTATTATCCTTCTAGATGCATCTAAATGCATTATTTCACATTATCTTGTTTATTTCTCATTAAAATGATTCTTTTTGGGAATTTCTTTTTATCTCTCTCTTATTTTCCTCATTGGCATCCCTTTTATCATAAGAAATCCTTGGGATACGAAATTCCATAAAGGGAAACTCAATTATCCATCTTTTCACTTAATTTCCACATTTCATCAATGTTTTCAATTTCTTTCTTCATAAAGAAATACTTAATTAATATTTTCTTTTTCTTATTTCTTTTCTTTGCAACCTTAGACTCCTTGGAACCCAAGGAACCCAAGAGGCACGAAATCCTCTTTGGATTTGCCTTCTTGAGGTTTCCACATATTTCTTTTATCCATTATTCAATTATTCATTCACTAATTGAATTTTCTTTATTATTGCCATGTTATTGGGCCCAATAGCCAATAAAGCCCACAAATCAAACAACAAGGCTATTTTAAACGAAATCCATTAATTTGAAGCAATTATATCACTATTTGTACAAATATCTTTAATATGAGAAATTACATTTCTCACCAGTTGAACCCAAAAAATTGGGGTTGTAACAAGATCCTTCCAACGTCTCTTGTTGGGAGAATTGATGTATCTCCTTAATATCTCATGGTGGAAACAATGTCTGATCACATGTAGTTCACAAGTCACATCAAACTTCTCATAATATGAGAGTATCATAACTGAGACACAAGAATACAATTTCATTCTTTAAAAAGGTCTTGTGTGAATCATTTGGAGTCTTGATGTAACATACTAAAATTCAGGGTCTTCCCTGCAATTTACCCACTTTTGAGCTTTCTTTTCTTTCTAGTCCATTTAGACCATTTTCATAAATTTCCCTTGTTTTATATTCTTTTTGGACCCCTCGTGCAATTTGAGCACAATTCAATGTTTAAAATCACCTTTTTCCCTCATTTATGATAATGAAGGGGTGTTTGCACAAATAACCCAATTAAGAAGATAAGTGAGGGTTAATAATGTAATTTGGTCATTAAGGATGGATATAAGTAGATAATATTAATTTGGAGCTTTTTGGATAAATATAGTAATAATAATAAGCATTTGAATTAATTATGAGTATAATAACCTCTTCACTTTCTCTCTCCTCCAATTTGATGATAAATGTGTGAAAACATATTTAAAGGTTGATATTTTTCTCTTTATACTCATATATATCTATCACCTCGAATTTGACTCACTAATTGCATTAATATAGTTATTTCATAATAATTCACACCTTTTAATGTATTAAAATACACTTTAATGAGAAATGTATTTATTAAGGGCCTTATTGGATATAAATACAAAATCTAATTATATAGCATTGTTCTAAATGCTAACATGAACCTATGGTCCAAATTTGGTGTCATTTGGACTTCATTTGACCCTTCAAAATCCATTTTAAATCTTTTAATATAGTACGATTAAAGTTTTTAAATCAAATGCATTTAATCCATTTCATTTCACCGTGTAACGCTATAGTTTCCGGTTTATTTTCTTGTCACGCGCCCCCTTTCACCTGCGCACCATACGACGGTTCTGATCCGCTTCCCCATCGATCCAACGGCTCTCCCGCCGTCTCCTACCTCCAGCAACTGAACAGGCGGGCTTCTTTATGCTTCTCGACCCCGCTCACCTTCTCCTCTGTGCCTTCTCGTGTGATACCTCTTCTGGTGAATTCGGCTTCTCACGCCGGTTCTAGCGAGCCCTAATTCGCTCTGACTCCTCCACCGCTGACGAAACGCCCAATCGTGACCTCCTCCTCTTCCCCGTCGTGAGGTCGCAGAAGGTGCTAGACGCCTCCTCACGCCTATATAAGGCTATGGGAACGACCCTCGGGCCGCCACCTTTCTTCCTCCTCCTTCAATTTCTCCTCATTTTCCACAGAGCTCACCGACCTACTCGGTCTTCTTCCCCAGCAACGGCGACCTTCTGCTTGCACCTCTGACCAGCTCGGGTCAATTAGACACTAGGTAACCAACTTCGGCACCCACTCTTCCCCTCTCTGCTCTCAGATTACCTCGCGATGCCCCCGAATGCCTGGTCCTATATCCCACTAGACCGTCGTCGCTGCCGCCACCTGCTAGTTGGTATCCTTGTGCTCCTCTGCCCGTGGCGATGCATCCTTCCGACTCGCCTTGGTCCCACGAAGGTAACCACGACCTTAGTTTCTTGGTTCTGTGTGTTTTTAGTGTATGGTTTCCCCGATCTTGCTCCCCTGTTTCCGGCCAGATCGAGCTCGTTTCCATAGTTCTCAGGCATGAGAGATCCCTCTTTATGCATCTCTCTAATCGTAGGAACCTAGGGAACTCGTTCCCAGTTTCCATTCTCAGTTGTGCGCCCTGGATAGCGAGATGTGCCATGGAGCCGAGCTCCAGGCTGTGCTGCTCACAGCCATGGCCAGGGTAGGAACAATCCTGGTCACGCAATGACCAGAGAGCCCCTGCGCCCCTAATTAGCCAATTAAACGAGCATGGGTATTTGTGTAAAATCGACGTTCTGTTTTGCTCCCTCGCTGCAAATGCTGATACATACAAATGACCATATTGCCCTCATCGTTTTAATTGATTTGTTTTGACGAGCAAGGGTACTTTAGTCATTTCACCTGTTATTTACATCGATTTACATTTTGATTTAAATATGTGTCACACTATAGTTTTCCTGCATCCTGATTGGTCAATTTTACTTAATTCATAGTAAATCGATCTATTGTCAGAAAAATGCAAATAAATTGTCAATGGAAAGGATTTTTCATGTAGAACCTGATTTTGTGGTTTTTGAAGCCTGATTCTAAATGATTTTTCTAAGTTTTCCTTGAATGCCTTATAAGTATATAAAATATTCTAAAATACCTAATTAATTCATTTTAACTCCAAATTGTAAAATAAAATATGTCTTATTAATCAGGAGAATATGAATAATCGTTTGGTCAAGGTTTTGAGTCACAAATCAACTTTTGGTTTTCAAGATAGAAAATTAGGGTTTTTCCTATGATTTATGTTTTTGCATATATTAATACATGTGTAATAATGTAACTAGGAAATGTGGATGGATTGCAATCAATTTGGTGAATGTGATGGTAAATAATTAAAAACAGGTATGTGAGCCCTATTTCAATATGTGCAACCTATTTTGTATGAGAATCATATTTATGTGAACATCCATGGTGAATGTGAAATTTATGTGGAAGGTAATTGTGCAAACTACCTATCCTTCAGTTGGGTCTTTTCCAACCCCACAATCATCATTGTGCTAGCCTGATTATCCCTCTAATTGCATTTATTGGCTCTTTACTTATTTTATGCTTCTAATGCCATTGTGGCTCATTCATTTGAATAATGTGAAACTTGCTATATGTTGCCTCCTTTACTTGGAAATGCTTTAATCTTGTTATTGCCTATGTGGCTCATCCTTTTGAAATATTTGGAAGCATTGTATAATGTTGTTTCTAGTTGACTCATTTACTTCTTGGAGTTCTTGGATATTGTTGTGGCCTATGACGGCCTATTTAATTAATTTTTGGGTTTTATTCCCAATGCTATGATGTTATCTTGTTATACTTTTCACTCTACTTCCAAGTGAATGTTTATGCATGATATAGTTATTGGCCAATTGACAATGTAATGTACATGAGTACAAACCACCCACAGGGCACTGGGGTTTTAGTCCCCCTGCCGGGCATTGGGGTTTTAGTCCCCCTGCCACTTTTTAGGCACTGGGGTTTTAGTCCCCCTACCATTGGTGAGGTCCGGTAGGTGCCTCACCCTACATTGAGAGGATGTTGAGTCATAATTTATATTCATGCAATTGTGATATTTGTTGATATTGGAATGTGGCAGTTTTCTAGAATCTTATTCACTCATTTGCTCTCACTTCTTGAAATCCCTTAATGGAATATTTTTGCTTAGCTTATTGATTGTCTTTATCATATTTTTAACACATACCTTTAATATTTCTCTTGCTGGATGACCCCAACCATCCAGGCTAGGATCAGAGTGCGCAGTGGCAGCTTGGTGAACCTAAGACTAAGGATAAGAGAAGAAGAAGAGGAACACATAGTTTGCTTGATCATAGTTGTTTTTATGTATTAAGTAGTTTGTTTGGAGACAATGTTGTATTAGTTTAAGTTTTCCTCTACCTAGATCCTTGTTCTTTGTATAAATATGTACCCCTTTTGGGAAAAATTTGTAATGTACTCTTTATACATTTTGAATAAAGTCAAGATTTAAATTTCCGCTGCTACACAATTGATGATTTTGTTTATCATGTTTAATAGTAGAGACTTGGTCTTTACACTTGACATGTATATGTGATGTCTATTCAAACCTCTGTAGTATTTATTTAGCATAGTGAGACTAAGAGAATGTAATATCATTAGTAGACCTAGTGATCTTAAGACCTAAAATCACATCACTGACACCCATATCGTTTGTTTTAAACATGCTATGCAACAATGATTTTTTCTCATTTACTACTTTAGGATAAAAATATAAAAGAAGGATATCATCTATAGATAATCATAACATGGCAAACTCTATCAATATTAATGATCTTCTGGTAAACATGCTTATCAAAATCTAGAGAAATGAAGCCACAAGAAGATATCACAGAAACAAAATTTTCATGCCATTTTTAGGGGCTTGTTTTTAGCCATTACAAAGACTTAACACGTTTACACACCTTGGATTGACTCCCACGTCCCACAACACCCTCATTTTGTTCCATATATATATCCTCTTGAAGATCATCATGTAAGAACGTGGTTTTCACATCCATCTGATGGATAAAGATATTATAAATGGAAGATAGTGCTATGAGTACATAAATTGTGGTCATTCCACAAGTAGGAGAATGCGTTTCAAATTTTGGGTTGCATGGAATTTCTTATTAAAGATCCATTTATGTCAATTTTAGAACAAATCGGAGACAATTTCACCAATTCTCAAATTGCATTTGAGGGAATTGATTGGATTTCATTCTTAATCATTTCCTTCCAAAACGTATTCTTTAGGGAACTCATAGGTTGTTTAACGATACATGGTCATCCTCAACATTGTATGTGATAAAATTACTTCATAAGTCCTTGGATGTCCTAGGCTGGTTACTTTCCTTAGTTGAAACATTTCCTTAGAATCATCAGTTTTAGAAATGGTATGTTATGAATCACCCCCCACATTCGTCATCCTTTCCACATGCTTGGGAATGGAACATGTGGTAAATGAATCCTCTCAAAAAACTTCCTTGGGAACACCAAAAAAGTGAGAAAAATATCCTCATAAAAGGATGCCTCATGAAGTACCACTACTACATTGACATCAATGACAGATATTTCAAATTTCATTATAAAAAATCTACATGCATAAATCCTCTCTACATAACCCAAGAAGATGGCATCTACTATTTTCATTCTCGATTTATCTATTTGGTGTTTAGGGAAAAGTACCTTTGCAAGGTACCCCTACACTCAAAGATGTATAAGACCTACCTTAGGTCCTCTTCATGAATGAAATGGATTACTCTCTTCATGTTTATAGGGAACTCTATTTAAAATTTCACAAGCCGCATTCAAAGCTTGCCCCCACATAAACTTGTGAAATCCTAAAATTTAGAGAAAACGTTTAACCATATCTATTAGGATGAAGTTCTTAAATTTTTCTATCATGTTCGATTGTGGTGTATAAAAAGTAGCAACTTCATGAACTACACCATGTAATTGAAAAAATTACAAAGAAAATTTTGAGGTATACTCTCCTCCCCTATCAAACCTTGATCTTTTAGGTATCTTACCTGTTTGTGCTTTTACCCCTTTCTTAAATATTTTGAAATTTTCTAATGGCTCATATTTAGTTTTAAGAAAATAAACATAGTACTATTGAATAGCATCATCAACAAAACTTTTTAAATAATTTTAATGATCCCTAGTTGCATTCCCATTATTTTCAAATAGTTTATGTAATAAATAAAAAATATCAAAATTCATATCCAGAATATGAAAAAGTTTTCTAGGAATTCTATCTTGCACAAAAATTTCACATCTATAATTATTAGTTTTAGTTTTAGGAATAAATCAAGATTCATCATATGTTTTATTGAGCCAATGCCCACATGACCCAAAAGACAATGTCATATATCAGAGATAACAAGATTCAACTAAACCAAATTATGATTCAAATCAAGAACATAATTTGAAATAACATGTCCTACATTAATTTTAACAAGTTCTCTAGATCACATAAGTACCCCTTGCAAAAGAATAAACCATCCCAAACATGAGAAATAATTGCTTTATTACATTTGTAGTCTATTCTTAAACCATATATAACTAAAATTGCACATTATTTATATTGCAAAAAATAGGTAGAACATCTCTCACTCTATGAAGTGTAAAAACCTTTCATGAAGGAAACTACATATCCACCCATGCTTTGCCTTTGACTTTTTTAGAGCTTGCATATATTCCCCAAAGTCACATATCATCTTGAAGAAGTCTGGTAAGACATAAATAAAGACTTTTAGGAAGACACTTGTACATTAGCCCTCATGTCCATGATTCAATTTAGAGGCTAAAACAACAAGGATTTTAGGTTTAATAGAAAGATACTCCTCATTGAGGTTCAAGAAAGTAGTCATCATGTTGACCACAACCTCTTTAATTACATATTTGTTAGATTTCTTTCCCTTCTCTATAAGACGATCCTTATTCCATGGCCAACCTATCAACAAGTGCAAATAGTCTCACCATCTTTAATAAGAAAATATAGATGTATTTAGTCTTGTAAAATGGATGCAAACTAAATATCGTCACTGTGATGTAGACAAAACACGACTAGAGTTTTGAAAAAATTGTTAGTGATGTGGAAAAAAGAACAAACCTAATAATTTCCACCCTAATCCACAAACCTTTTAAGTAATGACAAACAACCAAATAATAAGAACAATGATTATGGGAGCTATGCATATATAAAGCCTAGTCACCTTACAATTGTCAAAAATAGTTGCAAATGACAAAAGAACAAATAAGAAAATAACTACTGGTATTAGTACATCTTCTCATTATAACTTACCTTTTGCTTATGGAGATACATTTCACATATGTTATGACAATTCTTCATATTTTTCTTATCAATGTTGACCTAACAGTTATAAATTAGTTGTATATTGATGATGATTTAGCCATTCCATTCATGTGTATTTAATATGTCTATTTGAGAGCAATCTCAGATAATGTTTACATGAAGAAGATTGTATTTAGCAAACCCTGCCAAAAAACCAAGCCAATATCAACACAAATGCAAAAATTGAACAATAGTTGTGTTTTATTAGAATCATTTTGTAAATAGTTTATAGTAAATGTATGACATGTAACTAAGCTAAATGGAAAGTTAGAAAATTTAAGTTGAATGTTTATACACTTTTTGGTTATTTGTCATTAGTATTCATGGGGAGGCTTGTCAGCTGAGTTTCCCTCATAGGTAACTTGACTAACAACCATTTTGGGTTTGATAGAACCCACTAGCAATTGAATTTCTCTTAGTACAACTCAACTAATACCTAGAACTAATAAAGGGAATACAACCATATGATGAGTTTCTTATCAGTTAAAAAGTAGAGAGACAATATGTCATTGGTGAGACAATGAGCCTTGTTGTCCGAGCCAAAAGGTAACTTGACTGAAAACACTATTTTCGAAAGTGCTAAAAGTGTATCTTGCCATTTAGAGTGTTGCAAACTTCAAAAATATATTTTTTGCAACATCCATAAACAACTAGATACAGTTCTAGAAAATATCTTAAAGGGCAATTTGGCTTAGGTGGTTTTAGCTCTATTCATTCCACCCTCAAGAGCCCATAGATTCAACAACTGGTATCAGATCATGGTTTTCTCCAACAATTACTTCCATGAGTAAGAGAAGACGGGAGAAAATCTACTAGGATCTCTCAACATAGAGGGTGGCTTCTCCATGCGTTCACCTATCTTAGATAGTACGAACTTCCTCTGTTGGAGAAGTAGGATGAAATTCTACTTTCAAGGCAAGAGTTTTGATATGAGGAAGGTGGTTAGAGTTTCCTATACCGAGTCAAAAGGAGAAGTATCTACTTGGAATGTGGATGGCATGAAGAAGGACCAAATAAATGATAGAGCTATTAGCAACATGTAATTCTCCCTCACTCCAACCAAGTTCGAACGTATTTCCACTTTGGACACAACCCATGAGATTTGGAACAAGATTTCCATCACATATGAAGGCACCAATCAAATCAAAGAAAGCACAGTATATATGCTCAGTGGTTTCCCTCAAGGCCTCAAGATGAGTAAGAAGGGAAGTGCATACTCAAGGCTCAACACCATTGTCAATGGCCTAGATTCTTTGGGTCACACTGTGGATCAAGGAAATATCAACTCAAAGATTATTAGGTCTCTTCCTTGCTAATGGCAAACAAAGGTGTCTACCATTGAAGAAACAAAGTTTCTCTCTAACATTCCTATTGAAGATCTCATAGGAAATCTCTAATCCTATGAAGTTAGACTTAATAAGTAAGAGGAAGAGAGAGAAGAATAGAAAGATTCTATGATAAAGAAGAAGACAAATTTTGAATCCCATATTAAAGATATTGTGCAACAAAAAGTCATTAGCCAAGCTCCTCCATGGTCAAGTGATAATGATTCCCATAGTGATCTAGAAGTTGACTACTTCAAGGGAAGGCACTTCAAGAGTATACCCTCCTGTTCCGCTATTCCTAGATCCTATGAGTATGGTAAAAAGGGGCAATTTAATAATGAGTGCCTAAAAGTCAAGAAACACTCCGACAAGAGTATCTATAGGAAGGAGGACTATCACAAGGAGGGTAGATTCAAAAAGAAGGAAAACAATGAAAGAAAAGGAAATGATGTAGATCGTGCCACTTGGGAAGATCTTGCTTGACTAAATAGATCAAATGAAGGTGAATTCCGCATGGCCGTCATGGCTAGAACAAGTAAGGAAGTAAGTGATGTAACTGTGGTAAATATCAATGAACTCCATAAAGATGATGTCATTGATATGATTCATGCTTCCCATTCTTCTTATGCAAAATGCAAGTCTAAAAAGAAGAGATTCAGAAAATCCATTGATGGCTTGTATGCTAGAATAGAAGTTATTAAAAAAAATGAAAAAAACTTACAATGCTAGCATAGAATCTTCACAAGAGAAATTTCTTGATCTTGAATTCCAATATAATGGTGGAGAAGTTGAGAATGGTGTTTATCTTAAGAGAATTCATCATCTTGAAGATGAAATCCAAACTTATCTTGATGAACTTGTATTGCTTAGAATTGAAAATGATAAACTTCTTGATAAAGTTAATGATATAGAATCTTGACATATCTTTCCTAATAAAAAGTAGCTAGTATTACTCTTGAAAAGGATACCTATCTAACTAAATCCCTCAATTTTGAGGTTGACTTATTGCATGATCTACATGATATTTCTAGTCTCCTACTAGTGTTACTCTTTGTTATGATAATTATTTGCGTAGAGATTCCTTGCAAAAATTCCTTATAAAGAAGAAATACCTAAATGAAGTCCTATAACACTCTACTCTACAAGAAGGTAGTAGTGATTTGGGATATTAGAGAGGCTCAAAGAGAAAGGGGAAGGTTAAGAGAAAGAGTAAGGGACCTCCAATATATCATGAAGAGTCTTCCAGATCTAACACATCAATGGTTTGTGCTCATTATAAATGTGATAATCATTACTCTATTATTTGTCCTCATAAGAATAAGGGCACCAAACCAAACATGAAATGGGTCCCAATGCTAATCTCAAACACCAAATCTTTGAATTGGGCACCGACCTCTCCTTATGTTGTAGGAAAAAGAAAAATGGATTGTTGATAGTGGTTTCTCCAAGCACATTACTGGTGACAAGAGCCACTTCAACACCTTTACTTTTAGGGACAACAAGAAAGGTAAAGTGATAGGTGAGGTTTATTTAGGTGTTTCACTATGCATAAATAATGTTCTTCTTGTGGATAGCCTACATTACAACTTAACTAGTGTTAGTCAACTCTGTGATAATGGGTATATTTTGTTATTTTTACTTTGCTATGATGCTTGCTTCTAGATTCCCTCACTTACAATGTCATATATATGGGAACTAGAATTGAAAATCTTTATGCAATTTTTTTAGCTCTCTAAAGACTTTACTTGGTAAATTATTATTGTAGATAAAAATAATATATCTTTGCAGCACTGTAGGCCTGGTCATATACATTTTCATCAATGGAAGAAGTTGAGCAAAAAAGGAATTGGTCCAAGGACTTCCAAAACTATTCTTTGAGAAGGATGAGGAATACCAACCATACACACAAGGGAAGCAAACCAAATATTCTTATAAATTCAAAGGAGTCCTTAGTGTCAAATAAGTTCTTGAGGTTCTTCACATGGATCTATTTGGACCCATGATAACTCAAACACTTTTTGGTAGCAAGTATTGCTTAGTGATTGTTGGCTGATTTCTGTAGTTTTGTTTGGAATTCCTTTTTGGTTGCAAAGAGTGATCTCTTGATGCTTTATCTACTTTTTGCAAACAAAATTGAAAATAATGCTTGTTGCTGAATTGTTTCTATGCATAGTGACCATGGGGGAGAGTTTGTAAATGATATGTTTGAAAGATTTTATGAAGAATCCGGTTACATGCACAACTTTTCTTTCCCCCGCACACCTAAACAAAATGGAGGAGAATAGGTCCTTACAAGAAATGTCTAGGACAACTGTCTTGCAGTATGCCACTCTCAATAAATTTTGGGTAATGCTGCTTGTTTTGTGCATGATTGATTTTTTACGCATCATTTCCTTGGGTAAACTCCCATGATTTATGGCATATATATTGACTTCTTTCATGTTTTTGGTTGTCTAGGATTTGAATTGAACACCAAAGATTCTCTCGACAAGTTTGATGCAAAATCATACAATGCTTTCTTTCTTGGCTGTTACACTACTAGTAGAAAATATAGAATAATAACATTGAATTGCCTAAGATAGAATAATCTATCAATGTTAACCTTGTTGAAACTAACCCCTATGTCTCCAAGAATGCTATTTATTTTGATGTTTCAGATGAGGTGGTTCCCATATCAAAAGAACTAGACATCAACATAGAGGTAAAGAGGTGGCTGAAGTTGAATGCTCAAAGGAAGATGAAAAGAAGGATCCTACTCCCTTCTTTGCAAAAGATCTTCCAAAATAGCTCATTATAGGCAATCCCTTTTAAAGAGTGAATATGCGGTCTGATTTTAACAAAGAATAAGTCAACAACTCCTTCATCTAACAACTTGATCCAAAGAATGTAAAAGAAGCTCTTGAGGATGATGAGTCAATCCTAGCAATGCAGGAAGAACTTGAATAGTTTGAAAAGAACAAGGTGTGGACTCTAGTGCCAAGACCAAAGAATAGAAAGATCATTGGTACAAAGTTGGTCTACAAAAACAAGCTTGATCAAAGTGGGAAAGTGGTAAGAAATAAGGCAAGGTTAGTTTTCCAAGGATACATTCAATATGAAGATATTGATTTTGATGAAACTTATGCTCATGTTGCTAGACTTGGATCTTTTAGAATGATACTTGCTTTTGTGTATCATAAAAATTTCTTTTTTTATCAAATGTATGTTAAAAACGAGTTTCTAAATGGATATCTAGAGGAGCAAGTCTTTGTGTCTCAACCTCATGGATTTGAAGACAACAAGCTTAAAAATCATGTTTATCTGTTATCAAAGACCATTTATGGGCTTAAAAAATTCCCTAGAGCTTTCTATGAGAAATTAAGGAACTTTTTAATTTTTAATGTCTATGTCAACGGAAACTATTTTTGAAACATACTTCTAACAATTTTTTAATCATTCAAATATAAGTTGATTATATTACCTTTGACATTTCTAATATCAATGTTTACAAGGAGTTTAAATGCCTCATGCACAGTGAATTTGAAATGATAAAGATGGGAAATATTACTTTATAACTTGGGTTCCAAATCAAGAAAACACAACATGAGAACTTTATCTACCAAAGCAAGTGCACAAGTGAGGTCTTGAAATGGTTTTGGATGAAGAATTTGAAGCTAATTGGTCCTCCCATGTCCAACACCGCCAAACTTGACAAGGATGAAAAGTGTGAATAGGTAGATGAGAAGATGAATAGAGATATGATTGGTAGCTTATTATATCTAACTTCCTCTAGGATGTATATCATGTTTGGTGTTGTCTATTTTTCTATATGTCAATCAAGCCCTAGAAAATCGCATCCTGTACTTTGAGGTACCTAGCAAAAACTCCAAATTTTAGACTATGGTATCCTAACTCAAGGGACTTTACTCTTACATTCTATAATGATGTGAATTATGATGGGTTATTAGTTAATAGAAAGTGCATAAGTGTCACTTGCTTCCGCCTGGGATAGTTTCTTACTTTTCTATAAATAAAAACACAGTGGCTCTATGAACTACCGAGGTTGAATACATCGTTGCAGGTAATTGTTGTGCAAAGTCATTTGGATGAAGAAATTTCTCCAAGAATTCAATATTTTATATGATTCTCTTCCTATTTTCTGGGATAATAATAGTGCAATAGATTTGTCCTATAATCCTATATTTCATAGTAGATAGAAATGTTAGATGTATGCATTATTTTATCCATGACCATATTTCTAATAAAGATATCTTCATCACTCATGTGGATATGGAAAATCAACTTGCAGCTATTTTCACTAAACTTATAGCTATAGAGTAGTTCAAATTCATTAGATACAAATTACATATCACCACTATTGATGATACTTCTACAACTCCTATCTAGAGTATTCTTATATGCCTCTTTTTTATCTACATTGAAAATCATCTAGTCATGTTTTACTTAAATTTCCATGTTTAGTTTACCTTGTCATGTTTTTATTTTGAACTTAATCCAAAAAGCTTTTCTCTCTCTCTATCCTAAAGAAAATAGTAGACAATGGTGATAAATATGTGCTCCTACATGTTATATATAATTTCCAAGTTTATTTGGTTCATTTACATTGGGTTCTAGGACCTTTGAACTCATTTTTTGAGTTTGAGACAACACCATCTATGGTCGAGTTTTTCCTGAGGCAATTTGACTAACAAGTCAGCCTAGAAGTGAACAACAACTTTCATTATCTGCCTTACCTAACCAAGAAAACTCAACTAACAACACTTTACATTATTGATAAGGGGTTCAACCGACTGAGTTTTCTCCCTCTTGACTAGATAAACTCAGTCAATAACCCCCATTCTCCTTCATTATCCAACCCTACACGTTCTCCAAACCTAATCCTTGCCAACCCAACCCCAAATTGCCCTTTCCTCACCCTAAGACTCCATGTTGTTGACCTAATAGTTATACATTGTCTAGATGATGACCTAACCATTCCATTCATGTGTATCTAATATCTCTACTTGAGATCAATTTGAGGCATTCGGTACATGAAGAGGATGAAATTATCAAACCCTAGATTTCTAGATAACAAGTAAAAATCAATGTTGATGGAAGTTCTATGTATCACATTGTAATTCATTTGTATTGAATGTATGACTTGTAAATAAGCTAAGAAAAAATCAAGAGAACTTAATTCGAATAATATCAAAAGTCATTATAGATTACCTTGTCGGTCAAGTTTATCCAGGTGATAGATGAAGAGCTATATGACTCTTGATAACACTCAGGGTCATCGAAGTTTGTCCTGGTGAAAACTTGACCGACACCATGCACTTTCAAAATAAATAAAATATGTCCGCTGATATTCATCCCAGATAAACGCGACCAACAACTTCAAATAGTTTTGTCATATAGTGTCTTCAGTTGAGTTTCCCAAAAGGTATCTAGGTGACAAGATTGTATGGTAAAGTATAGAAAAGTTTTTCTAGCTGTTGGAGTGTGGCAAAACTCAAAAATATATTCATTGGAACACCCAAAATGGTTAGAATCATTCCTAAGTGTCTCTACTGGCTAGTAGCCACCCTCAACTATTAGTAGAGGCCCTTAGACTTCATTCCAAGCTTTACTTCTATTCTCCCTAGTTATAAGTGTGTGGTTTTGTCTCAAAGAGCCTCTAATCTCTCTCAAGTGTATGCACTAATATACATCCAATTGAGTGAGTTAGGATTCTTGTAAGAGAGTTGCTTCAATGTACTCCTTGTGAATCTCTTCACTCATTTTCCCAACCTCCCTTTAGAAACATGGTCAAAAATTATCCTTGGTGAAGGTGAATAAGAAGACTGAAGAACCAAGTCAAGAGTGGTATTTTCTTGAAGGAGAAAGACTTGTTGAAAGAATAGATTAGTTCTTGGTGAAGGCTAGAGGCTTGTTGCAAAATTGGGTAAGTATTTGGCAAGGTAGAAGATTTTTGGTCATGGATAGGTAAGTCCTTTGTAAGGTTATTGGCTGCCTAGTTCTCAAAGGGAAGGCCAGGTACCCTTGACCTTGAATAGGGTGGTCTATATGATGTAACTCCTATAATGGAATATAAGAAGTGTGAAATGGTTGAAAATCCTAGAGATTGACCCCTCTAGGTAGTGGATATACATCTCCTAGTTTAGAGGTTTGGAACCACTATACATAATAGTCTTTACTTGGTATTTTCTCAATCTCTCCATCTCTTGCTTTTCACTATAGTATATAATTTAGAAAATATCTTGAAGGTATAATGTGTTTTGTTGAAGAAATTTTATCTTTCTTCACCCCCTACAGAACCAATAGATCCAAAAATTGGTATCAGAGCTTGGTATTCTCAAACTAAGTACTCCTACGAGATAAGAAGATGAGCCAAAATCTGTTGGGATCTCTCAACATAGAGGATGGTTTCTCGATGCATCCACCCTTCTTTGATGGCACAAACTTCCTATTTTGGAAGAGGAGAATGCAATTGTACATCTAAGACATAAGCTATGACATGTGGAAGGTTTTTGGATTTTCATACAAAGAGCTGGAGGGATATGTTGCTACATGGAGTGAAGACACCTTGAAGAAAGCTCAACTTAGTGCTACTGCCATTAGCATCATCTACTTTGCCCGTACTCCAACCAAGTTGAATCAGATTTCTGCTTGGGATACAACGTATGACATCTAGGACAAGCTTTGCATTATCTATGAAGGCACCAAAAAAGTCCAAGAATCCAAGGTGTATATGCTTAATGGTCTTCTTGAGAACTTCAATATGGGGGAGAAAGGAAACAATTACTGAATTACATACAAGACTAAACACTATTATGAATGGGCTTGATACATTGGACCATTCTATTGAGCAAGGAAAAATCAACTTAAACATCCTGAGAATCCTGCCCAAGTAGTGGGAAACGAAGGTGACCGCAACTGAAGAAACAAAGTCTCTTAGTGATATTCCTATTTAAGAGCTCATAGGAAATCTACAAGCTTTTAAAGTAAGGCTTGACAAGACATAAGAAGAAGAAAAGATACAAGAGAAAGAATCCAAGAAGATGAAGGATGAAACCTTCCCATATCCTGTTGACACCATAGTGCAACAAACAAATTGCTTTCTGAGCTTCTCCACCTTCAAGTGAAGATGACCCCCCCTAGTGGCCTTGAAGCCCATTAATCAAAGGGGAAGAACTTTAAGAGTAAACCCTTTTCCTCATCTACTTCTAGGTTCTATGAATGTGGTCAAAAGGGACACTACATAAATGTTTGTACAAAACCAAGAAGTCACATCACAAGAACAACCATAGGAAGATGGAGGACTACAACAAGGAGAGAAAATTCAACAAGAGGGAGAAGAAAGAAAGAAGGGGAAAAGATACTTCTCATGCTACTTGGGAGGCATCTTCCTCTAGTGATTTTAGATCAAATAAGGAGAATGCCACATTGCCCTCATGGTATCTACAAGTGAAGATGTAAGTGGGATTTGTGAGGTAAGTTTAAATGAACTTTCAAAATATTCTCTTACTAAGATGACCCTTATTTACTGTTTCATTATTCTAAGTACAAATATTAAAAGAAGAGATTAGGGAAAATCATAGATGATTTATATGCTATGATCAAAATGAGAAAACTCATATTGATAGCATATACTACATGCAAGGGCAATTCCTTGAGCTAAAACTTCAATATAATGGTGTTAAAACTAAAAATGGTATTTATCTTAAGAAAATGAATGATCTAAAATATGAAAACCAAACCTATGTTGATGAACTTGTCATTCTTAGAATTGAAAATGCTAGGCTTCTTGCAAGAGTTAATGATCTTAAATCTAGATGATTTTTCCTAGTAAAGAAGTAACTAGCTTAACTCTTGAAAACGATTCTGACTTGACTAAAGACCCTTGTATGGACGTCAACCTACTGCATGCTCAAGATGATGTTGCTAGTCTTTCTTCTATAATCATAACTCTTAGTGATGATAACCATGTGCCTAGAGCATCCTTGCAAAAATTTCTCAAAGTGAAAAAATCTCTAAATGAAGTCCTAGAACACTCTAGAAAAGAAGTGAGTAGTAGTGGTTAGGGATATGAGGGAGCCCCTAAGAATAAAGGGAAAGGTAAGAAAAGGAGAAAGGGACCTCCAATATACAATGGAGAGACTTCTAACTATAACACATTAATGGGTTTCTCACATTATAAATGTGATGATCATTACTCTACTTTTGTCTTTATAAGAACAAGGGGACCAACCCAAACATGAAACAGGTTCCCAAGAAAACTCTGGATCCCAAAGTTTGAATTGGCACAGACCTCTACTTTTTGTGTAGGATAAAGGAAAATGGATGGTTTATAGTGGATGTTCCAAGCATATGACTGGTGATAATGACCACTTCAACGATCTGACAAAAAGGAAAGGTAGCTCAGTGACTTTTGGGGACAACAATAAAGGTAAAGTGATAGACGAGGGTGATGTAGATGATTCATTATGCATAAAGAATGATCTTCTTGTGGATGTCCTACATCACAATTTAATTAGTGTTGGTCAACTATGTGAAAATGAATATCTTGTTCTTTTTACTTCTCATGAATGCTTGCTTCTATATTCCTCACCTACAATGTTATATGTAAGGGAACTAGAAATGGAAATCTTTATATTATTGTTCTTTATTCTCTTAAGCTTGTTCTTGGTAGATGCCTAGTTGGTTATAAGAATGATGTATATTTGTGGCACTGTAGGCTTGGTCATGTAAATATGCATCAATTGAAAATTTTGAGGAAAAATGAATAGGTCAAAGGGTTTCATAAATTGGATTTTATGAAGCATGAGAAATGCCAACCTTGAACATAAGGAAAGCATACTAAATCCTCCATTAAATCCATAGGAGTCCTTAGCACAAAGAGAGCTCTTGAGATTCTTCCCAGTGATCTATTTGGGCAAATGAGAAATCAAATGATTCATGGGTAGCAAGTATGGTCTAGTGCTTGTCGATGATTTCTCTCATTTTACTACGACATTTCTCTTAATCTTAAAGAGTGATACACTTGTTGTTTTATCAACTTTTTGCAAACAAATTGAAAATGAAGCTTCTTGCCAAATCATGTCTATCCATAGTGACAATGGGTGAGAATTTGAAAATGATTTGTTTGAAAGATTTTTTGAAAAATCCAGGTACACACATAACTTTTCTTCCTCTATACACCTCAACAAAATTGGTTAGTTGAGAGGAATAATGGGTATTTTCAAGAAATGGCTAGGACAATTCTGACTATGGGGATCCATCAACTCATGTATCTCTTGGTCAAGAAGAAACTCCTGCTCTGGGGAATGAAGAAAATCAATCACTTAGGGATGGTGGGAAATTAGACTAATAAAGGAATCCTCACTCTGATCTCCTGTCATAAAATCCCTAATTGGAGTAGGGCTCCTAAGAAGTTTTGGGCCGAAGTCGTTAGCACCTCATCTTTTGTCCAGAACCAGGTTTTCTCACATCCTTTTCTTAAGAAAACCCCCTATGAATTATGGAATGATAGAAGGACTTATATTGAGTTATTTTATATATTTGGTTGTCCATACTTTGTTATGAACACCAAAGATTCTCTTAATAAGTTTGATGTCAAAACTTACAAGGCTTTCTTTCTAGGATATAGCACTACAAGTAGTTCTTATGGCGTGTTTAACATTGAACTAATTGAAATAGAAGAATCTATCATTGTTAAATTCATTGATACTAACCCTTCTACTTCCAAGAATGTTATGAATGATGATGTTGTTGATGAAGCGATCCCTAGATTAAAAGAGATCAACATCAAAAACAAGGAAAAGAGGTGGTTGAAGAAGATTGATCAAAATAAGAAGAGAATAAGGATCCAACTCCTCGCTTTGCTAAAGGTCATCCAGAAGAGATCATCATAGGCAATCAATTTGAAAGAGTGAAAACTCGGGCTGCTTTCAATAAAGAACAAGACAACAATGCCTTCATCTCAGAACTTGAGCCAAGAATGTCAAGGAATATCATGAGGATGATGAGTGGATCCTAGACATGCAAGAAGAACTAGAGCAATTTGAAAAGAAAAAGGTGTGGACTCTAGTACCAAGACTAAATGATAGAAATTTCATTGGCACCAAGTGGGTCTATAGGAACAAGATTGATGAAAGTGGTAAGGTGTTATGGAACAAGGCAAGGCTAGTAGAACAAGGTTACAATCAATAGGAAGGTATTTATTTTGATAAAATGTATGCTTATGTTGTTAGACTTGAATCCATTAGAATGCTACTTGACTTTTCTTTTCATAAAAAAATCTTTATATACCAAATGGATGTTAAAAGTGTGTTTTTAAATGAAGAAATAGAGGAGGAATTATGTGTGGCTCAACCTCCTGAATTTGAACATGACAAGAATACTAACCATGTTTATCTATTACAAAAGGCTCTTTATGGACTCAAACAAGCCTGAGAAATTCAGAAACTTTTTAATTGATATTGGCTATGTTATGGGAATGTTTGGCTTTATTCTCTTTCTAAAGCACACCTCAACAATTTCTTAATCATTCATATTTATGTTGATGATATCATCTTCAGTGGGACTAATGTTAATCTTTCCAAGCAGTTTAGTTCTCTCATGCAGAGAAAATTTGAAATGGGCATGATGAGGGAGCATGTGTTCTTCATTGGCATTCAAATCAAGAAAACAAAGGATGGAAACTTCATCAACTACGGCAAGTACACACATGAATTGTTGAAGCACTTTGGGATGGAGAACACAAAACCAATGGGTACTCCCATGTCTAGCACCACCAGACTTGATAAAGACGAAGAAGGTGAAAAGGTAGATGAGAAGCTCAATGTAGGTATAATTGGTAGCTTACATAGAGAAAATCAACTTGTAGATATTTTCACTAAACGTCTAGCTAGAGGTAATTCACTTATATTAGATCAAAATTGTTTATATAGACTTTGATAATAACTTTATGCCCTCTAGGTAATGTGTTCATATTTCTCTATGTTGTTGTTCAGGAATTCTTATCATGTGCTTCTATTTTCTCTAATTGCCAACATTTTAATGCCTTATTTTGCTCAAATTGGTTCTTTTTTGCAAATGCTTATTTTATTGCAAAATAGTAACCCATGATGATTAAAAAGTGTCTATATATACTTAAAATACATGATAGGATAGAAAAATAAATATACATAATGCTCTAGGACCCTAGAATTAATTATGTTATCTTTGTGTCAGAACTACTAGTTGGTTGAGTTTGTTCCATAGGTAACTTGAACGACAACTTGCATGAGGGATGAACTAGACACGACGTTAGTCGAGTTACCCAAACCGCAAACTCGACCGGAAACACTATGCCTCATTTGATAAGTGGGCTCTATCAGTCAATTCGCTCCCTCTAAACTAGATAAAGTTGACTAAAAACCCTTCGTCCTAGCTCTCCTTCAAACCCTAGACCCACCCTACCCTTTTCCTAGCCTATCTCAACTTGAATCCTCTCCCCTACCCATCCCTATGTCAGTATTGGAGTTTTTGTTGTTGTTCTTGCTTTGATTCTACCTCATGCGATCCATTTTCTTCTCTCTTCCCTTGGTGATCATTCTTCATGGACATGAGAAGGAAGAAGAAAATCTCCTCAACTAGGAACCCTACATTTTCTCCTACATCTCACATCCTTATATATGATGGAGCCTGCTTCATACACCAACAAGTTGTTAAACACTATAATGATATCCTACCCGTGCCCCTTTCCCTTTCTGACCCTTGGCAGAGTCAAGCAATGAGTTCTTGTCTGAAATCAGTGATATTTTCATGAGACAATGCCTTCGTTCTCTATGTGTTTAGAGATATCGATTCTATAATTACCACACAAGAACAAAGGTGGTCCATGAGTTCTACGCCAACTTGACATGGAACTACACCACTCTTATTCCTCCATCGAGTATCAAAATCATTCTTACGTCCATGATTGTTGGGATTAAGCTCATATATCTAAAGTTGATCTCAATTCTTACTTGATTAGAGTAACTTCCACATCAACTTAGCTATCTATCTGCTCAAATCCCCTTGAACTGCTCTATCTTGATGACTTCTACAAAAACTTTGATCCCCTTTTGTTGCTATCTGATATTCATAAATCATTGAAGAAGCCCAACGTACCCTTTAGAAAGGAATTTATCCTACCCTCCTCCTCCATGGACCTACGGTCACACATATAGTGAACTACAAATTCAATCCAAAGAGAAATCAAACAGACATTGTAAAGAGCTCATCGGTGATTGTGTAATATATTCTTAAGGTTTTTTGAGTTGTGTGACAAATACATTCTTCATTACAGACCTTCTTTGACTCTAAAAAGAACATAAGTGACTCACAACCTCCCTATCCCAATCTGATTTGTGGTCTATTTCATTCCATCATTGAAAAATCCTTCTTCAAAGACTTGACTATCCCTAAAGTCAATGAGGTGTATGTATCAATGAAACCACAATCAAGAAGTCATCTCACTCTTCTAGACCCTTCACCCTTGATGCCTCCTCATCCACCCAACCTCCCCCTCTACCACATCAATCTTCCAGAGATTCTTTTTCTATGTCAAATGATTCCCTCATGGGTTACATGATGCACCAAAATGCCTACAATATGCAGGTCCAGGAACATCTTCACCAGGATCTAGTTCACATAAGGTCTAACATGAACTTATTATGCCCTCACCCATACCCGTCATTCTATCCATCCTTCCTTGGCATTGATTATGATACTTATGAATATGATCAATTATATTGTGCTCACCAGTATGCTTCTTCCGTTGCACCTCCTTCTATTAGTAATGGACCATCACCTTCTTCCACTTATCCATAACCAAGTGCCACTCAGTTTCTATAACTCCCACTTGGCCCTTCCTCTATTATACTTGCTAGTTTTGATAGGGTTTCTGCACCCAATTTTGAGCAAGCTAAGGCATTGTTTGCTTATGGCATGTGTTGGGAAGAGCAACATTGTTAGTGGTCAGATACTTTCTCATTTGCTCCTGATGAGGATGAGGCGATGGTTGAGGAAGCTAATGTTGAGGTTGAGGAGTCTGATGATGATGACACATATGGTGAGGTTGCATGTTCTATTGATCATGGACCTAATGATGGTGATGAGGCCACTTCTGCTCTTGACAGTTCTATACATCTGAAGTAAGACAACGATGAGGACTATAACCATGTTGATGAAGATCTTGACTTGGATGACCTAGATGTTTAATAATTAGGTCTGAGAGTGACCATGTAATCTTTTTTTAGTCTTAGCATGTTTTTAGATTGGGCACCTATATCTGAGACTACTATTTTTATATCTTCCCATTGTTTTCTTAATTGGTTGTTGTGTTTCATCACTGATTGGTTTCCTATGGTTGTAATGATTATCCTTTTTAAACCAAACTCTTTGCTCTGCTACAATATGATTTTTGGTGTATGCACATCTATATTTTGATTATAACTTAATGTTCTTAGTTCTCTCTAGCTGGTTTGTGCTTAGTGCTCGTATATGGTTCTTATGAGTTGGTAAATACCAGGCCTAGTCCTTCTACCCCTCCATTTTTGATGTGAAAAAGGCAGGGGGGGAATAGCTTATCACCATATTGAAATTGATCTAAAAATGTATATGTCTTGTTTTATGAAAACTGCATCACATAAATATGTGTGATGTTTGTGTTCTTAGAGGAACTAAACTCACGAGTGAAGGTAAGCATAATTTGAGATGGATAAATCACTTTCATACATTCATGCATTCCCCTACATATTGAAGGTAGATTTTTTTTAAATTTCAGTCCATTACAATATTTTAAAGAATGGTTTGTCATCTTCAAAAGGGGGAGAATGTAGATCTAATAGTTATGCATTATACATATTTTGATGTTGACTTAACTATTCCATTAATGTGTATATAATAAGTGTACTTGAGATCTATTTCAGGCATTAGGTACATTTAGTGGATGAAATTAGCAAACCTAGTATGCTAGAAAATAAGTCAACATCAATGCAAATGGTTGTTTTGTAGAATGCACTATATCTCTATTAGAATCACATTGTAAATCATTTGTATTGAATGTATGACTTGCAAATAAGCTTAGAAAAATTTAGGATCATTAATTCAAATATTTAAGCACTTTTGGGACATTTATCTGAAGACATTATAGGTTACTGTGATGGAGTGGACTTTTGGAATCTTAAAATGTCCAATGACACAAGTGAAGTCATACATGTTGAGTTGTTTTGAGAATCCCAAGTGTTCTAGTAAAGTTGGAGTGTTGACTGAGGTTAATATCATCAATAAGATTCCTACTTCATGCCTTTTTGGAGTAATAAATCGGATGATCAAATAGTTGAGTTTTGTCACCAAATTGGAGTGGAATGTACCCTGAGAGGTAGGGCTGCTATGGTTAAAATTTGGTAGAAATCGGATGTTCCTAGAGGAAGTTATTAAGGTTTGAAATTGGTGAAATAATGTGCATTTTGAGATTTAATAGACCAAAGTTTTATAGAGTGGGCCTAGACTAAGATATGTCACGTTCCCTGTGTGTGTGGTTTGGGTATGCGTGGCTAGTTTCTAGCCTTAGATCTCGGATCTGGTGGTCGATACCTTTGGCTTATGAGAGCCATGAATTGGCCGGTTTGTGGCGCACTACCAGCCCTTAGATGACGATCAGACGACTAGGATCTCTCCTCCTACCTCTCGTCACAATGGAGATCATGGGAGAGATGACGCCAAGCCCTCCCAACCACCATTCACCCAAATCATGGGTGAGGGGGGATATCTATCCAGACAGTTGTTTTTTACTAAAAAAGAGGAGCGAGGAGAGCCCTTAGACGAGATGTGGAACCTTTCCAGTAGGTAGAACGAGGCCTTGCCTCTCACTGCCTCTCCACTACGGCAAGAAAGTTGTGGCTAGGACTAGAGAATGGAGGAAGAATATATATCAAGGAGAAGGGAGGGAAACAAAGAAGGAGGTCCGAGGAGAAGATCCCTCATGGAAAAGAGGACCCCGATGATAGTTGTACTAGGTGTCGGGCTCACCCACATCAAGGAAGAAGATGAAGTCAATGGTGCCTATGGAGTGTAGACCACCGCATATTGAGGTTTTGGATGAGTTCGTAGTATCCCTACGAAACTAATGGAGCCTTCATATCGACACAAGGAGGAGAAAAGGTGATTTGCCACTTTTCTCCACCGCAACAAAAGGTGGCGGTGGCGCTCCCACCTAGACGGAGAACCAGAGGCCGTAGGGCGCTTCCGAGTAGCTACGGAGGGAGGCTGATGGACACTTATCATCATGGTGGTGTGAAGAGCCGATGAGGAGCAGTTGAGCCTGATCCCTTACTCGCCAGAGCTCTCCCTTTGCGATGGTGTCCTGTTTCATAGAGGAAACAGGGGACCACGAGGCTCGCGAGAACGGGGAAAGCGGGCCGAGCGACCCGGGTTAGCAGATCCATGGATCTGTGGATCCAACCTAGGATCCGGATGGGGTCCCAGCCAGGAGAAGAAAGAGATGCACACCTATGTTCACCACGTGGCAGTCTCCAATTGGCCGGTGAGGTAATTATATCCCAAATGCTCAAAACTTCAATAATTTGTAGAAATTAGTACGAATGTCAGAAAAATACAAACAAGGTACCAAAATGTTCAGAAAAATGAGTAGAACACAGTGAAAGCATAATATCAGGCTTTTGAGGCATTAATCTTAGTGATATCATGTAAGATGTGTAATGCTTGTTTAATGGATAATAAATACCAAATGATGACATAAATTATGAGAAAATACCAGTAGATTGTAAATCTATAATCCATATGATGTTAGTAATTATGATGTTGAGTGCACGAAATCATGTAATTTTCTTAATATGGCTAATTAGGGCTAATAACCCTAATTAATATGCAATAAATACATACATGCTCAATAATTGATGAAAGTTTACAGAGTAGATGATATCAGTATATGGAACCTCAATTTTAATTATATGATCATGATTATGCATAAAATGCATGTTATATGAAGATGACCCTGAATACATGTTATGAAATCCTAATTTAGGTTAATGATGTAACCTAGGGTTAATATGTGCACAAAAAGGGTATGGAACATAATGATCAGATAATGAACCATAATTTGGAAAATAACATCAGTAAGATAATTCCAAGACAAGAATGCAAGTAATGATGTACACATCCTAATGAACTAAGCTAAACCCTAATATGGACATAATTAAGGTTAAGATGAGATGTAAGATGATGAGAACCTGATGATAGTATATGATCTTGTCTTGATTAGGTTTAACAAAGTTATAGATGACATGAGGAATATGTAATTAGAATGATCTATCTCTTTGGAAGGTACTCCATTACCTCTTTCTTGGCGTATTATACATTGTGCTTGTGTTATATGGTAGTAAAGACTTGGCATATGGTATTGATTGAAATGATTGTCTTGTATGGTATGTTTCTTGAACTTCCATACTTATTATTGTGAACACATGAAACAAAAAATATCTGATCCATCATATGATAGCACTAAACTCTTTGGTAGTACAACACATTAGAGTGATTGCAAATTCCTAGGGGGTAGATCACATGTACAATGATCACAAACTCCTTGGGGGTAGATCATAAGGCCTAAAAACATCAAAGCCCTAGGGGCAGATGTATGAGATATATGATCGAAATAAGATTAAAATATGTGTTTTCTTTTGTTAATGAATATCTTTGTGAAAGTATACACTTTTTTGTATATTTCTTTATAACTACAAAGTAATAGTTTTATCTTATTGCCAAGATATCATGAGAGGTATATAAAAGACATGTAGGCGTACTCAGTACAATATTCTTGAATATTGTGCTGACGTGTACCACATGTAATGTTTTGTTTAGGTTGTGGCTATATGATCTTAAAGATTCAGGATAGTTGAGAGTTGTATGGTGAGCTGATGTACATGTTGACATGTTGTCTTAAGATCCTGTAGTTTAGTGTAGTACATGTGTATGTAGAAGTTGTTGTTTGATATGCAATATCAAATGTTGTAACAATTCATTATGTAATTATATGTTGAATGGTGAACATGTGTTGTATGGTTTTATTATTGTTAATGTATATGTGCTACTGTGTTTCCTTCTGACTCCCTTGATTTTGTTCTTCTTAGCCTAGTGTGGGGTGCTTAAATTGGATGTTCTCACTGAGGTGAGGTTTCAATTTAGATGTCACACATCAGATTAAGATTTAGAAAATCCGGGGACGTCACAGTTACCTTGTCGTCTGAGTTTGTCCTGATGACAACTCAGTCAACATGTTGTACGACTCTTGATAAATCCCAGGGTCAGTCGAGTTTGTCCTGGTGACAACTTGATTGACACCCTTCACTCTCAAAACAAATGGAATCCGTCGACCAAGTTTCATCCAACATAAACATGATGAACAACTTCAAATTGTTTTGTCATAGAGTGTCATCCGTTGAGTTTCCCAACAGTTAACTAAGACAACAAAATTGTACAGTAAAGTGGAGACAAGTGTTTCCATTCATTGGAGTGTTATAAACCTCAAAAATATATCTATTGGAACACCCAGAACATATAGAATCCATTCCTAAGTGTCTCCACTGGCTAGTTAGAACCCTAAACTATAAATAGGGACCCTTGGACTTCATTCCAAGTTTGCCTTTTATGCTCCCTAGTTAAAGTTGAGTGATTTTGTCTCAAAGGGCCTTTGATCTCTCTCAAGCTTATCTATTAAACTACATACAATTGATTGAGTTAGGATTCTTGTAAGAGAACTTCTTCATTGTACTCCTTTTATATCTCAACTCCTTTCCCCAACATCTCTCTAGAAACATAGTGAAAGCCCTTGGGGAAGGTGAAGAAGAAGGCTAAAGATCCAAGTCAACAATGATAATTCCTTGAAGGAGGAATACTTGTTGTAAGATTAGATTAGTTCTTGGTGAAGGCTAGAGTCTTGTTGAAAAAGTGGGTAAGTACTTAGCAAGGTGGAAGACTCTTGGTCATGGATAGGTGCATCTTTTATAAGGTTATTGGCTCCCTTGTCCTGAAAGGGAAGCCTAGGTACCCTACACATTGAATAGGGTGGTCTATGTGTTGTAACTCTTATAATGGAATATAAGAAGTGTGACTTGGTTGAAAATCCTAGTGATTGACCCCTCTAGGTAGTGGATGCACATCTCCTAGTTTGGAGCTTTGAACCACTATTCATAATAGTCTTCAATTGGTATTTGCCCAATCTCTCTTTCCCTTGCTTTTCAATATAGGATATCTTTTAGCAAATATCTTGAAGGTCTAATGTGTTTTGTTTAAGTTTTTTAGATTTGTTCACTCCCCACTAGATCTCATATATCCAATAGTTGCTACTTCCCTACTGCTTCGCTCTTCATTTTTGGGTCTTTGACTCCTCTCCATGATTTCTGCCATCCATGGCATAAAATAGGAGGAAGAGAGGCTCCTCTAATGCAACCTCATCCATCCCTATAGATTCTTCTTCAAAGAGGTGCTTTGTCCATGAAGACATCTAGATTTATCACCCCAAGTCGTTGCTAGGTATAAAGAACTGCTGCCCTAGTCTTCATTTCCCTTTTTACCTTTTATAGACTCTGAAATATAGCACCTTGGCATCAAACACATTTTTCTTGATCAATGTCTTGGACCACTATGTATTGAGCATCATACATTATCAAATTCTTTCTCTAGTGAGAAAGTCCTCATGTGTTGTATGCAAATATCACATGGAACTACACAACATGAATGCCTCCAACAGACACTATGATCATTGTTTCCTCCATGATTGATGGAAATCAAATTCAAATCACATAGGATGCTCTAAATTCCTATATAATTCGATCTCTTCCATCCCATTCTTGGGAAATCACCTAAAACCCAATCATGTGCACTTTCTTTATCCTGAGAAGTTCTACAAAAGCTTTGATCCAGAACTATCCATTTTTGACATACACAAGTTCTTAAAGAAACTCAAGATCCTTATAGGAAGAAAGCAACCCTTCCCTCTAAATACCTTGACAAAAAGACACACATCATAGCCCTAATAGTAAATTGCAACACCCATGTAAAAAAGAACCTAACTAACACTAAAGAAAACCCCATTGTGATCATGTATTTCCTTCTTAAGAAGGTCAAAGTTGAGTGGGGTTGTTATTTCCTTCAGTACATGATCTATTTTGACTCAGTGAAGAACACCAAGGACTCTCACCCACCATACCCTAACCTAATTTGTGGCCTTTTTCACTTCCTTATCGATAAACCTCTCCTTACTGATCTCAACTATCCTATTGGTAGGGTGGGTGTCTCAATAAGTGAAACCTTAGTGAAAAATTCCTCCATTAGTTGTATGACACCTGGTTTCCTCTTCTCAGACTGGTCAACATACCCAACCCCCTCCTTCTCCACCTAGATCAAATAGGTCTTCATTCTCTATATCTAATGAGTCTCTCAAAGGATACATGTACCAGAACACCTATCATATGTAGGTTCAAGAACATCTCCACCAATATTTCTTTCACATGATGTCCAACATGAGATTGTCCTACCCATACCCTTATCCACCATATCATCCATCCCTTTATTCCACTAAAACCTATGCATATGATTGGTTTTATCAAACACATCAGTATGCTACCTCTTCTTCCCACTTGATTCCTACTACTGGATCTCCACTTGTGTCTATAAGGTCTGTGACACTGCTTAACCTATAACATAATTTTCTTGGTATAATTAAATTAATTTGATGATTAATTTCAAAGTTAACTATGATTTGTAAGGTCACACTAAATGATGAAACTATGTTTGAAAATTGCATCATAACATACCTTGTTTTCTCAAGATATACAAATTCATGTAACTTGTAGACCTTTATCTAAATTATTCTTATATGGTGGTTTAAACATAATTGTGACCCTTGCTTGAGATGCTTCATGATGTAAATAATAATTTTATAATTTTACTTATCTTTTGGATGCTTTTGAATCTTATTTTTATGAAGTCTACATTAGCTAAGTGAGAAGTTAGTATACTATTTTCATCAAACAATGGTTTCTCGATGACCTCCTATTTCTCAGTGGTCGAGGATTTCTGAATAACTGATACTTCTGCGGTGACTAATAGATTTTTTGATGCTCGATGGGGTTTCTGAATTGTTGGGCCTTGGTGTGTTGATCAATGAATTCAAAAACCAACTAGGTTGATGTGTGTGTATGTGTGAGGATGATCTATAGTGTCTTGATAATAATTGAGGTTCAGTGATCAACAAAGACCACATGTGTTTTTCTGATGGGGTTCCAGCGAGTTGGCCAACAAATATTCTTACTAATGTGCTCCTAGTGCCTAACAAACCTACTGAAAGACTACCCTACAGGTCTTCCAACTGACAATAAGTCACTCTCATGACCTACCAACCTATAAATACCCCCATCTACTCCGCTCCTTCCATTTCATGTTGGCAAAGCTTCAATAGTTTTTGGAGGAGCCTGATGAGATTTTATAGAGACCAGAGGCCAACGGGAGTTCAACGAGGTCGATAATCACAAGATTTCATGGATGCATGTGCAGTTTGATTTGCTCGTGGATGATCTGAAGGGTTTAAACCAAGATTCTTGCTTCGTTCATGTAAGATTCTTGCTCTTCTACTCATTTCCTTGCTATTCTTTGCCCTCCTCCCTCCTACAATTGAGTTCCATGGTTTTCTTGGTGTCTCCTTGCTATTACCATACACATGAGGGTTTGAGGACTCTCTTTATTTCTCTTCTTGCTCTAATTCCACCCTTTCGTGGAAAGAGGAGATGTTCTTGGTGATTTGGTGGCACAAACTCAACGTTTGATTCTGATTTTAGAAGTTCCACCTTGGATTTTGGTTTTCTTCTCTACCAGATGAGTTTTATAACCATAAATGCATTTCTTGCCTACCTTCTACATGCATGTCATTAATATTAATTTAGAACTCTTTAAATAATAAAAGATGGTCTTTTTAGTACTGATGATTATCATAACTGATGATGATACAACTCTTTAAGTTTTACCTAATCTTTATGAACATTTTCTAGTGGTATCATGAACCTCCTTGATTATGAAAGGTCAGAAATGTTGGGATATAAGTTTGGAACCCTCAAAATACTATGTATGTGATGTTTGGGGACCAAATAGATAAGGAAATCTAACCCACTGTCCAATCATTCAATTTGATGAACATTTTATTCAATAATGGGAATTGAAATTACTTTTATAATGTTGTCTTAATGGTTGGAAAAAACCATAGTATTGAAATAAACTCTTTATTTACAAATCTCAATGTATGGACACTTAAGTCTAGAGTGACATGAAATAGTTTCAAAAATTTTATATCTTCTAAGGTTGTAAACCCCAATGAATTTTGTAAGAACCATTTTGGTGATCATACGTAACTTGATTTATGTTATTAAAATGTAAGAAATTGACTTACGTAATCAAGTGTAACCCTAAATAGGTAGTGCCCTGAGACCATAGAACAATTCATGTGTTAAAACTTGCTAGATACTGGAATTAGTAATCCAAAAGGAGCTCAAAGTCATACGTTGTTGAGTATATGTGGGTGTAAGGAAGAATACAACGCTATCATCTTAATCCCAAGGTTTTAGAGAGAGGTCAAGGCAGTGTATTTGATGTGGAAGAATTGAGAGAGACTACAGATGTAACATGAATTTGAGGATTTGTACCCTGGTTTATAGTGATACGACTTATGTATCCAGGATGTACTATGTTATTTTAGTAGTTGGGTCGATATGCCACTACAGTTGTTACTGATACTGACCGAGGGGAAGAGATCTTAGGATTCCAGTCATCCTAGATCTTATGTAGGGTGGATTTTAACTTTGCAATGGTCAGCTAGTAGTTTGAGTGGTATGCCTCAAATACCTAAGGCTTAATAAAATATGTAATTCATCCATGTAGCATAATTGTTAGGGTTACGTGGTGAATAAAATTGTATGATGATCCTTTGTATATTTATTTTGATTAGTAGATGATTTATAATGTGGCAAAATAAATTAGATGTACTTATGACTCGAGCTATGCCTATTCTTATGTGGAAGTTATATAATCTTTTAACTATAAAATACTATCTACTTAAACTGCTTAAAGTACATAACCCTAGTAAGTAATAGATGTTTTTGGAGTTATATATCTCGATAGGATATGGGTCTCACCCTCGTGGGTCACAAATCTATTTATGTCACTAATAGTGTTGTCAGACGTAGAGTGACAAGGAGGCACAATTTGAAAATCTGTAGAGCTAGAATGTTAGTTGTTAGTATACAGTCCTAGAGTCATCATGTTACACTCAGGTCCGGGTAGAGAGTTTTGTACATATTGTATGTCGGCTTGAGTTTTTGGTTGTAAGACACAGTTCATGTATAATGTGAATGATGTAATTATGCAAACAACATCTTTTGTATACAAGTTGTCACTGTGTCCACTGATCTCATGTATAGTTCTTTGGCATATATATAAATATTTATATATACACATACATACACATATATACGTGAAATTGGACATTTATGCAAATGCTTCCTTTAACATGTTGGAATATTTTAATTGGGTTTTTATTATTCACTATAATGGAAATATGATTTATTAGTGTTGGATCAACATTCTAGTTTTGAATAATCTCATGTAGCATGGAAGATTGCCACAATATACTCTCACCCTTAGTTTTTGATGCAGCTTCTTACTATTCTGATGGACCTACCTCACCTGCTCTTACTCATTTTAATGGGGATTTGGAACGCTCCTTCGAGTAGGCCATGTCTCTAATTGCCACTTCCATGACTTGGCATGACTTAAATGCCAAATGGACAACTACACATCTTTTTTCTCCTTATTAGCATGTCTGGGTGGAGAAGTAAGAGGATGCTAAGGACGATAAGGTGATGAGGATGGATATGAAGATGCAGATGGTGACTAGGATGATTATGAAGATGATGTTGATCTGATACTTGCTTCCCTAATGACAGAGCTTGTTAATGACAAGGATTATGACCCAACTTTGGATGACCCATATTCATATGACTAGTTCTTAGGTCTTAGAGTGTCCATGAACTTGTATTTTTGCAAGCTTAACATGTATTACACAGGGAACTTCTATTCAAGGCTATTATTTACTTATTTATATCATTCTTTGTTGCTTCAGTTCTATGGTGGACTTGATTTCCTTTTGTCATCATCACCATATCATATACATTTATCTATGTTATTACTTCTTATTTTGTCTGGTTAAGTGTATGTACTCTTCTGTTTTGATTATGACTTAATGATACCAGTTTTCTCTATCTAGTTCAATATGTCTTAATGTTTTTGTGTGGTTCTTGTGGTTGAATAAGACCCATATTAGCTCTTCTACTACCTCTCTCTTTGATATAAAAAATGTAGAGAAATAGCTTGGTTGTGTATTGAAATTGATTTATATTTGCACATCTTTTTGGCCATGGTAAAATGGTTGCAAATAACATATATATGGTGTTGTTGCATTTTTGGAGAAACAAACCATACAGGTGAAGGTAAGAATTAATTGAGGAGAAGAATTTGTTATCATACATTCATGTATCCTCCTAAATCTAAAATTAAAATATTTACATTTTCAATCATTCTCAGTATGTTTATGACCGTGACATCTTCAAAATGGGGAGAATGTTGACCTAATTGTTATACATTGTCTGTATTTTGATAATGGCTTAACCATTCTATTTATGTGGTATCTAATATTTCTATTTGGGTTCAATTTTAGGTGTTAGGTACATAAGGAGGACTGAATTTAGAAAACCATAGTTTGTCAAAAATACGTCTAATTCAAAATGAATACAAGAATAGAAGAATAGATATTATATCTATTAGAATCGTGTTGTAAATCATTTATGATGAATGTATGACTCATACCTAAGCTTAATGTAAATATAGAGAAGTTATATTGAATATTTATACACATTTTGAGTATTTGTCATAAGTATTCATAGGGAGGCTTGCCAGACATGTTTCCCTCTCAGGTAACTCGACTGATGACCATTTTGGGCTTTTTACAGTATCGGTGTCACCCTAGTTTGTTCTTGGTACAACCCTACTAAAAGATAGCATCGACAAGGCTAATTTAGCCATTGGATGAGTTTCTTATCAGTTAGAAACTCGTCCGACAAACTTTCATTAGTGAGTTAATAAGCCTTGTCAACGGAGTCATCCAAAAGGTATCTTGACCGACAACACTATTCTAAAAAATGCTAAAAAGTGTATCTAGACATTTAGAGTGTTGTAAACTTCAAAATTAGATATACTACAACCCCCTAAAGAGGATAGAATTCTATCCAAATGTCTCTACTTTCCAGTAGGCAATCTCAATTTTAAAAAGGGGCCCTTGAACTTCATCAAAAACTTCCTTCTATGCCTTCTTGCTATAGTTGAGTGATTTTGCATCCAAGAGTCCCTAATCTTCCTCAAGCTTGATTACTTCTCAACATCTAATCTGAGTGAGTTAGGACCTTTGTTAGAGAGCTTGTTCATTATACTATTGTCAAATCTCTTCTCTCTCTCAACTTTGTGATTTTAAGGTAACTTCCTTGAAGAAGGAGGTGGTGACTCAAAGGCTGAAGATCTTTTACAATAATGGGTAATTCCTTTATGAAGGCAGAAGATTCTTGATAGATAGATAGGTAAGATCATTGTAATGGTCATTAGGTCGTTGATCCTAAAAGGAATGCTAGTTTGCCACTTGTTCTTGAAAAGGGTGGTCTCTTACTATAACTCTCCTTTTGGAATATAAAGAGTGTAACAAGCTTCAAAATCCTAGAGATTGCACCCTCTACGTAGTGGATGTACATGTTTTAGTTTGGAAGTAAGAATCACTACAAATCTTAATCTTATTTGGTATTCTTTCAATCTCTCTCTTGCTAGATATTCAGACTAGAAATATCTTTTTAGAAAATATCTTGAAGGTCAAATGATTTTTTTAGTGGTTTGGCTCTATTCACCCCTCTTAAAAGCCCATATATCCAAAAACCAGAGTGGTATCAATTGTATGAACTCCCCGTGTTACAACCTAGTTCTAGGTCATTAGGAATTCCTAGGGTTTGGGAACCACACTCAAAGTTTATAGGTTTTCTATTGTTTTTCATTGTATATTCTTAGTTAATGATTGATTAATAGCTAATTTTAGCCTTTAGATGATAATAGAACAATAGTCATTTGTTTGGTACAATTTGAGTAAGTAAAAATTAGTGATAACTCAAATTTAATTTACTTCTAAGTATAAAATTGCAATCATAAGCTCACTTCATTTTTATGTACATAAACCAAGTGCTAGAGTTGAGGTTTTGTAATTAGAGAGGTGAATTTCTGGGTGTAAAACTAGATAAACAAATCAAGATCAATAAAACCAATCTTTAGTAAATAGAGGTATATGATTTGTAGTCATCTATTTTCCTTTGTATAACTAGCTAAGGACAAAATAACTAGTACAATATGATATGAAGATATTGCTTTTCTTTCCCCTTTCTCCCTTTCTCTTGTGGGTACCACTATGTATAGGAAGAAAAACATGGTGGTATGTAGAATTTGGATTTGGGTCTTTTCTTATTAATCCAAGATCAGCAAGCCTATGTTCATGGTAAGTAGTGGGTATAAAGAAAGATGAATACAAAATCATTTATTGAACAATGTATAAAAAAAGTCCAAACATTTTTTATTGAATACAAAATTTTCTTGTTTGTTTGTTAACACTTAAGAAAATAGTAAGCTTAGATTTGAATTTCCAAGTGTATTCATGAATGAAATGACTAAATGGTATAGAATTGTGATGATTTTCATCTTGAAAATTCTTATGTATAAACTTAATGAAATTATGAGACTATATATACAAAATCATTAGTACATCTAGGTCTGCCAGAATTCACTTTCACAAATTAAAACAACAAATATCTTTGAAATTTTTAATGTATTTAATTCTATACATTACATGATGATTATAAATGCATTATCCTATCATTTAAAGAGATATATAATATTTTTATTACAAGCAACACACAATATGTATTTAACTAGCATTGTTACCTAACACAAAAATGAAATTGAATGATCTAATTCACATATAATATAATAAATGTGTAGATTTTTTTATAATAGAATTAACTTACAAACTAGACCCTATATACCCATAGAACATTACAAAATCCATTAGGAGGTATGAACAATGAAGGGGTAAACATGCATATTGATAGGTAGAGACTAGTATGACATAGCTGAAGCATACTCATGTGGTACATGGAATTAAAAACTAGTGAGGAAGATCTTCTTATCAAGGTTTGGCATCTAATAATAACTAGGGATTGTAGTCGTACTCAATTTATAGAGAATACAACTAGTTCAGTTAACACTCAATGAGTTATCCATCCTAGAACTAATATTGAATCTAGGCAAGTACTTTGGCTCTCCGTCAAAGTATCCAAGTTTAAAGAAGGATCTTCATTTTTGTGGTGAGATAATATATGTCTTGTCTAGATATGTCTATCCTATGTAGGACAATGAGTTAGTGTAGTAGACTAGAGCTCTAGTTCTACATTATGTATTATTTCGCGAGGTCATAGCTAGCTATGATACCTTTACATAATATGTTATGCTTAATGTGGGTCATGACATATGAAAATTTATCAAAGATTGAATAATCTGGTCTGGTGTATTTCTTCACTAGAACTTTTTCAATAACCTACCATATTAAATAAACTATCAAACTTTAATTATTTTGGTATTCTATTTGAATGATTGTATTTTTACTACATGTAACCCACCTAACAAATCACATCAAATTCATCATTGTCAACTAGTGATTTTAACATTGAATTAGTTGCTCAAACTCGATGAATATTTTTCGTTGCATGTACATATTGTAAGGAATTGTGAAGGAGACAATCACAATAGAAACAACAAAAAAATTATCTTCATGTTTCCGACAAGAAGATTGAAAAACACTAGAGGGGGGGTGAATAGAGTTTTTAAATAATTTTAACAATTTATTGAACTCAAACAACCACAATTGAAATTGGAAGAAGGAGACATGTGTTTAGAGTGGTTCCAACTTTAGCAAATACTAAAGTTGTCAGTCCACTACCCGGTTGCTTACCCAACCGGGATTTTGAAAGTATTTATTTTATTACCTTCTCAAGGATTTATACAAAATACAATACTTTCCTTTACACCCCTTGAACAGCCTTCCCTTGAAGTAGGTGCACCAACTTGAGGTAGCCTTCTTGAAGTAACTCCAAGCTCCCCCTTGAAGTAGCCTTCCTCTCTAGAAGTAACCTCCCGTTGCACCAGCCTTCTGAAGTAGCTCAAGGTCGCCTTATTCACCAAGAAGATCTCCACCCTCTCCAATCCGCAGCCTCCAACCTAGGAGTAGCAAGGAGAGTACAAACAGTAATAGAGAACAAGAAAGGAAAAAGGAAATTACAACTTATCCTTTGTAGCCCAAGGCTTGATTTGCCTAGATCAAGCGTATAGATCTCCTAACCAAGTGTATGGACTAGTGATTGCAGTGGGTAGGAGATGCTATCCTATAGGACACAAATTTTGAGCTAAGGAAGGAAGTATCCAATTGTCACAATGCTCAAATTTCTCACAAACAGATTTCTCAAAGTATGCTCAAGGATTTCTCAAGTGTAACAAGTGTATTTGAGTGTCCTATGGCTTGTCCTATTTATAGGAATGGTCTAAGGATGCTTAAGGACGTTCTAGACAACTTCTAGGGGTTTCTAAGTGCTTAACTAGCCGTTAGGTACAAGTTTGTTGCTTTAGCAACGGCTAATTAATTTACTCTGCAGTTGCTGTCAGAGTTCATCTCGGTCGAGGAATGGTCGACCGAGATACCTACTCGGTCGAAGTTTTGTCGACCGACAGGCTCTCTGGATCAAGTGATTTGCAACGTCTATCTCCAACTGCCAACTACCTTGTCAGTTGAGTCCAACGGCTACTTTGGATCTTTCTCGGTCGAGAAGATTGTCGACCGAGAGTGTCTCGGTCGAGAAGTTGGTCGACTGAGATTGATCCTGTTTCAATGTTTCAATTTAGGCACTAATTATATGTATGAGTGTGCAAATGTGATCCTATTTGAAGGGAATGACTTATCTAAATGTGGTGTTTATCTAGGGAGAATCTAACGCTTGATTTACATGAAATCTAAATACTTGTACATTATATATTTGTACAAGTTTTTACAAGGCGATTACATTTCATGAAAACATAAACATGTAAGCATATGGATTTCCCTAGTTGCTTTGTCATCCACCTTAATCCTGCACACTCAAGTAGCTCGTTAGATCAATAAGAATGAAATGTTTGTCATAATCAAAACAAAGGGATTTATAGATGTCCATTTAGCCAACAATCTCCCCCTTTTTGAAGATGACAAACATTTCCAAAATAAAAATGAAGGAAATATAAAACATATGAGTTTCATACCTTTAGATTACCTTTTGTAGCTTTTCCTCTTGTTTATAAAATGTGTGCTTATTATTCCCCATGAATTATGGAACATGAAATCCACTTCACTAGGGAATATAGCAACTTTCAATGTAAAGCCAAGAGTTTATTTATGAAACTCATTGATTGAGTTTTTCATAATTACTAAGTTTTAGTTTTATATTTATTTCTCCCCCTTTGTCATTTCAAAAAGATATCTGTTAAGAATAAAAACTCCCCCTTAATTAGATGTCCCATCAAATCTAATGAAAAAGATGTCCATTAAAAGTTTTTGTTAAGAAGCACAGATATCAAAGAAAACATCTTCCAAAGGAGTGATAAGCAGTTGCTTCCTAATTTTGTTAAATTGATCTAGTGGAAGCGGTTTTGTAAAAATATCAGCCAATTGATCTTTCGTATCAACATGATGAATGGAAACATGATTCTTGGAGATATGATCCCTTAAAAAGTGATGACGGATTTCAATATGTTTAGCTCGGCTGTGTAAAATAGGATTGTGTGCTAAGTTTATAGCGCTCGTGTTGTCACAAAAAATAGGCGTAGATGAAAGAGTAAAACCATAATCGTTTAATACTTGTTGCATATAAATCACTTGAGCACAAGAAGACCCGGATGCCATATATTCAGCTTCAGTTGTAGATAGGGCAACCGTATTTTGTTTCTTGCTAAACCAAGATAGTAAAGCTCTCCCTAACAAGAAACAGCCACCACTAGTACTCTTGCGATCAAGTCGACAACCAACATAATCTGCATCAGTATAAGCTTTAAAATCCAAGGATTGTCCTTTTAGATACCATAAACCAAAACAAGTAGTGCCGGCTAGGTAACGAAGAATTCATTTAACTGCTAGAAAATGAGAGTGCATAGGTTGTGATTGAAATCTAGCACGAAGACCAACGGAAAACATAATGTCCGGTCTAGAAGCAGTTAAGTAAAGAAAACTACCAATCATGGCTCTATATAAGGAATCATCAATAGGTTCCCCATTTTCATCCTTATCAATTTTAATAGAAGTAGCCATAGGAGTAGTAGCATGTTTGCATTGATCCATCCCGAAACGTTTTAAGAGTTCTTTAGTATATTTTTCTTGGCTTATGAATATTCCGGCAGGTGTTTGCTTAATTTGAAAACCAAGAAAGAAAGTTAGTTCACCCATGAGGCTCATTTCAAATTCTTTTTGCATAATGTCACTGAATTGTGTGCACAGTGAATCATTAGAAGCTCCAAAAATAATGTCATCAACATATATTTGCACAACTAGGAAATCAGATGTATATGTTTTGAAAAATAAAGTAGAATCTGAATTTCCAATAGAAAAATTATTATCAAAGAGATATGTCTTGAGCCTTTCATACCAATTCCTAGGTGCTTGTTTTAAACCATAAAGTGCTTTCTTAAGTTTATAAACATAGTCACCTTTTTCCGGTATTTCAAAACCAGGTGGTTGGGCAACATATACTTCTTCTTGAATAATGCCATTTAGAAATGCAATTTTTACATCCATTTGGTAGAGTTTGATGTTTTTATGTGCAGCAATAGCTAGTAACATTCTAATAGCTTCAAGTCTAGCTACCAGTGCATATGTTTCATCAAAATCTATTCCTTCTTGTTGATTATATCCTTGTGCTACTAACCAAGCTTTATTCCTTATTACTTCTCCTGCCTCATTTAACTTATTCCTAAAAACCCATTTAGTTCCTATGATGGTTTTATCTTGTGGTTTAGGAACTAAATCCCATACATCATTTTTAGTGAATTGATTCAATTCTTCTTGCATGGCTATTATCCAATAATCATCTTTAAGAGCTTCAGATATCTTTTTAGGTTCAATGATAGAAACAAAAGCCATGTTTGCAACATCTTTGAAGGAAGACCGAGTTTTGACTTTATCATTAGGGTCTCCAATAATAAGTTCTTGAGGATGATCCTTAATAAGCCTAGGTGTAGGTTGTGGTTCAGCTTGGTGATTATTTGTAGTAATTTTCTCACTATCATTTGGTATGTTTAAATTTTCAAATTGATTAGTGAGATCTATGATTTCTAGATTTTCAGATTTGGTCTCTTCATGAAAAGAAACATGAATAGATTCCTCAACTTTTCTAGAGATAGTGTTATATACTCTAAAAGCTTTGCTAGAAGTGGAATATCCCAAAAAGAATGCTTTGTGTGATTTAGAGTCAAACTTATCTTTATCATCTTTGGTATTTAAAATATAGCATGTGGAGCCAAAAGTATGAAAATAGTCAACTCTAGGTTTCTTAGAATGTATTATTTCATATGGAGTTTTCTTCAAGTGTGAGTGAATAGTTACTCTATTTAACACATAGCATGCAGTGTTTACAGCTTCAGCCCAAAAGGTTTTGGGTGTGTTGTGTTCGAGCATCATAGTTCTAGCCATTTCTTGTAGTGATCGATTTTTCCTTTCGACTATACCATTTTGTTGTGGGGTGCGTGGAGCAGAAAAATTATGAGTGTACCCTTGAGATGTACAAAATTCCTCAAATGTATGATTTTCAAATTCTCCACCATGATCACTTCTAATGGTACATATTTTGCTTTGTAATAGATTTTCAATCTTGGAACAAAATTGTATAAAAACATGAATAGTATCATCTTTAGTTGCAATAAAGTGTACCCATGTGTATCTACTATAATCATCAACAATAACAAAACAGTATCTTTTACCACCAATAGATTGTGTCCTCATGGGTCCAAATAAATCCATATGAATTAATTCTAAGGACCTACTGGTGCTAAGTACATGTTTTGGTTTAAAAGAGGTTTTGGTTTGCTTTCCCATTGTGCATGGTTCACAGTTTTCAACTTGATCAAAAGATAAAGTAGGCAATCCACGAACAAGATCATATTTCACTAACTTTTAAATAACATGTGAACTAGCATGTCCTAGCTTTTTATGCCATAGTTGTAAGGTATTTTCATTTGCAAGCAAGCATTTTCCTACTACTGATTTAATAGAGTTAGGTTTAAGGATATAAAGATTTCCAACTCTATTTCCTTCATAAACAACATTTGTAGTGTTTTCTATCAATAACTTGCAGCAAGTTTTGTTAAATAACACATCATAACCACTATCACATAATTGACTAACACTTATCAAATTATGGTGCAAACCATCGACGAGTGGAACATTCTTTATTTCGAGGTTTGTACCAACATTACCTATTCCAACGATTTTGCCCTTACCATTGTCTCCAAAGGTGACCGTTCCACTTTTCTTTTCTTCAAAGGTTTGAAATGCATCCTTGTTCCCGGTCATATGTTTGGAGCATCCACTGTCAACCACCCATTCCTGCATTAAAATGTAGATTTTGGTACCCATGTGATGGTCCGATATGGTTAGAATCATTTAAGTACATACTTGTATAAATGTTCTGAATCAGAAATCCAGTCGGTCGACAATTGTTCGACCGACATCTGTCTCGGTCGACTAATTGTCAATCGAGAAGATTACTGTATTACAAATAAAGAAACATAAAAATTTAACTCGGTTGACCAATTTTTGACCGAAATAATTGCTGTAGATTTTGATTTGTTACAGACATCCGGTCGGTCGACAATACTTCGATCGATTAATGGTTCGGTCGACAATACTTTGACCGACTAAGTTTCTGTTTCAATACAACAGTGCAGAAAATTAACAATATGCATGAAATCTTTTGTTCAGTTGAGATAAGACAATATAAATAGCAAGATGGAGCGTTTGGCCATATCTCAACTAAATTCCATTTGACTCTACTAAGTTTGAGGTTTTGGGACCCAAACTAATCCGGAATCCTTAGTCTTATAAGGGCATGAAAAAGAATAGTGTCCAAGACGTAAACAAAAATGGCAAGTAATAGAATCAACTTCATTTCTCTTTCTAGCCATTGTGTTCTTGGGTAAAAACATAGTTTGAGTTCTTTTGGGTTGATTTTTCTTTGAAGCATATCCCAAACCTTTTCTTCCGTTGAAAACAGTACCAATGCTTAGAATGTTATCAAGTATATCTTTTCTTCTTAACTCATAAAGATGTCATTCATCTTCTTGTGTAGATCTTTTCTTGCTTGATCTAAATCAGATAACAATGAATCTCTTTCTTTTACAACATTATCATAGTCTAGATGGTTACACAAAATAGGTTGAGTCTGAAAATCTTGTAGTTTAGCTAACAATTCACTCTTTTCTTTAGAAAGAAGATCAACATTTGTTTCTAAAGTGAGTAGCTTTCTAGTGCAATCATCTAAAGATGTTTTTAAAGACAAATTCTCAAGATCAATGTTGTTCTTTTCAAAAGAAAGATTATCTAATTTAGCAATTAGCTCATCATTTGATTTGATAACCTTCTTTAGTTTCTTCTTGACATCAACATACTTATCATGAATTTCTTGTAGACTAGTAACTAACTCTTCTTTAGGAAGATCAAGTAGGCTTACCTCTTGAGAGTCTTCATCATCTTCTCTTGCCATTAGACAATCCACCGTTTCTTCTCCGCTTTCACTGTCACTTGACTCGTCCCATGCAGCTTTATAGGCTTTTTCTCCCTTCTTCTTGTGTGAGCTTTTCTTTCCTTTCTTTTCTTTAGGACATTCATTTTTGAAATGTCCTTTCTTCCCACATTCAAAGCACCTAGGAGGGGTAGAAGAAGAACTGGAAATTTTGTTAGATTTAAATCTTTTGTATTTCTTACCATTGACGATCAAGGCTTCTTCTCCTTCTTCTTCACTTGACTCCTCACTTTCTTGTGTGACGACTTTTGAAGCTTTTAGAGCCACATCCTTCTTATTTCCTTGCTGAATTTCACGTGTTCTTCTTTCTTCCTCTTCTAGAGTTGCTTCATGAGCTTCTAGGTTGCCAATAAGTTGCTCCATTTTCAGTCGAGTGAGGTCGTTTGCTTCTTCAATGGCTGTCACCTTTGGATTATATTTTGGAGGGAATTATCAAAGGATTTTTGATACCTAATCTTCTTCAAGGACAGGTTTTCCTAGGGCACTTAAACCATTAACAATAGTAGAGAATTTTGCAAACATTTCACTAATAGATTCATCAGGATCCATACGAAAGTGTTCAAACTTTTGTTTAAACATGCTAATTTTGGAATTTTTGACTTGGACTATACCTTCATAGGTTATGGACAGTCTATGCCAAATATCATAGGCTATGTCATAATTAGATATTCTATTAAATTCTCCTACCAAAATAGAACAATATAAAATGCTTACAGCTTTTGCATTCATTTGAGCTAGCTTTACCGTATTTGCATCCCACTCTGCAAATTGAGTTTGAGGGAGCTCATATGGGGTTGACACCATTCTCCATAAATCCCAATTGATGCCTTGGAAGTGGAACTGCATCCTTCTCTTCCAATATTGGTAGTTTGTTCCATCGAATGCTGGAGGCCTAGCAACAAGTGTCCCTTCAAGGTTAAGGTTGTTGAGCACTCCATCACCCATTTCTTCAAGACCTTGTTAGGGTTCCTTGAAGCCCGCTCTGATACCAATTGAAAAACACTAGAGGGGGGGTGAATAGAGTTTTTAAATAATTTTAACAATTTATTGAACTCAAACAACCACAATTGAAATTGGAAGAAGGAGACAGGTGTTTAGAGTGGTTCCAACTTTAGCAAATACTAAAGTTGTCAGTCCACTACCCGGTTGCTTACCCAACCGGGATTTTGAAAGTATTTATTTTATTGCCTTCTCAAGGATTTATACAAAATACAATACTTTCCTTTACACCCCTTGAACAGCCTTCCCTTGAAGTAGGTGCACCAACTTGAGGTAGCCTTCTTGAAGTAAATCCAAGCTCCCCCTTGAAGTAGCCTTCCTCTCTAGAAGTAACCTCCCGTTGCACCAGCCTTCTGAAGTAGCTCAAGGTCGCCTTCTTCACCAAGAAGATCTCCACACTCTCCAATCCACAGCCTCCAACCTAGGAGTAGCAAGGAGAGTACAAACAGTAATAGAGAACAAGAAAGGAAAAAGGAAATTACAACTTATCCTTTGTAGCCCAAGGCTTGATTTGCCTAGATCAAGCGTATAGATCTCCTAACCAAGTGTATGGACTTGTGATTGCAGTGGGTAGGAGATGCTAGCCTATAGGACACGAATTTTGAGCTAAGGAAGGAAGTATCCAATTGTCACAATGCTCAAATTTCTCACAAACAGATTGCTCAAAGTATGCTCAAGGATTTCTCAAGTGTAACAAGTGTATTTGAGTGTCCTATGGCTTGTCCTATTTATAGGAATGGTCTAAGGATGCTTAAGGACGTTCTAGACAACTTCTAAGGGTTTCTAAGTGCTTAACTAGCCGTTAGGTACAAGTTTGTTGCTTTAGCAACGGCTAATTAATTTACTCTGCAGTTGCTGTCAGAGTTCATCTCGGTCGAGGAATGGTCGACCGAGATACCTACTCGGTCGAAGTTTTGTCGACCGACAGGCTCTCTGGATCAAGTGATTTGCAACGTCTATCTCCAACTGCCAACTACCTTGTCAGTTGAGTCTAACGGCTACTTTGGATCTTTCTCGGTCAAGAAGATTGTCGATCGAGAGTGTCTCGGTCGAGAAGTTGGTCGACCGAGATTGATCCTATTTCAATGTTTCAATTTAGGCACTAATTATATGTATGAGTGTGCAAATGTGATCCTATTTGAAGGGAATGACTTATCTAAATGTGGTGTTTAGCTAGGGAGAATCTAACACTTGATTTACATGAAATCTAAATACTTGTACATTATATATTTGTACAAGTTTTTACAAGGCGATTACATTTCATGAAAACATAAACATGTAAGCATATGGATTTCCCTAGTTGCTTTGTCATCCACCTTAATCCTGCACACTCAAGTAGCTCGTTAGATCAATAAGAATGAAATGTTTGTCATAATCAAAACAAAGGGATTTATAGATGTCCATTTAGCCAACAAAGATTTCGTCAACAACATTTTTTTTTGAAAGAGGTGTGTGAGGTATACCTTTTCGTGGAGCAATTATAACAATGTCCCGGTGAGGTTGTGTACATATCTCATGATGTTGCATGGATGGTCGTCAGAGATGTCCTCCCAACACAGTCACACAGTGCCTGCATCTCTACAGTCCACATAGATGGATAGAAACTCCTCATTGTGTTGCTTGAGCCAACAGGGAAGGAGCATCCTTTCTGTCAGCAACATGCTAGCATTGTGTTATCATTACTTCTCTTTATCTCCCTTGTGGATATGAGGGATAGTATTCTGATGTGCAACAACATGTAACTAGGACTCATCTATCATGCCCTTTTATGTTGGAGAGGCAAGGAAGAAATATTTTTAAAATCATGGGAAATGAAAATCCAATGGCTGACATGGGCCGCTCGGGGTAAATGAACCATTCAGTTGGCTAAGTCAGAGCATTCTAGAATTATGTCATTAATTAACTAATCGATTAATTGCAATAATGTATTAACTAATGTTTCAGTCACCGACTGGAAACTTCAAAAGATTGGTTATGGTTATTTGGTTGACTTATCATATGTATTGATATTTTGAGATCCAACTAATAGGCTATACCTTTTTACCAAAGTTCTAGGATTTCAGTCCAGTATTGTTCTAGTTGATTATCTAAATATTTTAGTAATCAATTCGACTTGGAACATTTAAAATCAGGTCCACAACTATACTCCTTTTCCTTATGTGTGTGTCCAAATAGGTTCCACATTACGTTGGTAGTGATGTCCATTATAAAATTATGACTTGACAAGCAATGATTTCTATCTAGAAATACTTCACTGCAACCATGGTAATTGGAGAAGTTTGAGAATAATTTTGACCTAGTATTTAGACTAGTGTTATGGTGATCATATATCTCCATTGTTCAATCTTTGTTCCTTATGTAGGGTAGGTGTTTGAGATACATATGAACTCAGTGTCATATATTAACTCACATGAGCATGGATACACATTTTATAGTCTCACTCATAAACTGGATGGGATATTACTCCAATGGGAGGGACAAATTCCATCTACGTTACTAACACTAATCCTCACCTACTTCAATGCACGTAAGCACTACATGTATAGAAACCCTTATTCAAGGTCACTTTGAGTAATGTTAAATCACACTGAACAACATGTGACCACTATAGTAGTTGTAGGTCTATGAACCCCAATCACCACTGTCACATTGAGGTATGATTTTGGCACCTATTGTTGGCTTCCATGTTCACACGCAGTGGGTCTATCAAGTACATTTGTTCATAACAAGTACCTACAGATTTGACTTGCTATCAAATATTGTGATTTATGAGACATAGTCATCAATCAAACAAAAATCCTTGTCATAATATATTATTTTCATCCTAATTTTCACAATAATATTTGACTAGAGACATAGACAAGAATGAATGCTCTTAACATACACATGATTTTATTATCATGTCCTAAACCTAAAACCACATGTTATTCAATCATAAATTCTTAGGACATTATTATATTTATTCATTATTTCATCTTGAATCAGACATGATAATTAGAATTGTTTTTATTAATATTAAATCATTTACAAAATGTGCCATTACAATCATTGTATGACTGATTCTTAGGCAATACAACCAACACATTCAACAAGAAGATACACAATACATTTAAAAGAGAAGTAGTGTCAATTGAGGTCTATCTTAAATTGTATAGGATATGTTCTCTTATTCTCCCCTGGTGATGGGCATGTCAGAGTAAAGATTAGAGAAAGCTCTTAATGACTTGTATTTGGTGTAGAAAATAATTATTCACATTGGTTGATAGTTTATGCTTGCAAGTTAATTGTGATATTTTTTAGAGATATTATGTTCTTGATAAAAACAAAACATTAGGATTGGTTTAAGTTTAAAAAATAAATTGAATGGTTATCCTGAGTCACCCTTGATGGGAACCTAATCCATAAACATTTGGTTTAGGCTGCTTCACCCTGAGTGATATTTCTCATTAAAGAAAAATGTTAGGCTTTAGGTGTATGGTATTAGATCTAATATTAGGGGAAGTCCTTAAGGTATAATACGTTTTTCATGTTTCTAGATTTAAGAAGGGCCTATTATTGAAGTCTTTATAATGAACAAATTATGCTTTATTATGTTAGGTAAACAAAGTGGTAGTATATAGATATGGCTCTTTAAAGGTGTAGGGTACAATAGTGGTGGTTTGATTAAAGTATCATAATGAAAGTTATCATATTATATGTGATCTAAGGTCGGATCCTCTCATACATTGTTTGGGATGAACTTCAGCCATTTGGACCATTGAAACAAAATAACATCATTCTTAGCTTCCCATTTAGCTAGTATGTCATCAGATTATTACATTGCCTAGACCAGAATTCAAATCTATGTATCCTATTAGCAGCCTCAGTCTCTAAATATGTATATAAAGGGGCTTGAATTTACTTGGCACTATCAACGTTCCTTATATGATTTGTAGGCTACTTCACTATCTATATAGAGTATGATTTGAGAATTATGTGCTTTTACTACACTCCTTTAGGCCTATAAAATGGCAATGAGATCCATTACAAATACATTTGAAGGTGTACATTTTTTCATGCCACCCGTGATTCACCTTCCTCTATAACCCCTTATCGTAAGACTTGCGGGTCCCTAATTCATTATTTTGATCGCTAAAGCATCAATATTCAATATGTATCTTCTAGTCAATAGAAGCTTCCATGCAGCTATGGTGTCATTACTTTGTTACTGAAGTACTTACTACTTGTTGAAAGCTTTTATATTCAACATGACTTTGTCATGTATCTTATTGCAAGTAGTTTCGAGTGTCTCGCTTACATTATTGAAATTTGCATGAACCTATGTTTCCACAGAATCAAGACCATGATGTCAAATGATACCAACCAATCTTGGTTTTGATGGACCATTTTGGCATTATAGGAAATCCATTGATTGGGGATGTCCAGTCTGGTCATCATACCTTCGGTCTTCATTTTTGAAATCCCAAACTCTTCTACTATGTGTACAATGTCTAAATGCATGGAGTGTTGAATTATATGCGCTTCCACAAAGTGGATACAAATGGATCTGAGGTAAAACCTCTTCTCATTGTATTCAAATTTGCCATTAGATAGCATGCATTATCATCCAGAGTATTGTCTTCGCTTTCATTTGAACATTGAGCTTCCATACCATCTTCCATTTCCATTGAATCTTTATGTATAAATCATTTATGCATTTTTCATATATTCTCTTTGATGTGAACACTCCTCTCAAGATATCTACAAAGATAGATTCAAATATACCCATATTGTTGGAAAGAGGAATCATGCTTCGTATTTGTTCTTGAGATTGTACTTCAACCAAGTTACATAAAAAGTCAACAATTGCTTCTTCTAGATTCACCATTGAGGTTACTTTGATATCTTCTAGTAATTCATGTATCCTTTTAGAAGGTTGTAATTATGTCTTCGTACTCCCAAAACCCATTGATCATTCCACGTACTTGTTGTATGTACTGATAATACTGCCTTGCATGATTTTTGAGTAATGTTAGACCTATGTGTCACTATGAATTTCCATAAATTGGATGTTGTTGTAACTCTATATTGAGTCATGTGTTCATATTTTCTATGCACCATTTCTCCTCAGTGAACATTCGTATTGGGAATTTAGTCCCACTTGGTTTTCATCAATAGAGATTTGTTATGTAGTATGGATGTTTTGATTCCAAGGACACCATACTTCTTTGGTGTGATCAGTTTCTTCTAGGGTAGAAGGTTTGTCTTCCTATTTACTCCAAGTTTATACCAAATAAATTTTCATATGACTTGATTAATGTGGTCACAAACAGATATTGTTAGGGAGTTATTTGCATTTTGTAGAATGGTGATGTGTTCAACTTTGACTTAATCAACATTGTCCTTCCTGTAAAGGACACATATCTAGTGATCCAGGAGGATATTCTTGCTTCAATCCTTGTTCTTATACCTATCTACAATTCCTTATTTACTCTAGAGTGTAGAATAGGTATGCCAAGATGTTTTCCCATGTTTCAAGATTATTGAATTCTTATGTGCATGCATATGCCCCTTCGGATTCTCTGAGATGTGTTTGCAGGGAAAATATGGAAGATTTTTCCTTGGATGGTGTCTTTCCTAAAGATTTCTCCAATTTCATGATACATTAAATCATTGTTTCCATCTATCACATAGTTGCTTCTTCGAATAATATCAAGTCACTAGAAAATCATACATGTGACATGCTTGGGATTTGTCTAGTGGGTATAACAACATTCCGTCTTCCTCTTTGCTTCTCAATTTTCAATTTATTGGCTAATACGATCTGAACATAACAAAATATATAGGAAGAGAGTGGGTCACCCTTCTTGACACCCTTTGACTCTTTGAGTGTTGGTAATGTATTCCCACCCCATACAACTGAAATCAGTCTAGTTGATATGATTCTTATGATATGTTGAACTAAGGAATGACTTCTTGAAAACCCTAAATGTTTATTATTAAGATGATTATGAGTGATAAAGCCAGAACTTTTATATGATGTTGTAAATGTGAACAAATGCTGAAGTTGAAAGTATTAATACTTCAATTGAATATGATGAGTCTTACTAATATCATCTAAGTCCAATGCATTTGTTTTAGTATAATAAAGAATGATCATTATTGATTATGGTAATGACATTAGAAGTCAATGACATGGTACACTTAGATAAATATAAGAAATGATATGAAGAAAAATGTATTGATGGTGATGGCAAGTTAAAGATGAAACTAATGAAGTTATTATGATGAAGTCTTTAATCCTTTGTTTTAATTACATGTGGCTTAAGCCAAATTGAATGAAACATACTAAAACTAGACTTTTATGGATATCAATGAAAAGAGAAGTATTGTATATCGAGTTAAAAATGATTGGTTCCAATATTTTAATGAACATGACATGTAGTGATATTTATGGAGATAAATGTTCTTCGAAGAATATCTTGCATGAAGTTATGATTCGTTTTGCCATAGGCCTTGGATATGTCCAATTTCATTGCCATGGATTTGTTATCTCATTTTCTAGCTCACATTGATTGCGTAATTTCTTTGACTAGGATTATGTTGTATGTAATCCTTTGTCCAGGGATGAGACTACTCTACATTGAAGAATTCATTTGATAAATGAAGCTTCATTATTTTGACTAGTATCTTCAATGCCAGCTTCAAACTGATGTTATTTAATGCAATTCGTCTGAGGTGGCTGCATGCATCTAGTGTACTAGTTTTAGGAATCTAAAGCAGGATAAAGTCCACCCAGTTATTGTTAACCATTTCACCTAGAAAACCCCTTTATTATCATTAGACAGTAGGAGTTCTTAATCTAGTTCCATTTCCTTTAAATAAATACAATATGACTCCATGTAGGCCTAGTGCTTTTATGGCATGCATCGTCTTGAACACCTTCTATTTTTCATACTGGAAGTTGGGTTGCATCAACATCACTCAATATCTCATGTGCTAGGTATGGAAATGTCCCAATCAACAAACTTGGTGTGTCTCTTCTCATCCTTCCCCATCATTACTGAAAGTTTTCTAGAAGTTTGAAGTGATCAAGGACATACACTATTCTTTGTCTTCTATTCACACTTACATTTCTTTAACTTAGTTGTCATGCACTTTCTCCATTTAGATTTAATAATAGATTGAAAGTATAATATAGTGGAATCCAATGCAACTATCCCATCACATCTTGCCATCTGTCTCCACTTCCTGGTTTACAATATAATTGTACTCGAGTTATAGGCTTTTAAATTCTCTTATTCAAAACTTGTGAGTAAGATGTGCACCATTGTTGTTGTCGACGTCTAACTTTGTGTTGTAGTTGACATTTTTTGTCTTGTCTTCCTCCTTTCTTCAACATCCCATTTTACTACATAATTTATAATTTGTTCATGCCTTTTTTAAAATCCAAAGTATTGTCTTGTGGTTATATTTAAAAGTTCAAGAATGATTGTCTTTTATTCCATACACAACTTATTTTAAGGTGAACAATATGTTGTTCTTGAGGAGTTCCTATCTTCCAAGGATGGGAGAATGGTTTAAATATATTCTCAATAACACATCAAATGTTGTCAGTGGGTGCTTCTCCACCAATTATTGTTTGGAGCTACTCTATCAAGTCTTCTATAAAGGGGTCCTTTTTTTAAAGTCATTCTCAAACCATTACCCCCCAGGACTTGTAGCCCATCTTTTGAGAGTCCTAGGGAAAATTCACGACCAATTATATAAATTTATTGGTTCACCTCCCATCTTCTCACTAGCAATCAAAACAACATTAAGGTCACTAATGATTAATCATGGCAAGGATGAAGCTTCTACCATCAGTTTTACCTGATACCACATATATCTTCATCTTATTTGTCTCGTGATAGCATATATGAAGGTTATCGATTATTCTATATTAGTCAAACAATTTACAAATTCTTTGTGGATTGCCAATGCTTTGACCTGGATAGGTCCGTACTTCCATAGTAACCATATACCTCATGCTTCCCATTAGCATTCATTATGTAAGAAGCTTCAAATCCCAACCTCCTTACAATCATGCCAGCTTTACTACCACTTATTGTTGGTTGCAAATGGTTATTATATCAAGGTTGTATTCTTTTGTGAATTATCACATGGTGTTTTGGGTTTCCTCTCCAAAGATACCTTGTAAATTCCATTTTGCAAATAACATTTAATTTTAGTGGTGCTTGCACACATTGAATCTCTTCATTTCCTTCTTTTTGTTATATTTAAATCACTATATTTCCTTTTAGACTTTCCCTTTCTGGTAAGGTCACTTGAAGTGATGATTATTTTGTTAAGGAGATATATGCCTACTAAATCCCCAAGTGTATGTTTATGCTTTGATTGTCCTGCCAAGTTTCCATGTGATGTCTCCATTTTGAAACAAAATCCATGTGGTTACCTTTTGAACTTGTGTTATATGGAACAACCACTATGTTGTTGTTGAGAATGACAGGAGATTGGTGTGTTGTTTGTATGTTGGGTATAATTTCTTTTCATCCATTATTAAGTGCATGGTCCTATCTAGACTGTGAATGAGGCTATGGTTTCCTGTTGTTTTGTGGTTTGGATTTTGGCAGACCTTTATTCCTAATTTGTAACTTCTATTGTCTCTAGTTATTGCCAGAAATCCTCTTTGCTACCTGCTTCAAATATGGTCCATCATTTTCATCACTTTTTCTTAGGTCTAGATTTTTGAACATTTTTTGCAATGTAACTCCTCCTTATAATTTTATCCTCCTTGCTTCTTGGGTTTTCACGTGAAAGGATTTTCATGCATCATAGTATTGAAATCCCTAAATGTGACATGTGTGCATTGTAGATCCTTCTCCATGCATTCCATTTCTAAATGGCCCATCCTTTTACAAAAAATGTAGATGGTTCGAGTGTTCTCTTACTCTACTTTGTAGTAGTCCCCCTATATGATGCTATGTTGTATCAATGGTTTACTAGTGTTCAGTTTGACAAAAATCCTAGAAAATTTCCCCCTACTTTTAAAGTCCATGTTATTAACTCTAACTGTCTTCCCAATGATGTCTCCAAAGTCTTGAAGGTATTGCGTTTGGTATAGTAAAATTAGGAGATTTTGGATGTGAACCATTCTACCAGAGATGATCTAGAGTTTTCATATGATGAGAAATCTAGATACCATGGTTGTAAACTAAGATATGAACCCAATGTGGGTCATGTCTTGTAGTTAGTGCATGTAGGTAGTCATATTCTCTAAATAGTTAGAACAGGTAGTTGTTTTCTAAACATATCAATATGAAACATGTGATCAGTTTCCACATGCACTGGTTCTATTATGCATCTTCATGAAACCTACTTCTATTGCCACAACCTTGGCAATGGCTAAATAGCACCAGAAAACTTCAATTCACCATATATATTCTCTTCAGTTTCAAAAGGCGGAGGTTCATCAATAATTGATGTTTTGATATCTTATTTTGTGATTTTAACATTGAAGTCTTTGAATTCTATAAAGGGAAGTGTTCTACCACCAACACTGGCAATTGTGACATCACGACACAAAACTTGGTGGCACATATTTGAATTGGTATTTGGTGGTGTACCCAAGTTAATTGATTATCGTATGTGTGGACCAAGGTTCGAAATGTAGCATCATGGAAGATTTCAAGTTGTTTAGTAGGGCTTTTTCCCACGTTCATGTTGAAATTGTGATCAAATCCTAGATTTTATAGTATCACACGTTGTGCCACTCTTTTCTATGTGTATCTTGCTCTTACCAGTAGTTTTTTTACTATTTCTTCTATATTCACTTTGGTAAAGTTGGTTTCATCCATCTCTCCAGTGCTCTCCATCCCTTTCCTAGTTCCATAGTTGTTATTCTCCAATTCCTTATTTGGGGGTGTGATCCTCCTCTCTCATTGCTTGTACGGCTACCAAAGCCCTCTCCTAACCCTAGCATGATTCCAACAAGAACATACTGAAGCATATGTTAACATGAATTTGATTTTTAAAATTGATAATTTATAACAACATATGACAAATTTATAATCAAGATAAATGTCCAAAGCAACTCCTTAGATCAATAATAATAGATTCTTCTTGATTGAGCCTATTAATAACAATGGGTTTTATCTAATTAACGTGCTTACTATACATGATATTTGATAGCTTGTAATTTTTATTGATGACTCTTCCAAATATTCTAATATTAGTTTTCTAAAATAAAAGAATGAGAAAATGGAAAATCTTAAGAGTACACATTAGAATAAAATTGAGAACTAAATCAACCAAGATTATAAATGAAAAATGGAGGCAAGTATATGTCAATGAACTTAAAATTTTCTATGAGGAATACACCTAATATGTCAAAACACTATCACACATAAACCTTATTCAAATGACGCAAGTAAAAGAAAGAACAAAATTTGGTTGATATGGTCTATGGCACGTTACCCAATTCTACTTTTAAGCAGAGATTGTTGAGGGAGGCTCTCTAAACTGGGAAATATGTTCTGAACCACCTACACTTCAAACATTTTCACAAAAATCCTTGGAATATTGATATAATAAAAAACCAATTCCACAATACCTTAAAGTGTAGAGTGCATGCATAAATTTAAGATCCATAAAAAATAAGAAGTAGAAAATTTGTTCCAAAATTGTTGATGACACTTCTATTGAAATGGAGAAAATTACAACGCTTATAGATGTATATAAGTTAAATATGAAGTTTTGACATTAAACACCATACTAGACTTAAATAATGATATAATGAGAACATGTTCTCTTACAAGTTTAATTTTCCTAGACAAGTGGAGACAATCGAGCAGTGAACTTGGTTCAAGAAAAAGAGCTAAAGTACCTAAGAACTGATGTCCAACTTTGTCTTATTGAGTGAAGATTTCAAGATCTATGATGATTCCATGAAATCCATAGATTGTGGATCATGCAATGAAGGAATAGTGAAATAATATTCATTACGAGCAAAAACACTTATATTTTGGTTAATCCTCCTTTAGGATACAAGTGCATTGGATGTAAATCAGTCTTTAAGAAGAAAATATGGGGAAAACCATCCTATAGTTATGAGTAGGGTTACTTAGTTAGTCGCATGATACAAATAAAAATAAAGTGTTAATTATTGTTATATCCCTACTCTCCTAACTACGAATACCTCCATATGTGTCCTTATCATGTTAGAACCTACCCATAATATCCATAATATATATATATATATAAATATATATATATATATATATATATATCAATAGATGCCAAAAACATTTGATAATGGAGATCTTGAGGAAGATTTCTTCATGGACTGACCTGAAGGTTTTGTAGTTCTTAGACATGAATTTTAGATTGGTTAAATCTTTGACGGCTTAAGACATGCACACAGGGAATGGAATGATAAATTTAGTAAAACCATTTTATTTGTTGATTTACAACAAACAAATCTTATAGATGTATTTATTTTAGCTCAAATGATAGCACACTTGTGATTATGTATTTCTATGTTTTTGAAATTAAAATTTTGTATCAAAGGTTGCAAGTATTTTTGAAAAATGTGTTCTTGCAATAAGTTTTGCTATGAAAAATCTTCAAATTGCAAATGTTATGTAATATAAAGTGAATAAATATGTTTTTTTCTTTATTCTTTGAATTAGTCACACTATGTGAGAAATATTTTCTATAGATTTCAAATGTTCCATTGTGTACCTATATGTACACCTCATGTTCACTCTGTTTCTTGAAAGGCACAAAAAGATAATCACATGCATAAAACTAGATATGCATATGATATAGAAAGCTCGATGTAGCTAGATTATTTCTCATAACCCAATATCACTCACAATGTTAGTAGACTTACTTGGTACACTAGTTATTCAAAGATGATCATTAGAAAATTTTGGATTGAGTCTTTACGTACGTTCAAACTCTGATTGTTTTATCATAACTGGTCCTGAAAACTCATGAACTGAAGTTTTTAAAATACTTTTTCATGATAGGTTTTAGGTAAGTATTGATTCAACTTCCATTAGTTCTAAGAGTTATTACTTTCATAAATTAATCATTCTCGAGTTCCCTCTTAAAAAGACTTGAAAACAAGTTTTGGAGAAAATTATAAAATTTTCTATATAATTATATTCTTTATTATTTATAAATGACACAAATAAAATATCTATCACTGGGAATATTAGTAATGTGAATATAATTTATTACCAAAATCACAACATAATATGAATTTTTTTTATTTAATCACACTATGTAGAATGTTTTACTCTGGAACCACCATTATTAGTGTGATTTTAAAAATACAAAATATTGAGCACTCTAAAAGAATAATCACACCACGCCACCTGACAACAATGTGATTTATACAACATATTTTTAATCTTTATGTTTAAATGATATGATGTTGAAAAAATAATACTATACATTGTGATAAACAATTATAAACCAACATTTATATTTACAAACGCATAAAATGTAGTTATTCTTACAACAAACTATACATACATGGTGAAAGAAAAATATTTTATGTGAGTTTTACTTACAATATTTGTATTCAAATTATATTATGACAAATTAAAATATTTTTAAGGAGAATCATCCACACCATGATCACTTATTCAAGTTATTATGGTTTAAAAATAATGATTATCCACATAATTTTATGCACGCCTTATCCGTCCTTGCTTATTATGTATTACATGTGAAAATAAACAACAATTTTTAACTATTTTCTTATTTACATCGAAATCAAACAAACCACATGGAAGCAAAAGTAAATTCAATTTTGCTAAGAACTAGAGTTCTTAGAAATGAGTTCAAGATCATTTATGACTTACACCAAATCAATCATAGCCTAAACGTATAATTATACATGGTATTGAATACTTTGATTTTCCAGGTGTATTATAATGTTATATTTATATGTATAGGAAAATTTGTCATTCAAAACTAATTCCACCAAAAACAACACCCCTACCTTAGAATGATGCACAAATAATATTAGTATTGTGTCTAGATTTTTAAAGTTCCCATAATTGGTTTGTATCTAAAAAGAGATAGAGTATTGAATATTAGTGGATGAAGAATGAATGAAATGAAAAAAAAATATAGAGATAGATAGTTGGAGAGAGAGGTTGTAATTAATAAAAAGAAGAAGACAGTAGGTGGAGACACATGACATACTAAATAGAAAGAAGGAGAGTGAATGGAGATAGATGGTGTAATAAATAGGAAGAATGAGATAATGGATGGAGAGAGAAGCTATAATAAATACAATGAGAGGGGTAGTTGATGGAGAGAGAGATCAACACAATAAATCATACAAGCATTTTTAGCATTCTTCTTATTAATAAGCAATGTTTATTTAAAAAGTATACATTGTATTTGTACTTCCTATTAAGAAACCCTATTTATTTAAAATTACTCGCTATAAGATACATAAATATAGAATACATAAGTATTATTTAACAATATACATATAAGTTATACATGAATATGATATAGAAAATGTATAGATCTGACATTGTTGAATACTTATATAATTGAAAATTGTAGTGTTCCTAATGATATATATCACTTATAACAAGTACATTCTTCGTCATTTCTTTCATTTCAAAATTTTTTTATTCCTAGCATGAAAAACTTCTCTGTAAAAATTTGGATAGGCACTTCTATTCTATATTTGTGTTGATCTAGGTTCGAGTAGAACAGGTATACATGTTTTACGAAAAATGCTAGCCATCATCCTATTCGAACCTAGTTTCATAACTTATTTTCACTCCTAAATAGCTGGACCCAATTAAAATGTACCATTTTCAATGGACAATAGTAAGAAATAAAGATGGGTGAGAGAGAAGTGAGAATGAAACAATAAAGGAGAGAGAAAAAAAAATTTTGCTTATAATTTTTAAACCATATGAGTTTTTTGCCAAAATAAAAACTTTAGATTCCTTCTAAAAAATACAATCCGACAAGACTAATATTGACAATATTTGAAAAAAAACATGAAATGTAAGAACTTACAAAAATGAGTATTGTTATGTACACACACATATTATATTTATATATATATATATATATATATATATATGTAGTCAGACTAGAATACACTCAAGTAGTTTCTCATGATGCAATGTGTTTTTTAAAAATCTAATCCATTAATCTTCTCAAACATCTTGTGAATTGCTCATATACAAAATTTGAACACATTTGGACATTTCTAGGTCATGTCATAAAGATCATAAAAATTATGCATTTCAAATTAGTTTTGTACGTCGATTTTGTTGCCCTTGGACGAGTGAATTACTCTCATCCAAATGGGCTCAAAATTTGCATGTAGCTTACTTATAGTACGACAGTGAAGATCAATGGTTTACATTGTGCAAAAAATGATATTGATATGCAAACACACTTGAGTGTATTCATGTGATTTGTACACTCGAGTGTATTCTAGCCTGACTCTCTCTCTCTCTATATATATATATATATATACATATACATATATATATATATATATATATTATGTATATATATGTATATATATATATATGTGTATATGTATACATATGTATATGTATATATATTTATGTATATATATATATATATATATATATATATATATGGGCCCATCTTTATTGCCTGCGCGGGTAGCTACCTGCCCACCCTTCCGACCACTTTTTTTCAAAAAAAAACTCGCAATTTTAAAGGACTATTTTGTCTAGCTCTCCAAAAAATTTTAGCTAAAAATAATATCATTTGCCCCTCCAAAATAAAATAACCCGTCCTTATATATATCTGTTGTATATTTTGTACATAGTTACTCTTTTATTCGTGTAGTTACTTTCTGATCATCATAGTTACTTTTTTGACAACATAGTTACTTTTTTGGCTAGGAGAGTAACTTTTTTGGCTGTCGGGTAGTGAAAATCCAGGCTACCCGCGTGGGAAACGAATGAACGCCCTATATATATATATATATATATATATATATATATATATATATATATATATATGCAGAGATGAGTGTTTTCCACAATAACATATATACAATACTTATTTTAAAATGAGAAATGTAAAAAAAATATATAATTCCATTTAAAGTATCACTATTCTAAAACAAGTGTTGCATTGGAGGTAGTGCTCATTTTAGAATAGCACATTGACTCAAAATTAATTGTTACACTCCTATTTTTGGCATAGTACTCATATTTCATGTTATTATGTTATTTTCAAAATATGCAATGTGCTTCATCTTATGGGATAAAACTCTTTTGTAAAATGAGCACTTTCCATTCGTATAATGTATGTTTGAGTGAAAAAGTGAGTATCCTAGTAGTTATTTATTTGTGAAATATGTCTCCAATATTTGACAAAATAATATGATCTATGTAAATATTTACTATTTTTTTTTAAGATATACACCCTCCAAGTGATAGAGTACTCCTTTTTAGTATCACTGTCTTAGAAAATGAGTATTGTATATATTTTTTTGAATGATAGACTTTATATTTTTATTTTCATTTTTCTCTAAGATGAGTGTTTAGTTTAGTTTTAGGAGGCAATACCAACACGTTACTCGTATTGTACTTAACAAAATAGTACGTGTATGTCAAAAATAAATACTCATTTTTATAACACATATGATTCTCCAAAAAAAAAAGTATTGTATACATGTTTTGTGGATAATATTCATTTTTGCATATATATATATATGTATGTATAACAATAAAAACTCAGTTCTGTATGATTTTGGTACACTATTTTTTCTAAAGTATGTCAATATGAATTGTTTTAGAAAGTAATTTTTTCGTAAAGAATCTAATGTTTTTATTTTTTTCAAACAATACACCATGAGAAGTTATAAAGAAAACAACTTTTTCTCTCTTCTCTTTTATATTTTTTGTACTTTTTCACATTATTTTGTCTTTTTTCCATTTTTGTGATGTCAAATCTCAAAAATTGAGTGTAGAGCGGGTTATGGAGGAATTTATGTGTTTCATTACTCTTGTGATAATCACAGATCTATCCCAAAACCTAACCCCTAACTCTATTAAAAACTGTGAATCCTGACCCCCACATGCACGAACGCATGTGTCACAGTGTGTTTACGTTGTTCAAAAATCATTCAGATTTGTTGGTCATGTGTGAACACAAAGTAGACTACACCTGTTGGTATGTATGCCTAGAGATCCAATCATATGACGATGGGAGTGTGGCATTAGATACCTAATTTGATAATAATGAAAGGTAATTTAGTCTATTACGATTGTATCAGTCATGAGATGATGACATAGATGTAAGTAGGTGTCTATAGAATGATGTTACTCAATGACATATGTCTTCAAGTATGTGACTTGAAGAATGAGATCATACACATGGATGCTAAGAGTACATATATTCTTGTTATGTCCCTAGTCGGATATTATTGTGGAAGAAAAATAGACAACAATAATACATACGACTAGAGTGTGTGTTGAATGATGATAGAGTCTCATTAGTCATGATATATGATATCAAATCACTCACATAGATACATGTTAGAGAATAGTGTATGAGACAACCTACCATGAGAGTGATACATGGAGACCATGGAGTGGTATCCAGAATCATCTCTCATAGTGATAGTGGTGATTGTGGTTCTTAGACCTAAAGTCGCTACACTCATCACATGTCATTGGGTATACTTTGACATCATCAAATGTAATCCAGAAATACGAGTGGCCATAAAGGTTATGATTGGGTAGCTTTGAGACATGGGGACTAAGTGTGAGTGATGTATATGGGATTTGTCCCTCTTACAAAAATTTGATATCCAAGGCCTCTTGATAAGCAAGACTGAGAAATGTACGACCGTACTGATGTGGTTCAATATGTGATATGTGAACTCATATGCATCTCAGACAATCTACTCTAGTTCAAGGAACATTTGAATGTTGAGAGGATGATGATTCCACATCTCGAGTTCAATCTGGATATCGAAAACAAAGAAACTATACAATTATAGTAACATTAATCACAAACTGTAGGTTGAAGTTGTTCTCCAACTTTTTGAATTACTTGGGTAGCAATGATGTGTGACTAGGCACTTCTCTTTGTTTATGATTTAATAATTTTTTATGGACATTCACTACCAAAGTAATTCTAGACCTTTAGAGTCACACACATATGATGTACTTGGATTAAAGGAGTATATTCACAGATGATGTTAAAATTAAATGCTTAAGGTATTTAGGTATTCAATTAAATAATATATCAACTGACTAGACTTAGAATCATCAAGTTCAAGTCCTGAACTGACTATTTCGAGTGTCAGGTAGATGAGAAATTGAATTGCTTGAGTTCTTTCGGAATTGGGATATGAGATGACCATCTCATGTGAGTGAGATAACCATCTCACATGATGGTTGTGAGACGACTATCTTGCATGAACAAGATGACCAGTTCATGGTCATGAGACGAATGACTCATGTGAGAGAAATGATTAGTTTGTTGTCCCAAGATGACCGACTTGGATGAGCGAGATGTCTGGTTCATTGGGAAATTGGATTGCGTCAATGATTTGTGTTGACGTCATATTGTGCATTAATTAGATTCGAATTGCCAATATGATTTAGAATAGGAAACTACATGAAATGATTGTTTTGTTGTGCGAGACAACCATTTTGCTATATGACATGACCATTTTGCTGTGTGAGATGACCGTCTCACAGTTTGTAGGTTCTAGAACATTCATGATTCCAGACCCTTCTACTCCCACACTGATTAGGGACCTGGATACTGACCTCTACTATAAATAGAGGGGTACCGGGGGGAGCCCAAGATACACTATTGAGAAATGAGCTATTCTGACAATTATTGTCCTCTCCGGTTGTGGTAACCAATAAAGAGCCCAAGCAAGTTCTACTCGATATAGGGAGGGATAGCAGGGGATTGAACAACTGAGGAATCAATTGTGGAGAGCATTTCAGCGAATAGTACACTGAAATAAGGGGACAATTATTTCCTATTGGCTTTGGTAGCACAATGTGGAATTCCCAGTGGTCCACGTGGACTACTCTATAGGTGGGAGGCTATTGTATACCGCTTGGAGGACAACATCACCATGCAATCCGTAGTGAGACCGTAGGAGCCGCTACATACATTGTTCCAGTATATTGTCTGTGGTGAAGACCAAGAGCTGCATACATACGGTCCAAGAGCAACTAGACGATAGTTGTGCATCTACAACAATGAGGAATATGTCATTGGATTACTCTATGACTAGGTATATCCTAGAAACTATCCTTTCCATTACATAGTTGTTGATGCCACCCACTAGTTTATGGGGAATATGGTAATAATTTTTTTTATTTGCACTGCATATTCTGTCATCCTATCTTCTAAAAGTGGTATTAGAGCCACTCAATCTACTATATTTTGGGATAACTGATATGATTGGATTTTGATTTTATCATTTGATTATTGCAGGCGATGTGAATAATTTCTTATCCAATCAAATACCATGATAATCCCAATCTAATATATATATATATATATATATATATATATATATATATATATATATATATATATATATTTGTGTGTGTGTATGTATATATATATATTGATTATCGAGAGAACCACCCCCATAGAAGTGCCACTTTTGTGACCCCCCCCAGACAACGTAAAACTCTCAGGACCCAACCACCCCACACACCCGGGAAGCGGTTAAAGCGCATAGTTGGCCGGCCTACATGACGGGTACCATTTCGGAGGCGACTACTGAGTTTTGAACCCGGGTCCCTTCATGAGGGGACACCGTGCCAAACCACCTGAACCAAATGATATATATATGGAATATGCACACATCACCATGAAAGAGAGTTTTGATGGTGGATGTGTAGCATGAATTATGGAAATAACCCCTATTATCTTTCTATGGTTGTATGGTTGGTTAATCCTTTTTATCTCAGCATATGTACTGAGCCTCTATCCTATCTTCTTAATGTAAAGTTAATTATTTCCTACCCTTTCCCCCCTCGAATGCAACTCAAGGTTTCTCTATAATCATGTAATAGTAGGATAGTTTACTTTCCTGCTTTGATGAAGAAGAAAGATATTCGGACGATGCCAACTGACCATCTTGGAGACAAGCTGACCAGTTGGAGGAATAAGGAGGAATAGATGGAGCCAACCCAACCGATCAGCTGGAGGAGCCAGCAAATGGTGGACAGAAGAACGAAATGACCAATGAGGTGACCAAACGACCGACCAAGAGGTGAGTCGATCAGTTCAAAGGTTGAATCGATCAACTCAGATTGGAGAGCATAGATGTGCATCAAAAATTGGTTTCTGCATGTGATGTAACCTAGGTTGTGGTAATTCCTTGTGGTTCTAAGGAATTACATTTTGTTGGTCATAAACATCACTTTTTATTTATTGCATGTTTTTGTTGTGGGATATAGCATGCATATGATATATACTATATATGTGGTGACTGGATAAAATATATGTATTCATAAATACAAAATCCCTCAAATAAAATATTATGTATAAGAAGCTTTCCATTGGAAACATACATGAAAATCTTGATTCACCAAGTGTAGGTTACATTATCCCATGGTACGTCGTCTATCTCGTAGATGTGTGATGGTATATATGTCAGTTCTACCTTCATATGGTGCATATATATCATCTTGGCTATTGGGTCAGGCTTAACTGGTGATTCTTAGAGCGTCTAGGCCCAGAGGCATGCATATGGTTATGGAAAGGAGTTGTACATATCATCCATCTATAATTGCATATGATGCAATTGGGTAAAGTTCCCTACCTTGATGATTGACTATGTATTATGGCATTGGTTGGGCCATAGTTAAATTATCTTGGATCCAGCTCATTGGAATATTGTACGTTGCAATATTCCAAATTGATACATGACAGTTATCAATTTGAACAAAATAGTGGGAGTGATAATTAACTAAAGTCCTAATTAATATCGTTAACTTATCAAATTCAAACAAATCAAAAATATTTTGAAAAGTTATAATATTTCTTTTGCAGAAAAAACAAATACATTATAATTGTGATCAGTCCTTAAGAAAGACAAAATGTGATAAATTTACACATTTGGTTTTGGACTTTGAGAAGTGTTCTCAATCATGAGTGAAAGATCTATGTCCTTAAAAGACCATAGCCAAAGGAACCCGCTCCAAATGTACCTAAAGGATAAATGGATGCTTATTGGAAGCATGCCAATGATGCCATAGAGATTTGAATACCTAATGCTTTGTTGTATGCACTATGAGTTGCATGAACAACATCAAAACATGGAAATTCTTGAAATGGTAACACGTCTTAAGAATCATTTAAAGAAAACAAGGTAATGTCTCCAAAGCGATGTTTGAGTGCAAACTAAAAAAGGGAAGTCCAATAAATCCTCATGTGCTCAATATAATTGGGCATGTGGAGTGACATGGATTTCTCTTAGGTCAAGAGTTGACCATGGATATGATTCTACAATTTTTTGCATGAATCATATAGTCAATTTATCAAATGCTTGGCATGTTGATGCCAAAGCAAGAAAGAATAAGGACAAATCCATGACAGTGATCAGTGGAAGTGAGTCCTAGGGAAAAGGCAAGGTCGAGAAAAGTTCTGAGGCTAAACTAAAGTCCAAGTCTTCTACACTCAATATATGGAGAAGGGTAAGGGAAAAGGAATTTGTCCTTTTCACTGAATAGATGAAGGAACGAAAGTGCCACCATTGTCACATGTCTTGACATTAGAAAGAACTATCCTATTTATAGAGGATCTCAGGAATAAGATGGAGATAAAGATCTCTACTTCAGGACCTGAGTAGAAGTAAGATAGAACTATGTAGAGTAAGGGTTACTGCCTCTACAGTTGCAAATTGTCATTCATGAGCACATAATAGAATTAGAGAATTTATCTTATGTACCTGCCATTGATGAAAACATCATATGTCTTATGTGACAAGAAAATTATGTTTCATTTTAAAGGATATGATCTTTTATGGAAATGCCCTATGTCTCAAAAAATCCATCGATATAGTTGTAGAGATAAATGTATATGACACATATATTGATTGACTTGATGACTCAAACAATGAATACCTATAGCACTGTCATCTAGAGCATGTAAATTAGAAATGCATTTCTAGAATCCATATGATGGTTATCTAGATTCTTTTGGTTATTGAACCAACAGAGACATGCAAGTCTTATTTGTTGTGCAATATGACAAAAGTATTTTCATTATATGTAGTGGTAGAATGAGTATTCTATTAGGGTTAGTACATACTGATGTACATAAGACCTTTTAAAATAAATGCTAAGGTAGTTACTAGTACCTCATTATATTTACTAATTCTATCAAAAGATATGAAGTTTGTATTTAATAAAATGCAAATCTGAATCTCTTGAAGTATTCAAGGAGATTGTGAATAAAGCATATAACTAACTTGGTAAAAGTATTAAGATAATTCATTATGACAAATGTAGAAATACATTAAACCAAGAGTTTGAGAATCTTATGAGGAGATCGTAATGAACTCCACCTGAAACACAATGATAGTGTATCATGAAAGTGTATCAAATAGAAGGTATCACACCCTATTAAGTCATGATGCAATAGGAAATTAATATCTGATTGATCTTCCAATTTCTTTTCAGCACATGCTTAACACTAAACAATATACCATCTTAAATTGGTTCAAAAGATACCACATGAGATATGGCATGGGAATTGTCCTGATGAGTCTTTTATAGTGATAAGGGATGAATGCTTATATAAGAAAATAGTTTCTTAAAAGATTTGTCTACAAAATCACATAAATGTTATTTTGTTAAATACTACTCTTATCCCAATCCTACAACAATGTTGTTTGTCAATCATGATGGTTGTATTCTTGAATAGGAACTTGGTTCCAAATGAATCAGTGGGAGTAAAAGTAGAACTCGAAATGTTTGAGATGAATAAGAAAACATTGAACCTAAATAGGTACAGTGGGAACAAAGAGAATCACAAGCTATTATGGGATCTCAAGTTCTTTATGTAACACACAAAAGTCATTTCTCTAGTAGAACACACCTTGAGTTTGAAAGATGATGATATCTTATAACTTAGAAAGGCAGTAAGTTGATCATAGATGATGAGTCAACAACCTACCTAGAAACTATTGATGGACTTGAATATGAGAAATGGCTTAAGGCCACAAGATCCAAGATGGACTCCGTGTATACTGGATCTGAGAAATGGGTTAAGTCCATAAGATCCAAGATGGAATCCATGTACACCAACAAGGTATGACCTAGATGGATCCACCTGAAGGGGTAAAACCCATAGGGTGCATTCGGGTCTTTGTAAGAAGACCAAAATGTAAGGGTATATTGGTTGCAAAGAGTCTCAAGAAAGTACAAGGTGTTGATCATGATGAAGTCTTTCACTAGTTACCATAGTTAAATCCATTTGGATCATGCTTGTTGTTGCAACTTAATATGACTATGAGATTTGGCATATGGATATTAAAATTGCATTCCTTAATTGGAAAATTATGAAGATGTGTATGTGACACAACCTAAAGGTTTTATAAATCCATTAATGCAAATAAAGTCTATAAGATACAAAGGTCAATCTTTTGATTGAAGAAAGCATCTCAATGTTGGAATCTTCTATTTGACAAGACAGTCAAAATGAAGATGAAATTTGTGATTACAAAAGATTTATTGGGAGCATATTTTTATATTCCACATAATGATGGGGAATAATATCTTTATCCAGCAAATGTTAAAGCCTGGAAAGGAAAGTACTTTCTATATGAAGGTTTTAGGCAAGCCATCCTATGTGATAATGATTTAGATCTATAGAAATAGATCTGGAGAGATTCTTGACCTAAATAAGAGAACATACATTGGCAAGATGCTGAAGGGTTCAACATGGAAAAATCAATGAGGAAAGAATTTTTCATGTTCAATGGAGTTAGTCTCTCAAGTGCCTAGTTTCCCAGTTCTTATGAAGAACATGAACACATGGATAGATGTCATATGCATTCACAATTGGATCTATCACATATGTACTCATCCTGTTATCTTGTATCTATTGGACATGATGAGAAGATATCTCATTATCTCGTGTGTATTGGACAAGAAGAGAGGATATCATGTCATCTCATATGTATCAGACATGAAGAGAAGACATATATATACCTACCTTGAAATCTCATATGTATTGCACATGATGAGAGGGTATACGTTAGATTCCAGTGAGAGTCACTGGACTACCATAAGAACATCCTTAAGAGCTTGAGAATCACTAACATGATAAGTTCCTCGATTCTGGTAATAAGGAAGAGTTGAGTGTAAAGGGGTTACACCAATGCAAGCTTCTAAACAGACATAATGATCACAATCTATGTTTATGTTTGACCTTAAATGGGAACTGTAAGCTGGAAAGGGTTCCAAACAAATGACAGTTGTTCAAATCTATAAAAGAAAGTTGAGTATCTCTATGTTATAAGAACAGCATAGGATATTTTATGGATCAAGAAGCTCATATGGGTGAACATGTATGAGGTTCCAACCATTGATGACACAGTAGAAATACTGATGACAACAATGGATGTATTGGTTAGGCTGGGAATCTCAGATAACATACTACAACACTGCCATGTCGTATGATTAGTCGTACAACAAAGAGATGTGAAACTTGCAATATATAGACTTGAAGTAAATGTTTCTAATCCCGCTATAAAAGTGTTTGCACAATAGAAACATGATGGACACGTTGAATATCACTTGGAATATTATTCATGGGTGATTGGGTCTAAGTGCAACTGGGAGTCTGTTGGTACGTATGCCCAGAGAACCAATCATACGAAGATTGGAATGTGACATTAGATACCTAATTTGATAATAATAAAGGTAAATTATGTCTATTATTTTTTTCTCAGTAATGAGATGATGACACAAACGTAAGTAGAAATCTAAGAATGATGTTACTCAATGATGTATGTATTCAAGTACGTGACTTGAAGAATGAGATCATATGGATGCTAAGAGTGCATGTTGGTTTAGATGGCCAGAGAGCCAATCATATGATGATTGTAATGGCATAACTTGTAAATGATTTGATTAATAATAAAGGCAAGCTTCCAATTATTCTATTTTTTTAGTTAGGAGATAATGAAATAACATAATAAATGTCTAAAGAATGATATTATTCAATGTCTTTAGGTTGAGGACCTGAACAATGAGATCATTTGAATGAGAGTATATGTGTTGTTGTTATGTCCCTGATCGGTTGTTATTGTGGAAGGTAAATAGACAGAAGTAACACATAAGATCAAAGTTTGAGTTGGTTGATTACAAAATCTCATTAGTAATGATATGATGATATCAAACCAAGCGCACAGATACATGTTAGAGAACAATGTATCAGATAGACCCACCATAAGTGTGTTACATGAAAACCTTAACTAGGTAAGTCTAAATCATGTCTTACATTGATAGTGGTGTTTGTGGTTCTTAGATCTAAAATCAATGCACTCATCACATGTCGTTCAGTACACTTTGACATCATCAAACACAATATTGAAACATGGGTTGTTTTAAAGGTGATGATTTGGTGAATGTGACACATGGGGACTGACTGTGAGTGATAGAGATGGGATTTGTCCCTCCTATGGGATTATGATATCCAAGGACATTTGAGTTAGCAAGACTGAGAAATACATGGACATGAACATGTGAGTCAATATATGATATTGAGCTTATAGATATTTCATACAGTCTGCTATAGCAAGAAACATAGATAGAATGTTGAAGAGGATGATAGATCCATGCCTCAAGTTCAATCTAGATATCAGTCATAAAGGAACTATAAATATTATAACACCATACATAGCTTGTAGGTTGAAGTTGTTCTCTAATTTTCCATTTACTTGGGTTGCAATGATGTGTGACTAGGCATCACTCATTACTTGTAATGTCATGAGTTGTTATATATAGATATTCACTACCAATGTAATATGGGACCTATAGGGTCACACCCATAGGAACTCACCTAGAAGAGGAGTTTGATCATGAATAATGATTGGATTGATTACTAAAGTGTTAGGTATTCAAGTAATGCAACAAATCAGCTGACTGGACTGCCAAATGATCAATTCAAGTGTTGAGACAGTCATTTGGAGTGTTAGGATGATTGTATTGACATTGGTTGGAATTCAACCTAACTCGGGATGTGAGATGACCATTTCACGTGGTGCGAGACAACTATCTCATTTACACCAAACGGTTGGTTCGGGGTGGAATTTGATTGAATCAAGGATTGGTGTTGATGCCATGTTATGAATTAAATGGAATTGAATTGCCAAAACATGTACAAAACTAGGAAAGTACCAGACAACTGTATGGAATGTGCCAGATGATCCTCTGTCATGACATACGATTGGTTCGGCTGCCATAGGATGCAAAATTTCCTAAATTGTTGTGAAAATTCAAGATATTCCAGCCCCTTCCACTCTCTCATAGAATGGGAACCCTGATCATGGCCTCTACTATAAATAGAGGGGTACTGGGGGCTTCCTAGAGCACAACATAGATAGCTGAGAATTAGTTGCTCTGACAATTGTTGTCCTCTCTGGTTGTGATAACTAAGAGAACCCAAGTAAGTCTTACCTGACTAGGGAGGGATGTTAAGGGAGAGAAACATCTAAGGATCATTGTTGTGGGAGTGTAGGTTGGTGACTAGTACACCAACAGAAGGGATAACTCCCTCCTATCCGTACCAATAGGATGACAAGAGTTCTAGTTGGTCTGTGTGGACTTCTCTAGAGACAAGTTGACCTCTGCCTATCGCTAATGAGGATGACCTCAGCCAACAGTTCGTGATGAAAGGAACTGCTATAGATGATGACATTCGAGTCTGTTGGTAGTATAGGAGCAGTCAGATGAGTCCCAGTGCAACCAAAATTTGTACAGACACCATCCAAGATAGAGTACACATCTACATTGACGAGAATTGTCTCTAGACTTTCTCCAGGAACATGTATATATTCATAAAACCATCCTTTCCATTTTATAGTTGTTTACGTGATTTGTTGGTTAATAGAAAATATGTCAGTAAAATTTTTGTTTCTGCTGCCTATCTGATGTCATATTTCACTACAGTGGTATCAGAGCAATGTCAATTAATTATGTTTTGGGATAATTGATATGATACATTTTTTAGTTTTATCATGTTTATTTATTACATATGATGTGAATATTTAAAATGGTTGATGTGCACATCCCATTAATCACGACATAGGAACCCAAACAAATATATATATTTCCATGTTCATTTAAAAAACTACAGTGGAATTCAAATTGGTTCCCTATATTCAATATCCTTGTGGGGAAAAACAACACCAAAATTAATTCAAAATAATTTACTTTTATCAACAACAAATAGTAATGAAATGGTTTCTTTTTTTTTAAGAAATAGATATAAACTTGATGCCAGTGTTTATATATATATACATATATATATATATATATATATAAAGAGGCTCAATTTTTAGATCTAGAAATCAAACACACAACCACCATGCACAGATAAAAGGGTATTAGCCATTACCATGTATGATAGATGTGCAAATTACACACGTCATTGTAAAAGTGAGTTTTGATTGTGGATGTGTAGCATGATTATGGCTAATACCCTTTTATTTGTGCATGGTGGTTGTGTGTTTGATTTTTGGGTCTAAAAACTGAGCCTCTCTCTTATCTTTCCAATGTAAAAGTATTATTCTCTTCTACCTTTTCTCCCCTAGAATGTATCTTGAGGTATCTCTATAATCATATAATAGTGGGATAGTTTACTTTCTTGTTATGACAAAGAACAAGACATTATGTACTAGGCCAACCGATCGTCTAAGAGGTGAATTGACTGGATGAACAACGAAGGAGGATTTTAGCGGATCATATCGACTGGAAGATCCAAGCTGTTGACTGGAGGATCTAGAAGATGGTGCAACCGATGACCAGATGACTCGTGTGAAGACCAACCGACTGGCTAGGAGGCAAGACGACTGGTTCAAGGGTTTAACTGATTAACCCAAATTGGCAAGCATAGATCTTCCTCAACAACAAGTTTCTACATATAATGTAGACCCTAGGTTTTGGTAATTCCTTGTGTCTCCAAGGAATGACATTATAATGAACATAACAATTACTATTTATTTATTGCATGTTTTCGTTGTGGGTTATATCATGTATAAGATACATACTATATATATGTGGTGACTGGTTAATGTATATGTTTTATACAAAATACCTCAATATAATATTAAATCTAAGATGCTTTCCATAAGAAACACATATGAAAAGCTTGATCGACAAAGCGTGGGCATGCCCTAGCATGGTGCACCGTATATCTCGTGGAAATATTATGGTAGATATGTGGGTTTGCCCTAGTAGGGTGCATAGTTTATCATGTTGGCTTATGGGTCAACCTTTAACTAGTTGATCTTAATTGGATTAAGCACCTAGAAGCATACAAATGATCAATGACAAAGATTTATACATATCATCTACCAAGAGTTTCATATGATGCAATTGGCAAGATTTGCTTACCTGACAGAATCAAGTTGTTGGTAAAAGCCCTAGCTCTCTCATGATTTTGATGAAATTAGGATCTTGGCTCACTAGAAGGTTTCATGCTGCAATCTTCTAAATTATTAGTGAGGGCTATCAATTTGAATAAAATAGTGGGGGTGATAGTTAATTAAAGATCTAATTAATATCGACTTTTCAAATAAAATCAACAAGGGTTTTTTTGATAAATACAAACTTTCTCTTGTAGAATAAAATGGAAAACACTCAATCATTGCAATCGGATGAATGAAACTAGATTTATTTCCATAACTGGTTCACGACCTTGAGAAGTGTTCTACATGATCCTAAAACGTCACGGCCAGTATCCACTCCATATTTGCCTAAGACTGACATGGATGCTTCTTTGAAGCATGTCAATGATGTTGTGAACAACAAGAACCTTATGCTGGGTTGTATGAACTATGAGTTGCATAAACATCATGATAAGCATGAAAGGTATAATGTCTCTAAGGTGCTATTTGAGTGAAAAATGACAGAGGGAGATCCAATATAAACTCATGTGCTTAATATGATTGGGCATGTGAAGCATCTTAAAAGACTGGGATTTCCTTTAGGCAAAGAGTTAGCCACAAATATGATTTTGCAATTGTTGTCTAAATTATATAGCCAGTGCATCAAGTGTTATCACTTGAGTGACATGGCTAGACCACTGTCAGAGTTGCTTGACATTTTGATAAGTGTTGAAGCACAAATGAAGATGGACAGATATGTGATGATGATCAGTGGAGTTGAGTCCAAGGACGAAGGCAAAGTCAAGAAGCATTCTATGGCTAAGCTAAAGTCGAAGTCTTATGCACTCAAAATAAGGAGAAGGATAAGGAACCTAGGAAGATGAAGGGATTGAGATCTCTACTTATGGTATATACATTATTGAGTTTAACATTACTACTTCCCCATCATGGGTACTAGATATCAGATGTGGATCACACATTTTCTCAAATGTGAAAGATCTTAAAAGAAGTACACCTTTAGAGAAAGGTGAGGTAGAACTACAAGTAGAAAATGGTGCAACAGTTGTGGCCAACACAGTTGGAACCTATGAGTTATCTTTACCAAGTAACTAGTAATAGAGTTAGAGAACTGCTATTACGTACAATAGGAACATCATATCTGTATCTTGTTTGGACAAGAACAGATTCAAATTTCTTATAAAGAATTAAAGATGTTCTATTAGTAAAGATGGGATTTTTATGGCAGTGCCCCAATGTCTTATGGTCTATACTTGATATATCTGGAGACAAGCGTATATAATGTAAATACCAAAAGACAAAAACTCAATGACTCAAACTAAACATACATTTGGCATTGTCGTCTAGGCCACATAAATAAGATACGCATATCTAGACTCCATAAAGATGGTTATCTAGACTCTTTTGAGTTTGAATTAACAAAGATATGTGAATCTTGTTTGTTGGGATAAATGACAAAGACTCCCTTCATTGAAAATAGTGGGAGGTATAGTGATCTATTAGGACTCATACGTACTGATGTATGTGGCCCCTTTAGAACAAAAACTAGAGGTGGGTATCAATACTTCATTACCTTCATTGATGACTTCAGTAGGTATGGTTATGTTTACCTAATGAAACATAAGTTAGAAACTCTTGGAAAGTTCAAAGAGTTTATTAATGAAGTACAGAACCAACATGGTAAAAGTATCAATCAACATCATTCTAATCAAGTAGGAGGATACTTAAACCAAGAGTTTCAGGACTTTACGAGAACCCATGGTATAGTATCACAATGGACTCCACCTAGAACACCAGAACATAATGGTGTGTCAGCAAGAAGGAATCACACATTACTGGATATGGTGCGATCAATGATGAGTTTTTCTGATCTTCCAACTTCCTTTTGGGGTTATGATCTTGAAACTATCACATTTACTCTTAATCGAGTACCATCAAAATTGGTTTAAAAGACACCACACGAGATATGGTATGGGAAACGTCTCAATGTGTCTTTTATGAAGATTTGGGATGTGAAGCTTATGTTAGGAAAATGTTTATTGAAAAGCTTGGCCCTAAGTTTGATAAATGTTATTTTGATGTATATCTAAAGAGACAAGGGGATACTACTTATACAACCCTACTGACAACAAAATAGTTATTGCCAAAAATGATGTGTTTCTAGAAAAGGAATTTATTTCCAATGGAAATAGTGGGAGAAAAGTATAACTTAAAGTGGTTTGAGACCAACAAGAAAACATTGAACCGATAGATGTACAAGTGGAACAAGGAGATCTACACATTTGTTGTGGAAACTCAATTTCCTTATGTGACACAAGAACTGTAACATACTGAATCTCAGGGTCTTCCATGCAATTTACCCACTTTTGAGCTTTTCTTGACCTTCGAGTCCATTTGGACCTTTTCCATAAATTTCCCATCCTTTTGGATCATTTTTGGACTTCTTGTGCATTTTAAGCACAATTTGATGTTGAAATCACTATTTACCCTCATTGATGTAAATTGAGGGGTGTTTGCACAAATAACCCACATTAGGAGATAAGTTAGGGTTAATTATGTAATTTGGTCATTAATGGGATAATATAGTAGATTATATTTATTTGGAGCTTTTTGGATAAATATATTATTAATAATGTGTATTTGAGTTCATATATGTGTATATTAACCTTTATTGTTTCTCTCTCCTCGAGATATGATTTTAATTCATAATAATATTTTATTTTGTTAAGTAATGATTGTTTGTACCCTAATGTGTTTTATATCTCGAGATTACTCACATGTTTCTCATTAATAAGCTTTTTCATATAATTCCTTGATTTTAATATATTATTATACTCTTTTATGAGCTATATATTTATTAAGGGCCTTATTATGCATTAAACGAGAAAGTGATTGCATAGAATTATAATACTCGTCATTATGAGCCTATGGTTAAATTTTGGTGGCTTTTGGAGTTGATTTGACCCTTCAAATCATTTTTATTAGCTTTCAATATAGTATAACTATAATGCTTTAATCGCATGTCATTTATTCATCTGTAACGCTAAGGTCCGGTTTATTTAACCTGTCACGCGCCCCTTTTGTCCTGCGCGCGATCCAACGGCCAAGATCTGCTTCTTAACTGATCCAGCGGAGGGGGGATCATCCCCTTCCTCCAGCCGTTCGCGAGACTGGGAGCAGACCCGACCGCCGAGCTCCCGCAATCCGTTCTCCCTCTCCTCTCCACCTTTTATTGCGATTTTTGTCCCATTGAATCCGCCTCTCGCCGACGTTTTGAATGAGCCCTAGCTCATTGTCCTCTGTGGTCTGTTGGCGAAATGCCTAAAACGCTCTTCTCCACCCCCGTTCACAGTAGCACCATCGGCCGTTATCCTGACTATATAAGTTGCCTCATAGCACCCTAACATCGCCTAGAACCTTCCTCCTCCTTCAATTTCACCGCATCCTACCCCGACGGCTCCGACCTACTCGAAGTACCCCTCCGACAATGGCGAGCCAGTGCCACCTTCTATGACCACCTCGGGCCAATTAAGCGCTAGGTAAGCAACTGCGGAACCCACGCTTCCCCTCCCTACTCTCCTTTTGTCCTGGGATAGCCCCAAACTTCGGGTCCTATAGGGCCTCCGACGAGCTCCGCCGGCGCCATGTATTTTTGCGCTTTGTTGCTCCTCCGACCTCACCACCGCCTCCTATCGACTCGCCTTGGATCCGCGAAGTTGCTCCCGACCTCGGTCTCCGATTTAGTTGCGTTTCTGTGGGGTTTTCCCCCGATATGGCTTCCCCTGTTCCCGCCGAGTTGGGCCTGCTTTCTCTGCTCTCGAGCACGCGTGACCTCGCTTGCTGCCTCCCTGAGATCGTGAGACTTCAGGGAATAGATTCCCGGTCTCAGCTTGGGACATACCCGCAAGGAAGCGGGCAGGAGCGATGGAGCCAAGCTCCAGGTTGCTCCCTCGCAATGGCTGAGGAAGGAGCATTCGGGGTCAGGCAAGGACCAATGCGCCCCTGCTCCGCCATGGGCCATTGTTTTAGGGTTGAGGGTATTCTGGTCATTTCGCCCATTGTTTATCCTCTCTTGTGCAATGGATCGAGTGTTAAAAGACTGATCTACCCTCGTCGTTTTTAGTTTCTTGATTTGACGAGAAGGGGTAGTTTAGTCATTTCCTCTATTATTTACATCGAGTTACATTTTGATTTAATTACATGTCACGCTATGGTTTTCCTAATTTCTGATTGGTCGGATTTACTTAATTCATAGTAAATCGATCCCTTGTCAGAAAAATATGAATAAATAGTCGATGGAAAGGATTTTTAATGTAGAATATGTTTCTGTGGTTTTGAGACCTGATTCTCAAGGGTTTTCCGAAGTTTGCTTTGATTGACATTTTTTTTGTATGTAAATGTTTTAAAATACATAATTAATTCATTTTAACTCTGTTTTGTAAAATAAAATATGTTTTCTTATTCAGGAGAATATGACCAATCGTTTGGACTTGGTTTTGAACCCTAAATCGTAGTTTTGTAAAATTAGGGTTTTTTCTATGTTTATGCCTTTATATATATTAATACATGTGTTATGTTTATAACTAGGATATATGGATGGTTTGCTATCTGTTTGGTGGATATGATGGTAATGTATATATCTAAGGTATGTGAGCCCTATTTTGTATGTGCAACCTATTGTGTATGTGAAAACCTATTTATATATGTGAATCCTATCAAAGATGAATGTGAATGTTTATTGTGCAAACAATCCTAATCTCTCAGTTGGGATCTTATCCAACCCTACCTTAAAGTTGTGCTAGCCTTGTAATCCTTCTAATTTCATTTATTGGCTCTTTACTTAGTTTATGCCATTGTGGCTTAATCATTTGAATCATGTGAAACTTGTTATATGTTGCCTCCTTTACTTGGAAATGCTTAATCTTGTTATTGCCTATGTTCTTATCCTTTTGAAATATTTGGAACATTGTATAATATTGGTGCTTGTTGACTCTCTTAATTCTTTGATCTCTTGGATATGGTAGTGACCTATGATGGTCTTACTATTTGTTTATTCTTGGGTTTTATTCCCAATGCTATGATGTTATTTTGTTCTACTTTTCACTATGCTGCCAAGTGAATGTTTATGCATGATATAGTTATTGGCAAATTGACAATGTAGTGTACATGAGTACAAACCACCCACAGGGCACTGAGGTTTTAGTCCTCCTGCCGGGCACTGGGGTTTTAGTCCCCCTGCCATTTTATATATTAGGCACTGGGGTTTTATTCCCCCTGCCACTTTTTAGGCACTGGGGTTTTAGTCCCCCTGCCATTGGTGAGGTCCGGTAGGTGCCTCACCCTACATTGAGAGGACGTTGAGTCATAATTTATATTCATGCAAATGTGATAATTGTTGATATTTAAATGTGGCAGTTTCTCTCTCTCATATTCATATATTTGTCTCATCTCTTTTGAAATCTCTTATTGTGGAGAATCTTTTATATTGCAAAGCTTTTTATTATTATTTGTCCTATTCCTTTTTATTAACACATACCTTGTTTATCTTTCTCTTGCTGGATGACCCCAACCATCCAGGATAGGATCAGAGTGTGCATGGAAGCTTGGTGAACCCAAAGCTAAGGATAGGATAAGAAGAAAGGAATATATAGCTTGAGTGATCATGTTTGCTTTTATGTTATATAGTTGTTTAGTTTGGAGACAATGTTGCATTAGTCTAAGTCTTCCTCTACCTAGATCCTTGTAGTTGCTTGTATAAAGTTGTACTTCCTTTATGGAAATTTTATATTGTACTCTTTATACATTTTTGAATATTGTCAAGATTTAATTCTTCCGCTGCCACACTTTTGGTGATTTGTTTATCATGTTTAATAGTAGAGACTTTGGGTCTTTACAGCATGGTATCAGAGCATCAAGGTAGTTGGATTCTTGACTAGTTCAAAATTGTCTCCTAGTTAGAACCCTTATCTCATCTAGTTTCCCTTTAGTTATTTTTTCACCTTAGAGTTGACCTATAAAGAATGTTTTATTTAGGATCATAATAATTTCTTATTAGAAATAAAATTTGTCAACTTTTTGGTGAATTGTCTAATTGAGTAACTATTAGAGCAAGAAGTTGAAGTGATGGTGTCTAGAAAGGGTCAGAGCTTAGGGGCTGGCAATATTTTCCTCCGCCCCACTAGCTTGGTCACGAGGACTCCTGAGCTCATATGACCTGGCCTGGCCTGATCTGAAACGGACAGCTCGAAATAGTCTACCCTTTGACATATTACCTTATTGTTGAATAACCTTAGAATCCTTATATGATGATTTGATTTCTTTTTTCAAACAAAAATCATCTTGTAATCCCTAAATATCTTATATGAGCCTTAGATTTCCATGTTTAGGGTTTAGTGTACCCTATGTTATACCTTTAGTTTGGAGGATAGTGGATAGTAAGACTTTCATGTTGGATCTTATACCCTTAGAGTAGTTTGACTTAGTCAACCTTTTGAGTGGAAAGGTAGTGTTAGTACCTTGTTAGATTTTGGAGTTGTTGATTTCGAGGACAAAATCCTCTTTAGGGGGTTGGAATCCCTCAATGCCTTGAAATCAAGAAACCCTAACTCCTTAGACATGGGAATAGAGAGCTTATGTGTTTAGAGTTTAACAAACCTAATATGCTTGTAATTCATCTTGTTTGTTTATGAACAAATGGATAAGTCACATAATTCTTATGCTTGAACCTTAATATATTCTTGATGCACATAATCATTAATTATTCATATGTGGATATACATAGTTTTGAGTAAGTCACCCTAATGGTAAAATGTGTATGGATAATACACCCTAAGTATGCTTTAACATGTAATGGTCATGTTGACCTAAACCCTAAGATGTAATCATCTAGCCTTGACAACATATGTATATATATAAACCCTTCATGCCTTTCATGATACTCTAGTGACATTAGGTGTCATCACATGATATACCTTAATGCATGTAAATCACTTAATCATATTTGTGACCTAATTATCAACACATGTTAGGCATAGCACCTTGTTGACTAAAATACATCTCATTGATCATCTTATTGGTTTATGGATAAAATCAGTAATGAGATGATGAGTAATTTGATTCATATAATGTGAGGTTAATTCATAGTAATTAGTGTTATAAGAGAAAATGATTAATGATGTCATGGATATGAGTATGTTAGATGTTGTGATAAGCCATACACCCTTAGACTTGTGATTAGATTAATAATTTGTTGGATAATATTATATGGCTCTCACCCAAAATTATATGTCATAATCCCACATGATGTAGTTATTGGGTAATAATGTTGAGTTATTTAGGTTTGTGACCTAATGCATCTAATTATGTTGTAATGGCTTAGAAAACCCTAATTGTGCTTAAAACCCTTGATGAGGGAGATACCCATGTTATAATATTGAGATATAATTGTTTTGGATAAAATGTGGCACAAGTGTTAGTATAATAGATATGCTGCCTTTTCATGATAGAGTTTGTGCTTATAAGGCAAAGATGCTAAATATGTTGAGTTGGATAAAATGATATAGGTTTGGTGGAAACCTTAGTAATACCTGACTTATGTAGATTTGGTGTTGTACCCTAGATTAAGGGTTATAACCTAGTGTTTAAGGTTGGGATGTTACTCACTCACCCTCTCTTTCCTCTTGTTGAGATTTCGGGGACGAAATCCTCTTTAAGGGGTGGTGTGCTGTAACATACTGAATCTCAGGGTCTTCCATGCAATTTACCCACTTTTGAGCTTTTCTTGACCTTCGAGTCCATTTGGACCTTTTCCATAAATTTCCCATCCTTTTGGATCATTTTTGGACTTCTTGTGCATTTTAAGCACAATTTGATGTTGAAATCACTATTTACCCTCATTGATGTAAATTGAGGGGTGTTTGCACAAATAACCCACATTAGGAGATAAGTTAGGGTTAATTATGTAATTTGGTCATTAATGGGATAATATAGTAGATTATATTTATTTGGAGCTTTTTGGATAAATATATTATTAATAATGTGTATTTGAGTTCATATATGTGTATATTAACCTTTATTGTTTCTCTCTCCTCGAGATATGATTTTAATTCATAATAATATTTTATTTTGTTAAGTAATGATTGTTTGTACCCTAATGTGTTTTATATCTCGAGATTACTCACATGTTTCTCATTAATAAGCTTTTTCATATAATTCCTTGATTTTGATATATATTATTATACTCTTTTATGAGCTATATATTTATTAAGGGCCTTATTATGCATTAAACGAGAAAGTGATTGCATAGAATTATAATACTCGTCATTATGAGCCTATGGTTAAATTTTGGTGGCTTTTGGAGTTGATTTGACCCTTCAAATCCTTTTTATTAGCTTTCAATATAGTATAACTATAATGCTTTAATCGCATGTCATTTATTCATCTGTAACGCTAAGGTCCGGTTTATTTAACCTGTCACGCGCCCCTTTTGTCCTGCGCGCGATCCAACGGCCAAGATCTGCTTCTTAACTGATCCAGCGGAGGGGGGATCATCCCCTTCCTCCAGCCGTTCGTGAGACTGGGAGCAGACCCGACCGCCGAGCTCCCGCAATCCGTTCTCCCTCTCCTCTCCACCTTTTATTGCGATTTTTGTCCCATTGAATCCGCCTCTCGCCGACGTTTCGAATGAGCCCTAGCTCATTGTCCTCTGTGGTCTGTTGGCGAAATGCCTAAAACGCTCTTCTCCACCCCCGTTCACAGTAGCACCATCGGTCGTTATCCCGACTATATAAGTTGCCTCATAGCACCCTAACATCGCCTAGAACCTTCCTCCTCCTTCAATTTCACCGCATCCTACCCCGACGGCTCCGACCTACTCGAAGTACCCCTCCGACAATGGCGAGCCAGTGCCACCTTCTATGACCACCTCGGGCCAATTAAGCGCTAGGTAAGCAACTGCGGAACCCACGCTTCCCCTCCCTACTCTCCTTTTGTCCTGGGATAGCCCCAAACTTCGGGTCCTATAGGGCCTCCGACGAGCTCCGCCGGCGCCATGTATTTTTGCGCTTTGTTGCTCCTCCGACCTCACCACCGCCTCCTGTCGACTCGCCTTGGATCCGCGAAGCTGCTCCCGACCTCAGTCTCCGATTTAGTTGCGTTTCTGTGGGGTTTTCCCCCGATATGGCTTCCCCTGTTCCCGCCGAGTTGGGCCTGCTTTCTCTGCTCTCGAGCACGCGTGACCTCGCTTGCTGCCTCCCTGAGATCGTGAGACTTCAGGGAATAGATTCCCGGTCTCAGCTTGGGACATACCCGCAAGGAAGCGGGAAGGAGCGATGGAGCCAAGCTCCAGGTTGCTCCCTCGCCATGGCTGAGGAAGGAGCAATCGGGGTCAGGCAAGGACCAATGCACCCCTGCTCCGCCATGGGCCATTGTTTTAGGGCTGAGGGTATTCTGGTCATTTTGCCCATTGTTTATCCTCTGTTGTGCAATGGATTGAGTGTTAAAAGACTGATCTACCCTCGTCATTTTTAGTTGCTTGATTTGACGAGAAGGGGTAGTTTAGTCATTTCCTCTATTATTTACATCGAGTTACATTTTGATTTAATTACATGTCACGCTATGGTTTTCCTAATTTCTGATTGGTCGGATTTACTTAATTCATAGTAAATCGATCCCTTGTCAGAAAAATATGAATAAATAGTCGATGGAAAGGATTTTTAATGTAGAATCTGTTTCTGTAGTTTTTGAGACCTGATTCTCAAGGGTTTTCTAAAGTTTGCTTTGATTGACATTTTTTTGTATGTAAATGTTTTAAAATACATAATTAATTCATTTTAACTCTGTTTTGTAAAATAAAATATGTTTTCTTATTCAGGAGAATATGACCAATCGTTTGGACTTGGTTTTGAACCCTAAATCGTAGTTTTGTAAAATTAGGGTTTTTTCTATGTTTATGCCTTTATATATATTAATACATGTGTTATGTTTATAACTAGGATATATGGATGGTTTGCTATCTGTTTGGTGGATATGATGGTAATGTATATATCTAAGGTATGTGAGCCCTATTTTGTATGTGCAACCTATTGTGTATGTGAAAACCTATTTATATATGTGAATCCTATCAAAGATGAATGTGAATGTTTATTGTGCAAACAATCCTAATCTCTCAGTTGGGATCTTATCCAACCCTACCTTAAAGTTGTTCTAGCCTTGTAATCCTTCTAATTTCATTTATTGGCTCTTTACTTAGTTTATGCCATTGTGGCTTAATCATTTGAATCATGTGAAACTTGTTATATGTTGCCTCCTTTACTTGGAAATGCTTAATCTTGTTATTGCCTATGTTCTTATACTTTTGAAATATTTGGAACATTGTATAATGTTGGTGCTTGTTGACTCTCTTAATTCTTTGATCTCTTGGATATGGTTGTGACCTATGATGGTCTTACTATTTGTTTATTCTCTGGTTTTATTCCCAATGCTATGATGTTATTTTGTTCTACTTTTCACTATGCTGCCAAGTGAATGTTTATGCATGATATAGTTATTGGCCAATTGACAATGTAGTGTACATGAGTACAAACCACCCACAGGGCACTGAGGTTTTAGTCCTCCTGCCGGGCACTGGGGTTTCAGTCCCCCTGCCATTTTATATATTAGGCACTGGGGTTTTATTCCCCCTGCCACTTTTTAGGCACTGGGGTTTTAGTCCCCCTGCCATTGGTGAGGTCCGGTAGGTGCCTCACCCTACATTGAGAGGACGTTGAGTCATAATTTATATTCATGCAAATGTGATAATTGTTGATATTTAAATGTGGCAGTTTCTCTCTCTCATATTCATATATTTGTCTCATCTCTTTTGAAATCTCTTATTGTGGAGAATCTTTTATATTGCAAAGCTTTTTATTATTATTTGTCCTATTCCTTTTTATTAACACATACCTTGTTTATCTTTCTCTTGCTGGATGACCCCAACCATCCAGGATAGGATCAGAGTGCGCATGGAAGCTTGGTGAACCCAAAGCTAAGGATAGGATAAGAAGAAAGGAATATATAGCTTGAGTGATCATGTTTGCTTTTATGTTATATAGTTGTTTAGTTTGGAGACAATGTTGCATTAGTCTAAGTCTTCCTCTACCTAGATCCTTGTAGTTGCTTGTATAAAGTTGTACTCCCATTTGGGAAATTTTATATTGTACTCTTTATACATTTTTGAATATTGTCAAGATTTAATTCTTCCGCTGCCACACTTTTGGTGATTTGTTTATCATGTTTAATAGTAGAGACTTTGGGTCTTTACAAGAACCTCACAGATCTAATAGGATATGCCTTGAACCTAAGAGATTTGGATATCTTGTAACTCAGGAAGGTGGTGAGTTGGTCATAGATGATGAGCCAACAACCTATCTAGAAGCCAATGAGGGACCAGAGTCTGAGAAATGGCTCGAGGCCATGAGGTCTAAGATGGAATCCATGTATGCCAATAAGGTATGGACCTAGGTGGAAGCACCTGAAGGGGTAAAACTGATAGGGTGCAAGTGGGTCTTCATGACGAACACAAAGATGCATGGAAAGGTTCGAACATATAAGGCCAGATTGGTTGCAAATAGTTTCAAACAAGTTCAAGGTGTTGACTATGATAAAACCTTTTCTCCAATGGCCTTGGTTAAGTCCATCATGATCATGCATACTATTGCAGGTTATCATGACTATGAGATTTGGCAGATAGATGTTAAAACCACATTCCTTGATGGGAATCTTCTTAAGGATGTGCATTTCACACAACTTGATGGTTTTATTTATCCAAAGGATGCAAATAAAGTCTGTAAGTTACAAAGGTCAATCTATGGATTGAAGCAAGCATCTCCGAGCTAGAATCTTCATTTTTATGAGAAATTTAAAGAGTTTGGCTTTGTTCAAAATGAAGATGAACCTTGTGTGTACAAGAAGGTTAGTGGGAGAATGGTAGTATTCCTCATATTGTATGTATATGACATACTATTTATGGGGAATGATATCCCTACTATAAAAAAGGTAAATACATGGGCTGGAAATACATTCTCAATGAAAGAGTTGGGAGAAGCATCCTACATATTGGGGATAAACATCTATAGAGATAGATCAAGAAGGCTTCCTGGACTAAGTCAAAGCATATACATAGACAAAGTGATGAAGCGGTTCAACATGGAGAACTCAAAAAGAGGAAACATGTCCATGCTACATGGAGTTGTCATTTCTAAAGTTTAATGTTCTAGTTATTGTGAAGAAAGGGAACGCATGAGCTTGATTCCATATGCCTCAGCAATTGGATCAATCATGTATGCAATTTTGTGTACCCATGCAGACATCTTGTATGCCATGAGCATGATGAGTAGATATCAGTCACATCCACATGATGCTTAATAGACAGCCGTGAATAACATCCTTAGGTACTTAATAAGGACTAAGGATCAATTCTTAGTCTACGACGGAGAGGAAGAGTTCATGGTAAGAGGTTACACCGATGCAAGCTTCTAGACTGACAAAGATGATTACAATTTGCAACCAAGATTCATGTTTTGCCTAAACAACAGTGTTGTAAGATGGAAGCGTGCTAAGTAAGAGATAGTTGTCAATTCTACAACAGAGGTCGAGTGTATTGTTGCATCGAATGCAGCAAAGGAGGCTGTATGGATCAAGAAGTTCATTTTAGAACTTGGGGTCATTCTAAGAATCAATGATGCCACTGAGCTATATTCTGACAATACTGGATCTATTACACAAGCTAAAGAACCCAGATCACATCTTCAGTCAAAGAATATACAAAGCCGGTTCCATCTCATATGAGAGATCATACAATGAGGAGACATAAAGATTTGCATAATACCAACTGAGTGAAATGTTGATGATCCCTAGACTAAAGCACTTTCCCAATAGAAGCATGATGGTCATGTTAGGTCACTCAGGATAAAATTCATGGGTGATTTGCTCTAAGTGCAAGTGGGAGTTTGTTGGTGTATATGCAAAGGAGCCAATCATATGATGATTGTAATGGCATAACTTGTAAATTATTTGATTAATAATAAAGGCAAACTTCCAATTTATTCTATTTGTTCAGTTATGAGATAATGAAATAACGTAATAAATGTCTACAGAATGGTATACTCAATGACGTATGTCTTCAGGTTTAGGACTTGAACAATGAGATCATATAGATTTTAAGAGTATATGCATTCTTGTTATGTCCTTGATCGGTTGTTATTATTGAAGGTAAATATACGTCAATAACACATAGGATCAGAGTGTGAGTTGGTTGATGTCACGGGTTAACAACCTCACTCCACTGTACACCTCAGGCAATTTACTGCTAAATGTGGGTTACCCTAGGTCTAGGTAAGGTTACTATCTATTTGATACATCTATATTGATTCATGAACCTCGCTCTGATACCATCTGTCACGGGTTAACAACCTAACTCCACTATACACCTCAGGTGCCAACATAAGGCGTACAATAGAGTTAAAGTTGCCCGTCCCTGAGTGGATCAAACACATGAATATATAAATGCACCGAATAAAAAGCTTCCATACATAAACCAAATTGTTCATTACATAGGGGCCCGAAGGCAAAAGAGTTCTATAAAAGAAACTTAATACATGAGAAACTAATTACAGAAGAAAAGAAACATAATCTAAGAGTCCCATTTAGCTTTAGCATCCCCATGTTAGATCTGATTTTTATGAGCCAGCATATAGAGTAGCAACATTATCTTCCTTTCATCATGAGCATCATAAGAAGAATGTACCTATAAAACATATGCAATTGGTACGCGTCAGCACAATATATAAATATATTGTACTGAGTACGCCTCCGCATCATTTAATTATACCTCACAATTAAACTTGGCAACAAATCAAGGGAAAATGATAATTATTTGGTAATGGGAGGAAAAACTTATAGTATATCAACAACACACTTATTGCAAGAGAAAAATGTTATAATCACAAGAATCTTATGTTTTAGCCATATTCAACCAATATGTGAGTAATTGATCGATCACATGCACTATTCTACCAAAGAGATCTAGTGCTCATTGTACTATTCTGCCAAAGAGATCTAGTACTACTTTGAGGTGTACTATTCTACCAAAGAGATTTAGTGCTCATTGTACTATTCTGCCAAAGAGATTTAGTACTACTGTTCAAGGCACTATTCTACCAAAGAGATTTAGTGCTCATCACATGTTGGTTCAGTTACATTTAGTTCTTGGTGATCATATTCATAACTATAGGAAAACATGTAACACATATTTCTAAATTAGCAATTAGATATATTCATAGGATTACTTCATTACATTTATACATTAAAAACAAGGAACATAATGACCAAGTGGGAGGTAATGGCATACCTTCTACTCAGAAGTGGGGAGTCCCGAGATGCTCCTCACTAATACCTTTGATTTCCTGAAATTATTGGAGATTTGGAATTTATTAGTTATATTGTTCAAATCACCATTATTCTAAAGAGTGTATAAAAAGGCCCTTTTTATAGTTTTGGAGTAATGAGAGTTGAGTATGAGTCTTAGAGCATGGATTTGAGTCCAAGATCATTAATGTCGTATCATAGTAGGTTTATAAGGTCAGAATCATGGTCTATAGATCATATTAATTAATTATGCACATTTTGGTAGATCAAGATAGGGAAAAGAGTGATAAATAGATTTTATTGATAATTGAGTCATAACAAAAGGATCTGATCATTCCATAATAATATAGATGCAAAAAGATGATGATCACAGGTTTTTGGTGATTTAAACATGTTCAAGTATTTTCTAAATAATTAATCAAGATATGAACATATTTAAACATGAGCATTTACTCAAGTCAGATTTTGGGTCAACAAATGTCAAAATCATGATCCTCATATTTTTCTGATCAAATAGAGTACTTGTTTGTATTTTTCTGACACTCCTACGATTTATAACGAATTTCCTAAAATTAGGTTATTTACTGAATTTCAAGTTAATAATCGAAAACTAGAAAAAGTGTGGACCGTTGGATGATCAGATCCAACGACCAAGATCTCGCATGCATATATTGCAAAGGACGAGGTGGATATCGGACTACTTACTTGGCGAGTTGTGGTTTTTCCACTTGGACTGACGTGGACTCGCGTGATTGGTCCAACTAAGCTCGAGTGGGGTCCCTCTCTTCTTCCGCTGCGCTGCAATGCAGTTTGCCAGGTCCAACTCCGGCGAGCTTGTGTGATGGTTGTGCTTCTCCTCATGCGCGGGTGACGATCAGGTTAGCTTCATGGGAGTTCCCCGCAGCTGGACGGCCGATCCTCGGGTCGTGGCTCCCCTGGGATCGCCGGGTCGACTAGAAGACCGGCGAGCTACACAGCTCGCGGCCGAGGAAGATGGAAGGGGGAGCAGCAGGCCAAGTACCTCGGCATTGAGGTGCCGGTAGGCTGGAGGAGAGTGGTGTGGAGTTCGGCGAGCCGTCAGAGGTGAAAGAGGAGGCTGGGAGTAGCCTGCCCAGTAGCTCGACGGTGGTGGGCAGGGCTGAGGTGAGAAGCACTGAGCTCGGGGCAAGGAGTATTTGTTCCATGTGAATTGAACCTCGAGGGACGTCAAAGGGAGGTCGGGGAAGGAAATGGTGTGCTTAAATAGAGGTGGGGGTGCGTGAATCTCAAACGCCCAATTGGGCTCCGCAGTGGTTGGAGGAGGGGTTTCACCGGTGAGGTCGTGCCAGGGGTTGTGGTCGTTTCTGGGGGTCGTGTGTGGGGTCGTCGGATTCGTGGATGTGAGGTGGAGGCAATGCCTCGGTTGGTTGCTCACGATGTGGCATGGTGTGGTGGGTAGTGGCTCACCTTTGTGCGAGGTGGTTGTAGCCACGTACTCCCGGGTCAAGCGGAGGTAGAGGATGACCGGATGGTCGTCTGATCCGTCCTGGATCTGTGGATACGCCATCGGGTGGTCAGGGTGGCTCGCGGGGAGAGAGCTATAGATTTCTGACGTCAGCGCCGCGAACTAAGAAGGAAATAAAACAAAACTATAGCTTAAATGATTGAAATCGTGACATGTATTGATCAAACTATTAATAGAACTTGTAAAAAAATCATAGAGGGAGCTAGGAATGTCCAAATGACATGAGATTTGGACCAAAGCTTCACCATAACATACCCCACATGTTGGTAAAGTTTGGGCTCGAAATACCAATCTTTGAGTGGCCAATTAAACTTTAGGAGAATTAGGGTTTTGAAATATATAGAAGATTAAAGGAACAAAGCATAAAAGAAATTAGAAAAGTCACTTTATCATAGTTGATGATAGAATCTCATTAGTCATGATATGGCAATATCAAAACAAGCATATAGATACATGTTAGAGAATAATGTATCAGACAGAACCACCATAAGAGTGATACATAGAAACCTTAACTAGGAAAGTCAGAATCACATCTTATAGTAATGGTGGTGTTTGTGGTTCTTAGACCTAAAATCATTTCACTCATCACATGTCGTTCGATATACTTTGACATTATCAAACACAATCCTAAAACATGGGTTGTTATAAAGGTGATGATTCGGTGATTGTGACACATGGGGACTAACTGTAAGTGATAGAGAAGGGATTTGTCCCTCCTATGAGAGTATGATATCCAAGGCCACTTGAGTTAGTAAGACTGAGAAATACATGACCATGAATATGTGAGTAAATATATAATATTGAACTTACAGATATCTCATACAATCTACTATAGCAAGAAACATAGATTGAATATTGGAGAGGATGACAGATCCATGCCTCGAATTCAATATAGATATCAGTGACAAAGGAACTATACAAATACTGTAAAACCATACATAGATTGTAGGTTGAAGTTGTTCTCCAACTTTCTATTTAATTTGGTAGCAATGATGTGTGACTAGGCACCTCTCATTACTTGTGATGTCATAAGTTGTTCTGGACATTCACTGCCAACATAATATGGGATCTATAGGGTCACACACATTATAACTCACCTAGAAGAGGAAATTGATCATGAATAATAATTGGATTGATTATTAAAGTGTTTTGATATTTAATTCATGTAACAAATCCACTAGCTAGCCTGCCAAACGATCAGTTCAAGTGTTGAGACAGTCATTTGGAGTATCAGGTTGATTGCATTGTACATTGGTTAGAATTTAGCCTGACTCAGGAATTGTGAGATGCCCGTCTCACTTCTTCTAGATAACCATCTCGTCTGCACCAAACGACCAATTTGGGGGTGCAATTCTAATGTATCGAGGATTGGTGCTGACATCATGTTATGTATTAATTAGAATTGAATTGTTGAAACATGTACAAAATTGGTAGTATACAAGATGACTGTCTGGACTATAGCAGACAACTCTCTGGCATACCAGACGGCCGGTTTGGTTGTCGCATGTTGTGAAATTTCCAGAATTGGTGCAAAAATTCAAGATCTTACGGTTCCTTCCACTCCCACATAGAGTGGGAACCCTGACCCTGGTCTATACTATAAATAGAGGGGTACTGGGGGCATCCTGGAACACAACACAGACAATTAAGGATCAGTTTCTTTGACAATTATTGTCCTCTCTAGTTGTGGTAACCAAGAGAGCCCAAGCAAGACCTACTCGTCTAGAGAGGGATAGCAAGGGAGAGAAACAATTCAGGATCATTGTTGTGGGAGAGTAGGTTGATGACTAGTACACCAACGGGAGGGGCAACTCCTTCCTGTCCGTTCTAACAGGACATCAAGAGTTCTAGTTGGTCTGTGTGGACTTCTCTAGAGGTGAGGTGGTCTTTACCCATCACTAAGGTAGACTATGTCAGCTAATAGTCTGTGACGAAAGTGACTGCTGCAGACGATTACATTTGAGTCTGTTGCCCATGGAGAAGAAGCCATACAAATTCCAATGAACCATGAGTTGCACAGACATCCTCCAAGATAGCGTGTGGATATACATCAACGAAGATTCTCATTTGACTTGCTCTAGGACCAGGTATATCTTTGTAAAACCATCATTTCTATTGCATAATTGTTGATGTGATCCACTAATTAATGGGAAATATATCAATAAAAATTTTGTTTTCGCTACCTATCTGATGTCGTATTTTCCTATAGTACATACATTCTTATTATGTCCCTAGTTGGATATAACTATAGAAGTAAAATAGGCAACAATAATACATAAGACTAGAGTGTGTGTTGACTGATGACAGAGTCTTATTAATCATGATATATGATATCAAGTCACTCAAATAGATACATGTTAGAGAATAGTGTATCAGATAGATCCACCATGAGAGTGATACATGGAGACCAGGGAATGGTAGTTAATATCATCTCTCATAGTGATAGTGGTGATTGTGGTTCTTAGACCTGAAGTCACTATACTCATCACATATCATTGGGTATAATTTGACATCATCAAATGTAATCCTAAAATACGGGTTACCATAAAGGTGATGATTGGGTAGCTTTGACAGATGGGGATTGAGTGTGAGTGATGTAGATCAAATTTGTCCCTTCTATACGAGTTGATATCCAAGGCCTCTTAATAAGCGAGACTGTGTACTGATGTGGTTCAATATGTGATATGTGAACTCATATGCCTCTCAAATAGTTTACTCTAGTTCAAGTAACATAGATTGAACATTGAGAGGATGACGATTACATACCTCGAGTTTGATCTAGATATCATAGACAAAGGAACTATATGATCACGGTAAAACTAATCACAAATTGTAGTTTGAAGTTGTTCTCCAACTTTTAGAATTACTTGAATAGTAGTGATGTGTGACTAGGCACCGCTCTTTATTTGTGATGTCATAATTTATTACAGACATTCACTACCAATATAATTATGGATCTATAGGGTCACACACAAAGGTTACACTTGGATTAGAGGAGTATATTCATAAATAATGTTTAGATTGAATGTTAAAGGCATTTTGGTATTCAATTAAACAATTGATCAACTGACTGGACTCAGAATCATCAAGTTCAAGTGTTGGATTGACTGTTTGTAGGGTTAGATTGATTAGAAACTGAATTGGCTAAGTTCTGCCAGAACTAAGGCACAAGACAACCATCTCGCGTGATGGTCGTGAGACGGCCATCTCGCGTGATGGTCGTGAGACAACTGACTCGCATGAGAAAGACGACCAGTTCATGGTCGCGAGATGATCGGCTCGCTTGAGCAAGACGCCCGATTTGTGGGGAAATTCAATTGTATCAAGGATTAGTGATGACGTCATGTTGTGCACTAATTGGATTCAAATTACCTATTCGATCCAGAACAGGAAACTAGGCGAGACGACCGTCTCACAGTTCGTAGGTTCTATAGCATTCATGATTCCAGATCCTTCTACTCCCACACCGACTAGAAACCCTGACCCTGACCTCTACTATAAATAGAAGGGTATTGGGGGCTTCCAAAGACACAATTGAGAATTAGTTGCTCTGACAATTGGTGTCCTCTCTAGTTTTGGTAACTAATAGAGAGCCCAAACAAGTCCTACCCGATGAAGGGAGGGATAGCAGGAGAGAGAACAACTGAGGATCAGTTGCAGGAGACATGTCAATGACTAGTACGCTGACAGAAGGGGACAACTCCTTCCCATTTTGGCTCTGGTAGCGCAATGTGGAGTTCCCGGTGGTGCACGTTGACTACTCTAGAGTCGGGAGGCCGTTGTCTGCCGCTTGGAGGACAACATCAGCATGCAGATATTGTTTCAATCTGTTGTTTGCGGTGAAGACCCGGAGCACAGACACCGTCCAATAGCAACTAGATGACAATTGTGCATCTCCTGCGACAAGGAATATGTCGTTGCACTTGCTTCACGACCAGATATATCTTAGAAACTATCATTTTCATTATATAGTTGTTGGCGCGATCCACTTATTTATGGAGAATATGGCAATAAATTTTTTATTTTCACTACCTATTTTGTCGTCCTATTTTCCAACAACACCTTCATTTATCTTTTGACATGTGTGGAGTGACCTTGATTTAATAAGAGTGTAGGCTACTCCGTGCTCACACGGGACCGATAAATCCTAAATGGTCCACAAATTGCTTCTCCTAAATCTTCAACTTGCCCGCTGAAGTTTCACTGGCGAGATGCAAGGGCAAGCGCCATTGATGACACCATTCCTTCTTGTAGCAGCTACTTCCATGAAGACAAGAAGGAGAATGAGCGAAGAAGCTGGACTCCCCTTGCGTGTCCCAGTCGAAGCGGACCCAATCCCAACTTGTGTTTGGCGCTGTGTTGCGTTCCAGAAGGGTTGGCAGGGGTAGATAGGCAAGGTCACCCGAGATGGGAAATGTACTCAGCACCCAGACGTACGTTGGCTAGCTACAAGATATATACTTGCAGAGGGCTTTTGGGAAACAGCTAGCCGAGTGTCGCTGCCATACGGGTTGGCTTGTTCACGCATCGTTTCGTTTCGGGCAAAGAAGACGATAAACACGCAGACTATGCAGCACTTGCAGGTAGGATGGCTCTTAATTACGCGTCTGCGTCTACGATTAGCGGGGTGTCCTTGTGTGTTACTTGGGCCACAACGATGACAAATCAAAGCTTGTAACATCGAAGGCTTCTCAGAAGCAAAAAAAGATATTTGGGAAGGGACGCTCACAAGCCTGCCCTTATGGAAGTACAGCATACACAATCGGGTAGATCGGAGCAAAGCCTGGCGGCGCCCGAGCCCTAGGTGAGCGTGCACTGTCCAACTTGACTCCTTTGAAGGAGATCCTCCACCAATAAGGCAACAAAGCATTCAATCATCCAAGTCTGGTTCTCACTCCAATTAATGCCCCTATACTCCTTGCTGAATGCGCTGTCTGTACAGACTTAAATCCGTTGAAGGACGAAGCATTTCAGCACTAGACATCCAAACAGCTTGCCAAGTTGATTGGGACGCACTGCAACGGCAGCTTACCTTAATATGGCTCGTTGCTTGGTATAGGAAAAAAGAAAACAAAAGAAAAGAGAGATGATAAACATGGAGAACCTTCAAAAAAAGATGATAAACATGGAGAGGGATATCGGAAACATTGATTCCTGCTATATATCCACATGGTAATTGAGTAGCTGACACCAACCGCAATATATCTCTGTATGCAAGACCGGTACGGTAAATGATATAACAAAGGTAACTAACGAAGACAATTTTTAAAACAACATTCCCACCATTCCCCAGTAGGCAAAAAAAGAAAAGGAAATACAACGTTGCTAGATCCAAACTCCACGAAAAGGAGTAACCATGCAACAACACCCCCCCCCCCCCAACCAACAATCGGCCATGATAATCAAACTTTACAAGATTAGATTCATTGCCTCATCTATACCATCCGTGTCTATATGTATGAATATCTACTCTCCAATGTGTTGCTTGCTGGACGCCTATCTTTCCTTAAATAGGACATTTCCCAAGCTTCGAGTCTATATACACCTCTAACTGGTGGTGATATATCAGCCAACCAGCGGAAATTGTATATCTCAAGAAGACTCGCACCATAATCCACTAGTCGAAGTGACAATCTGTTGGCTTCTCTATGGATAACTCTGCAATCACCATCAAGGTTCTGCAAAAGCGATGGGATCTTGTCGAAGCACCAATGGGATCTCCAGGGAGGGGGAGCCAAACACCAAGGATTCTAACCACTCTTAGCTTATGTATCTCCACTAAAACTCCAGAACCCCTAATGGAGGTTCTATCTCTCTCTAGTCCGGCTTCTAACAACTCTATTATGCAAATCATGTAGTTTGAGCCCAAATACGGTACAGAGAAACCCTCCCTCCAACATGGAACTCATTTGATTCCTAAGAACCCCTCCTATTTCTTTACCTCGAGGTCCTAGTCTTTTGTTCCTCCAAGAGATAAGACATGCGTTCAGCTTAATCCTCCCAAGTGGTACATGTTCCCATTTAACCTCCCCAAAGAGAAATCTCTCTACTCTAGTGTGTGTCAAAAACCCCGATTCCATCCATTGGGCCTCTAGCTCTAAAGGACTCCCAAATTTAAGGAAAGATTTATGTATCATCAATAAATGAATGATACTCTTTGCTTTTACTCCAAATCCTCCTACTATCCATTTTTGTGCCCTCATATCTACTAACACAACGCTCGCTCCAGATAGACCAAAGGATGATTAAAGGAAAGAGACCCCTTGTTCTACCTAGCTATGTCCTCTCCATATATCTAGACCAAGCGTATGGAAGAGCCAAGCCGACTTACCCAGAGTCATGGGGCTATCCCAGTTAAGGTATACTGTTGTTATATCCAAAACCTGGATTACCACTTCTCCTTTTAAGAAAAGGTGCTCCTTGGATTCCTTATTGGCTTCTTTGCAACATTCACATTTGGAGACTATCTGGATGTTGGAGACTACACCGTTGAGGATTTTCCAGCCAAAGGTGGAAACTATATATGGTAGGTGGAATTCCATAAGCATTTTTATTGTTTCAGAGAACTCAAGATTGGACCAGTGTTGTTACCTCGTAGAATCCTAGCTGACGATTGCATGGTGAATGACCCATCCAAAGTAGGACACCAAATTACTATGCCCCTCCCTCTAATGTCACCATATTTATAGGATTCTATGGATCTCATCCCTTCCTCATTAAATAAGGGTGTAAAAATCTCCAGGTTCCACCCTACTAGTCACAGGGTAAGACTCTTTATAGTGATATTAGGGTCAACAACAACTCCTTCTAATTTCCAATGTGTCATGTGTATGTTCACCCACCCTACAGCCCAAAAAGGTAGATTCCCTTCACTCACCTCCCATTTGGTGTTGCAAAACATAGGGGGAAAATTTCCCATACCCATTTGTGATAAACAAAGACTCACCTATTACTCTTACAGAACCAATATCCTTCCAAGATCGAGCACTAATGGTGTTTCCTATATTTATCCTGTAGAAAGAAGCCCTAATGGACTTGCCGCAGAGTATGTTCCAAGCAATCTTCATCAGAAAGGCATTGAATCGATACCTAAGTCTATGTATTTCTATTCAACCTTCTTCTAGAGGTCTAGAGAAATTATCCCATTCTACCCAATGTATCCTAGCATGACCCCCAGTTGAGGACAAAGGAACCTAGTCATCTTTCTCTAAATATGTTTCGGGATAGCAAGAGGGATCACACAAACTGCTAGGCTGTGGATGGGGATAGCTGAAATCATTGACTTAATCAAGGTCATTCTTCCGTGGAATGATAATTGTAACATCGGGACTCAGTATGTGTGAACCCATTACAATAAACAAAATTACTCAAAACACAAAACATGATTACTCATTAATTAAACACAAAACCAGAAAATAGGGTAAATTAAAACCAATTCCAACATTCCTCAATTGTTTAGGAACATTAACATAATGCTCAACATCCTTTACAACCGTCATGTAGCCTCGTCTACAACATAAACTTTACAAAGGAACACTATCCACATATACAAACATCAACATGCTATCGAAAGCTTGATTCAATCAAAACATCATGTATAAACTTTTCACCCAGACCTGGGAGTACAGGGACGACTCTAGGACACACTAGACAACTAAACTACAATATCTAGGGTTCATCACCTCAAATTCTCTTTGTTTCTATTGTTCAGCTTCTGCTACTATCGATCACCTAAAAAGATGTGGTGACCCACGAAGTGAGACCCAGTCCAAGTGAGAGATATAACTCTCTCCAATAGATATTGATGGCATCATATTAAACAATAAATAGTTGAGTAGATGAAGTATTTAATAGTCAATTCATTAGATTGAACAGTTCAAGCATGCTAAACAGAGTAAGTAATTAAGTTTTGCAATGAGTATGATTATCAATGTTATATGTTATGCTAACAACACAAGCAACTAGTAGCATAAGTATCTCTAACATCATGAATATGTCTAATAGCATAACATGGATATCAACATTGGCATGTTTAATATTTTGAACCAATCTACATCATAAGTAGAGTTAACATCATAAGCGTAAGTAACTGCATAAGAATTTTTAGTAGTGTAAGCATTAGTAATTACAAAGGCATGGCTAGCAATATTAAACATAGCTAGTAGCATCATCTTAACTAAAAGTGCTAATTTATTTGATAACATAAGCATGTTTACGATACGAGCATAACTACGACATAATCATATCTATCATCTATTATTGTATAATATATCATCTCTATGTAAATAAAGAAAACAAGGGTTATCATCCAATATGAAGCATTGTGTATAACCCTAAATAGATATGCTACATGGTTGCATTACATCTTTTATTACTGCCTTGAGGATTCGAGTCGTACCACTCAAATCCAACTGACCACTACTAAGTCAAAATTAGTGTCATACAAGATCTATGGAAGACTCAGACTCCATGATCTCACCAACAACTCCCGGTTAGTACGAGAGACAATGCGGAGACATATCCGTCAACTTCCAATAGTGACATATAGTCAACTGAAAACAATTAGCCCGCCTTGGTACAGGTCACAGTGCTAGAGAATAGCTCACACGTGGTCGTTCTATAAAAAGCATCATATAGTTTTATTGTTGACTTTCACCCACCTCAATATCACAATATCCAATTCATAACCACAGCCATCCCCAATTATTTGATATTAGGGTACCAAGATGTCCCCACATACTCAACATTATGCACTTTGAGTTTCCTGTAGGAGTTACTTGTTTTACCACCCAACAGGTTTTGACCCTGGAATGGATTTATGGCACATGGTACTACACAATTAAGGTTTCACTTGATTATTAATCCCCAATTGGATGAATTAAGAATGCACAAAATAAGTTGACATACATACCAAAATTCATATCTAGCAAACAATTATATATAACAACTTCAGAAGATATAAAATGTATGAGACATAATTTCTCATCTCAGCAACATAGGGTACTATTCACCTGCCAATCAAGAGACTATACTTGTCATCAGATCATCATCACATGGTACTATTATTTTCAATTCAAGAAACTACACTTGTCATCACACTATCATAGGATATAAATCCTTCATAATATCACAGGGTATCAACCCTTGCCAACATAAGAGGATTATACCTCATTCAGGTCTCATCCATGCCCAAAGGTCATTAAGACCGTCATATCATTCCCTGCAAGTTCATCATTGTCTTTTGATGCCTTATAACAAGTCTCAACAAACATCACCACTCATGTGATGCACATGCTCAACAAGATGTTGCAATAAATAACTAAAAGATGTTTAACGAAGAACATTGTAGGGTTATCTTAGCATTAAGTGCATTCCTTTATTATATCAACATATTAGGAATCTATATGATTGGTCATCATCACGCTAACAATGTACAAGTTTAGCATAAGAAAACATAAATCATAAAGCTATGATGACCACTAGTTAACACATTAGAGTTGAAATCAATCATTTGGAAGTATATTCCATCATTATATTAACCATTAAAGGAAGGTTAGCATAGTTAACTACCTACATTTATTATCATTAGGGTTACTTTGATGTTACCAACCAACACTCATTCCCAAACACTAACTCATGGCATCCCCACTGGATCATGGATGCATGGGGTGAAGCATCACCATCCCATTCCATACCATCCTCAAGTACATATCTACACATAACTCAAGATGTAATGATCATTTTATAGCATACTAGAGTTCAATCACAAAAGAGAGTACTCCATGATTATATTCATCATTCAAGGACTATTCATAACCACATACCAGCATTTGGTTATATTAAGACTAGGTATAACAAGTTATACCTCATTAGGGTTGCATATCAATACAATATGGTCATTATCCCTTCTATTCATATGAGTGCAAAGGTAAGACTACCTTATTAAGGGTAACCCTCCATAGGTTCCATCATCATTCAACCCATATCACCATACTACAATATCACCCAAAACCATTGGATGTTCAAAAGGTAAGACCATTGGTTATTTACATAAGTAAACACCTTAACAAACCATATGTAAATCCATTGAGTTGTGACCTAGAAAGAGTCACCATTTAACCCTAGACATCCCTTATTTAATAACATAAAGGGGAACTATAGGTTGTGGGGTTAAATCCCATCATTGGTTGTACATTTTCAGTAAGCTATCATCTCATCCATCACGCTCCTTAAATTGATCACATAAGGAAAACCATTAAATTGATTTTATTAGAAATCACATGTAATACTATAGGTTTCAATCCAAACCATTGGTTGTTGAATCATACAATCTCAACCATTGGATTAAGTCCATTATTCAAAACTATTAGATGAAGAAGTGTTAGATCCTAACCATTGGATTAGGTTCATATTTTAAAATTATCATTTGGAGTATACGTCTAACCATTAGATTAATTGAACCAAGAAACCATTGGTTTAGGTCTTAATTGAAGATATATATAAAGCCTTGACTCACCATTAATTGTGGTGATATGATCTACCACTGATTGTGACATCTTAGGTCACCATCGGTTAATAGGATCAACACTATATTCATTTAGCACTATAGGATATTAAGCTAATGTCATCATTGATTGATAACATCATTAGAGAATCAAACCATTGCTCATCGAGATTCCAAGAGGGATTAGCACTGACCTAAGGTGTGAATATCAGTTCATGCCATCATTCATCACCCTTGGTCACCACCTTCGGTTGTCATGAAGACCACACCATTGGATCATGTGTTTAGAGAAGAAAACAACCTAGGAACCCTAACATGGACCATCAGTTGATAGGTTCTTAGCACCATAGGTGGTGATACCAACCTGATATAAGTCATATCATTCCTTAGGAAGAATGTACACCTATTTATAGGTTCATTTTTAATAGGAACAGAATATAGAACACCATAAAAATTCGAAATCACAATCAAGCTTAGCTTCTTAATGCTTAAATCGCTATTTTTAAGCGAGAACATGAGTTAAAAAGCTCATAGTAAACCATATAAGTAAATAGGGTTATAAAACTCACCTCTAATAAGATGAACAGACTTCTATCAGAAAGGAAATCGAGCAAAGAGGAAAGAAAACCCATGTTTCAGATATGAACTTGGCCAAGTAGGCACTTTTCTCCACAAAGAAGAAAAACCCTAGAAGAAGAAGCAACAAAGGTAGATTCTTGAGTTCTAGAGAAACTTCTATGATGGAACAACAAGGTTCTAACCTGGAGAAAGGTAGGAGGAAGAATAACAGAGAAATAAATGGAGGAAAGAAGGGGATACTTACTTGTTTAGGTCAAGATCACCAAGAAGGAGATTTAGAAACCCTAAAGGAAGCAAATTGTAACCCTACATGCTTCTACCAAGAAGATCCACACCTTCTTCTTCCATGATCATAAGATCCATGGATAAATATAAGAAGGAAAATGATCTTAGAAGGATGGAAGTGGTAGAGAGAAAAAGTTTTGTTCGGAAGCTTAAGGATAGATATATAAAGCTTGGATGATAAGGTAGAGAAGAAACATGAGGTGTACCAGTAGCTCCCCATATGTCCATGACCTTAAACTATAAAGGATAGACAAGCAACCACACATGCAGATCCCCTACCATTCATGGAGACCTTCTTAGGCACCATTTTTTGAATTTCCAAGCCAAGCAAATAAACCATTGGTTGATAGCTCCTAAAGGTAGCTCATCCATAAAGGGGTAAAACCTAAAATACCCTTGAAGAAAACACCACCATGGCTCAACAATATCAAGAATGATAAGAGAACATTCAAGGACCATATTACAAGTGTAAAATTGCAAAGAAAACCACTCAGTTAGGTAAATTGTATAATAGTCCAGAATGTGCACAAAATTGCATAACTTGAACAAACAATGTTCAAATTTGACCAAAATTGAAACTTAAGCTTGTCACATGATACCAATACATATCAAAAGGTTATATTAGTGTTATAAGAATTCAATTATGGTAATTAAGTGTAACATCCCTGACCTGGGTTATGAACTAACCCTAGGTGTTTTGCCTAAATGTGTAATAAAATCCTTGTGATTATCTTTTGGCATGTAATTAAGTTCCTAAGGAACATATATTCCTTTTTATGTCCCTTTTGAATAATGTTGTAATATTGATTTGTAATACAGAGACCTATGTGCAAAATTACCCAGATAAGGGTTCTAACTTGCAAACTTCACAAGTTAAGATGTTCCTCTGATGATGAGACATCTTATGAGTGGATATGATGAGGGGGGGCACTTCCTTTGAATAATCATATAATAAGGAACACCTTTGTAATTAAATCATCAAGATGTAAGTAAGGAGACCCTTATGTACATATGTACCCTAGTGATAAGTTGACCTTCCTTGCCTTTAGTTCTTGGTTTTAGAAGGATTTTTACCTTAGAAAAGAAGAGGAGGGACGTGCCTAAAAGAAAGGAAGGACCTAGTTGTGAAAAGGAGAAACTAGTTGTCCTTATGTTGGAAATGACCCCAAGATATATATACACCCTTCCTTTGTTTGTAAAGGAACGTTTCCTTCACTTCCTTTCTTATTTTCTTTGCTTAGACCGACTTAGGACAGAGCTCTGGAGAAGAGGAGAATGGCCAAGCAGCTCTAGGTAATCTTTGATCATCATTTTGCTCAAATTCATGGAGGATATCATGTTACAAGGTTGGTTTGCTAGTTTTCTTACTTAGCTTTCTCGTTCTAGCCATCTTTTCCCAACCTTTCCTTGGAGAAACACCCTTGGCTGACCTGTGGAGCTCAAGACACCATTAAAGACTTGAAGCTTGGAAGCTTGGAGCTCAAGGAACGACCTTAAGGTGGGTTTTATAATTCTAAACCTTTTGCTTTGTTATGCATACTTTTATTTGTGCAAATAATAGTTAGTTCTTCTTCTTCCCCATCCTTCTTTGCACCCTTGCAAGCTTTTTCGTGAAAAACAGACCTTGGTTTCAAGGTTGAAGACAAGGGGTGTTAATACCTATGTTGGTCCTTATCCAACTTTATTAAACGATCTTGGACCAATAGGTCAAACGATCTCACACTCGTTTCAATCCAAACGGGTTCAATAGGTCGGTTTGGCCAAACGGGTTCCAACCCGTTTGAGGGCGTTGACCATTTGGGTTTTCTGTTCACAATTATGTAGGCTAATGACCCACCAAATTTGAGGGGTTAAATCCAAAGGAATCATAGGATGAAGGCCAATCAATTAGGCAATCAAATTGAATTAAATGCTGTTTTCTAAACTGATTAACTTGAATCTTTGGGAAAACAGGTTCCAACCCGTTTGAAGGAGTTGACCAAGCATTGACCGTTTGGGATTCCTGTTCATAATATATTTAGTTTCATTTCTACCAAGAATCATGATCTAATTCCTAACCAATTAAGAGTTGAAGGCATTTCAACACCCTAACCCTAATCGGGTTAAATTTGCCATTTTTCATATAGATTTTGATGAGTGCTGGGTTGAAGGACCCAAACGAGTTCAAACCCGTTTGGGGGTTCATCCAAACGATCTCACACTCGTTTAGTGACACCCCAAGACCGTTTGAAGGTCTAGGTTTAAAGAAATGTGATGGTTTGAGGGTCCAATCATAAGATATTGATAAATTGATGAAAAGTCCTGAATTGTAATTTAATTAGGACTCAACCCTTATCAAATCAACTTAATTTTTTGGTCAAACTTTGGACTGGTCAAACTTTGGACAAACGGTCTCAAGACCGTTTGGAGATCATCCAAACAATCTCAAGACCGTTTGGGCCAAGTTTGAGCCCAATTGAAGTTCAATTGATAGGTTCAACCTTGTATTGATTCACATTGTTGGAAATTGATGATTAGCCGATTGGAAACCCTAATTGAGTTAGACTTAACCCTAATTGGCTTTCAATTTAGGGTCACATTGGAGTCCATTTGTTTGAAGCTCATCCTAATTGATTCAATTTATAAGTGGTTATCATGGCTTTGTCCAATTAAAGGATTCAATATAAGAAACCCTATTCAAACATAACCTATGTGTCACCTTTATGTACATGCGGTTTGAACCCAAGTTAATCCACACTCGTTTGAGTCCAAACGAGTCCACACTCATTTCAGCCCAAATGAGTCCACACTCATTTGACCTCAAACGGGTTCACACTCGTTTGAACTCAAACGGGTCCACACTCGTTTGACCTCAAACGGGTTCACACTCGTTTGAACTCAAACGGGTTCACACTCGTTTGAACTCAAACGGGTTCACACCCGTTTAGACTCAATTGGGTTCACACCCGTTTAGACTTCAAGTGGGTCCACACCCGTTTGAGATCAAGTGGGTCCACACTCGTTTAAGGCTCAAATGGGTCCAAGGTCGTTTGAGGTTAAATGAGTTCAAGGTCGTTTAAGAATCAAATGAGTTGAAGGTTGAAGGTTAAACCCTAAACCAATTGGATACCTTCAAGGTTGATTATACTTAATCACTTGAAAGTGTAAAAGGTTCAATGATGATCTAATCTAAACACTAATGGTAACCTAAGATGTTAAGGGACTAAGTGGCTAATGAATTGACCCATGATGATGGTCAATGGGTAAATTACCAAAATGCCCCTGAAAGGTTCAATTAGGTGATACCTTGATTTAATCAAACCCTAATCACATGATAGTGATGAGTTGACTTGTGTTAATCAATGAGGACTTATCCCAACCTAATCTAGAGTGGTGTAATCACTATCTACTAGTTAGAGGAGAGAGAAAGTACCAATTATAATGGAAACTCAAGTAAAATACCTTCAATATACATGGATGTGCAAGATTAGGTATGATCCACCTATGTGAGATCATGGAAACCCTAATTATGACAATTGATGAATCTTAATCTTATCTGAGGTCTTTAATGATGATGTTTCTCATACATGAGAATGTTATGAGATCATTTCATCATGTAATGTGAATAGTAAACCCTAATTCTAGGGTAACGACATGTAATGTGAATAGTAAACCCTAATTCTAGGGTGATGACATGTAATGTGAATAGTAAACCCTAATTCTAGGGTGATAACATGTAATGTGAATAGTAAACCCTAATTGATGAAAACCAGGGAAACCTAGCTCTTGTATGAGTAGAGAGATACAACTTCTTTAGATAAGTTATTTACTGTTATCAGTTGATTTAACCATGCAGGTTCCTTTAAGAGGATGATCATATCCAGGTATGGATGATGATTCTATATTCATTGAAAGCATATTGTTAGCTTTATGAATAGTGATATATCCTGATGCCTTGTTAATAGCATCTTATGAGATTGATAGGCTGTGAGAGCCATGAAAACCATCAAGGTCATGCTTTAAGAGATGACTTGTGATGAGAATATTGAGAAATGATAATTGATGAGAGTTAGGTTTGTTACATTTAGTATTCTTCCTTCATAGCTGCTATGCTAATGATTAATGTTTGAAAACATGTATGATGATAAAAGAATACTGAAATGTACCTAACTAATCAAGTATAATTATTTCATGTAGAGCCCTGATCATAGATCCATCATTGTTAGAGACCAAATGATGGTGAAATAGGTTTTCCTAAGGGAATTCTTGGAGCACATACTTTTGAGTATGTGGGGTATATGGATGTGTAAAACCTTACATCCTAGTGAATGAATTGATGTAGATGTATCTTAAATCCATCAACCCTTTCACTATGTGTTTATGCCGGGGTGATGTAACACTAATCTCCCGAGGAAATCTTTTATACCGCATCGATGAGAGATAAACAAGAAATCTTTCGATGGCGAAGAGAGTATAGAATGCCACTGTGACTCTAATAGCGAAGTACCAGAATACCCTGGTAAGCTATTGTAGCAGAGACACTAGATGTCCTGCATGTTGATCCTCATACTGACTGAGGAAGATGAGGTCATAAGAATCCGGCTCTTTTGATGACCTATGTATGATACCGATGCGACTTAATAGTGATCGGTTGGAGTATGAGTGGTATACCTCATCTCCGTAGGGCATAATGATGTTTGTAAAACATAATCAACCGTGTAGCATATCTGCTTAAGTTGAACCACGGAATACATTGGTTGATGATACATTACTTAGTATACATGTTTTTCATATTCCTTAAATGTTGTTGTTCTAATTGATAACAATCTGCTGTTGATTACCTTAAAGCTTTTATTGCCTATGTTATTCTTGGTTGTCATAATAAAGCTTCTGGCGGAGAATTATAACTCTCGCTGGGACAATTATTTAAAATTGTCTCACCCCGTAGGTTTCAACTTTTTAGGTGGTCGTCGAGGACGAAGGAACCAATCTGCAGGTGATCAGAATCAGCAGCAGTAGCACCAGGAGCAGCAGTGACTTCAGGTGGAAACACTATGCTGTCTAGTCTTGTAGTCAGATAGTCTTATGTCATCTCTGTACACTCAGGTCCTAGGAGTTTGTTGATCTGAGGATTTTGAAATCTTGAGATTTTGTATCCGGCTGTATATAACCACTCATGAAGTGATCTAATAGAGATGTAATCTGTTTACCTTGTTTCTTATAAAAGGAGTTTCATGATTCCAAGATCTTGTCTCAAAAAGTTTTAATTTTAGGTGATTTTCGTATTCCGCTATTAATCGAATCACTTCCGCTGAGTTTAATCGTGTTTATCTCGGGTTTTGGAGATCAGAGCCCACATTAAGCATGTTAAAACATTTAATAAAGGTTAGGGTCCTCGTAACCATAAACCCCTAACAGGGATTTCACCCCTGAAATCCAAGATACACATAAATGGACACTTCTCATGCACATCATCCTCAATCTCACACATGGTTACTTTCATCACATGGTGATGTCACATAATTCTCATAGAAGACATATTCTTCTACCTCAACTCTTGTATGTGTCACCTTAGTTCAACTTAAGAACTATTGTGCCACCTGTACAGGTCTGGTAGTACCTTTCAACTTGGGACTCTAACTGTCATCTTGGACTATACTATTTGTTGTACCGCACATCAGAGGGCATACTTGCTGGCTCTGACCAAACATAGAACTTCATCTATCTTGTATGATATGTAACTTTACAAGGTTTCTTCTCTATGCTCCTTAATGATTGTTGTAATTAGCAACTCAATCAATTAGGTCGGTATCCCCTAATTGTTAAGAATGATAAGGAATATGTTCTTAGAAGATTTTTCAATCACCTCAATGATAGATTGGCCATCTATCTAGTTGAAGAATCATACACTTGTCTACAACCGTTATCAAATATAACTTCCTGATTGACCTTGTTAGGGGTAGGGCAACGACAATGTGTTTACTTACAAGGATTCACACAAACCACTTAGCACATGTACCATAACTCCATGAGGGTACACTAGTTAATCGCCAACTCACTCTTGTTGAACTTGTCACACATAAGTATAGTTTCTTCAGCATTCTTAAGATTTAGCAAAGATGTAAATGATGCTACTGACCATTTTTGAAATACCTTGAGATGTCATCATTCAACGCCTGTCACAAATTATGAGACATAACCTGATTCCTTTGTTTCTCTTGTTTATGAACATTGTTGTTGCATTAATTAGTCTAAATGACATGACCCTAAACTCATCATGATCATGTAACTCATGTCATCCACTCTAATTCTTAAAGAGTTACTATAACACATTTATGATGATCAACAAACTATCTATCCTTGTTAGTGGTCTTTCCCAACTATAAACAGACCAATCAAATCATTATAGAACCACTCTTATTTTCCCAAACATCACTTAGAGAATCAACATCAACTCTCTCTCTAATGGAGAGGAACACTGGATAATTCATCTAATAAATATTTTAACACATATATAGCTCGTACACTCTGGATACTAGGATTCATTACCTTTAGTATCCACTACATGTGTTATAAAGAACTCATACCCTGGTTTCATCCACTTCCTCAACATTATAACTGGCTATGAACATATAGGAGGAATCCCCCTAACTGTTGGAAGGTCCAAAAAGCATGCTCATTACAAAACAAAGGGATTTTAGAACTATAGTCCAAATCAATCACACATCATATCGAGATACCCATCCTAATATTACAAAAAATCCATGCATACAAAGTGGCATAAGATCCACTTGGAGGCTACACCTCAAAGAGAAAGAACATAAAGGGAAATACTCTTCCCACATCAAAGCAACATTGTCCAGGGGTCACTAGCAAAAGGGTAATAATCAATTCTATTTTTCCACATGAAGGTTGCACGTTTAATGTATCATCTTACCTCTTATAGCTTGGGTTCCCTACCATTAGCATAGGAATTATTAAGATTATCATATCTCATTGCACTTTTCTCATTAACTGTTCATCATTCTTGTATATGTCTTCTAACGTTACCATGTTGTTCAACCACTTACCAATGAATAGATCATCATATTCCACATTTTCTTCATTAGATAGGGATCATCTCCCTTAATTTCTTTCATATGTCATGAAGATTGCACATTAACACTTCTTACACACATAGGTTGGTCTGAGATTAACTCAGATTCCACTCTATTCATCTGCCATTGTTCTCATTCATCTTCTCATATTATACTTATCACAAGATTCCTCTCCTTCTTAGGTGAATTTCATACCTTGAATGAGTTTATTAGCACAAACTTACCTATCTTTTACTGTGTTATCTTCTTAAATTACAGCTTCAAGAACTCGTCTTTAGCTTATCTGTATTCAGATATAGGTTTCATGGTGTTGTATCTTTGTCTTATAGTTACCAAATACTCAAGTTTTGATAAGTTATGATGTAATTCTCATCTTCTTTAGGGTAAGATTGAGATATTTGAACCATGATTTCTGATTTGTTATACTCTTTAGATTGTCTCAAAATGACTACTTGATCAATGTAATCTGAAAGATAACAATCTAAGAGTTCCATACTTACCTTTTCTTCAATACTTGAATACATTTACTTAGCTTTTCTTCAATACCTGAATACATGGCCAGGACATCCAAGTACTGAGATTAGGTAGTATGCACCACGTTTTTATATCATATTCCTAACTTAGACATCATCCTAGTCCTAAGTCCTAGGTTCCCTATAGACTTAGTGAACCTAAAGCTCTGATACCAACTTGTGAGAACCCCTTACACTAAACGAGATAAATCAAAACACAAAACATGATTACTCATTAATTAAACACAAACCTAGAAAATAGGGTAAATTAAAATTGATTCCAACATTTCTCAATTGCTTAGGAACATTAACATAATGCTCAATATCCTTTAAAACCTCCATGTAGCCTCATCTACAACATAAACTTTACAAAGGAACACTATCCACATATACAAATATCAACATGCTATTGAAAGCTTGATTCAATTAAAACATCATATATAAACTTTTCACCGGGACCTGAGAGTATATGGATGACTCTACACTAGACAACTGAACTACCATCTCTAGGTTTTATCACCTCAAATTATTTTTGTTTCTATGGTTCTTCTTCCACTACTTTCGATCAAAAAAGATGTGGTGACCCACGAGGTGAGACCCAGTCCCAGATATAACTCACTCCAATAGATATTGATTACATCATATTAAATAGTAAATAATTGAGTAGATGAAGTACTTAATAGTCAATTGAGAAGACTGAACTGTCCAAGCATGCTAAATAGATAAAGCAATTAAGTTTAGTAGTGAGTATGATTATCAATGTTATATGTTATGCTAACAACACAAGCAACTAGTAGCATAAGTATCTCTAACATCATGAATATGTCTAGTAGCATAACATGAATATCAACATCGGCATGTTTAATAAAGTGAACCAATCTACATCATAAGTAGAGCTAACATCATAAGCACACCTACCTATATAAGCATGTTTATCAGTGTAAGCATTTCTAATTACAAAGGCATGGAGAGCAATATTAAATGTAGCTAGAAACATCATCTTAAGAATCAGTGCCAATTTATCTGATAACATAAGCATGTTTATGATACGAGCATAACTACAACATAATCATATCTATCATCTCTTACTGTACAACACATAATCTCTATGTAAGGAAAGCAAACACGGGTTATCATCTAATATGAAGCGTTGAGTATAACCCTACAGAGATATGCTACACGACTATATTACATATTTTATTACTACCTTAAGGATTTTAGTCGTACCACTCAAATCCAACTGGCCACTGCTAAGTCGAAATCAGTGCCATACAAGATCTATGGAAGAGATGGAATCCATGATCTCACAAACAACTCCCGATTAGTATGAGAGACAACGCAGAGACATATCAGTCAACTGCCAATAGTAACACATAGTCAACTGAAAATAACTACCCCACCTTGGTACATGTCATGGTGCTAGAGAACAGATCATGCATGCCCATTCTATAATAGGCATCCTGCAATTATATTGATGCCTTTCACTCATCACAATATCTTAGGCATGACCACAACCATCCTCAATTGCTTGATATTAGGGTACCAAACTATCCCCGCATACTCAACACTATGTGCTCTGAGTTTCTTGTAGGAGTTACTCATTTCACCACCAGAAAATTCTGACACTAGAATGGATCTATGGCATAGGGAAGTACATGATTAAGGTTTCACTTGATTAGTTATCTCCAATTGGGTAAATTAATATTGCACCAAACAAGTGGACATGCAAACCCTAATTCATCTCTAGCAAACATTTCTATATAACAACTTCGAAAGTTATAAAACATATGAGACATAATTTCTCATATCAACAACATAGGGTACTATTCACCTACCAATCAAGAGACTATACTTGTCATCACATCATCATCACATGCTACTATTCATTGACATTCAAGAGACAACACTTGTCATCACACTATCACAGGATATAAATCCTTCACAATATCATAAGGTATCAATGTAGGGAAATACAACATCAGGTAGGGAGTGGAAACAAAAAATTTACTAACATATTTCACATTAACCAGTAGATCACGTCAATGACTATGTAATAGGATGGTTTCACGAAGATAATATTAGTAATGGAGCAAGTCCAATGACAATCCTCATTGATGTAGATGCACACTCTGTCTTGGACGGTGTCTATGCAACTCCTAGTTGTACTCAGACTCATTTGACTACTCATCCATAGACAACAAACTCTGAAAACTACTACAATGGCTCCTCAGATCTCTTCACGCACTGTGAGTTGATGTTTCCCTCCTAGCAACAGCCAACAGACTCCTCCCTCTAGAGTAGTCCACACAAACCAACTACAACTCTTATCATCCTATAGGAATGAACAGGAAGGATTTGTCCCTCCCGTTGGTGTACTAGTCACCAACACACTCTCCCACAACAATGATCCTTAGTTGTTTCTCTCACGTGGCTATCCCTTCCTAGTCTGGTAGGACTTGCATGAGCTCTCATGGTTACCACAACCAGAGAGGACAACAATTGTCAGAGCAATTGATTCTCAATTGTCTGTGTAGTAGTTGTACTCTGAGAAGCTACCGATACCCCTCCATATATAGGAGGGGTCAGAGTCATCGTTCCCAGTCCCTAGCCAATTGGAGACTAAAGAAGGAGTGGAAAGGACAAGTAGATCTTGAATTTTGGTAACGTTTCTAAAAGTTTCACATCCTGTGTGAGACAAAACATTTGTCTCGCCAAGTGAGACAGTCGTCTCGCACGCGAGACAGTCATTTTACTAAGTGAAATGGTTATCGGGGATGCGAGACAGTCGTCTCGCTAAGCAAGATGGTCATTTCACACTTTCCCAATTAGATATGAATTGGCAAATCGTTTCCCAATTAATGACATACATTAATTTACTTGCACCCCAAGTATGTGCAATTGAAATGAGTTCGGAAAAAATCCATAACCTTCATTTGTCCCAACCGGGCCATCTCACACAAGAAAGACGCTTGTATCACTCACCTGACGGTCATCTGGTGAGTTTGAGTCGAGCAGATTGGTTCATCAACTTGAACCAGCTGGTTCATAGTGAAGAACTAAGCCAATTCAATTTCTGATCTGTTTGGAAATCAAAATGACCGTCTCAACACTTGATATGCTTGTCTTGCTACCCAAACAGCCATCTCACCCAGTGAGATGGACATTTGGCAGTTCACTCATCCAATCTGTTGATTTGTTGTGTGTATTGAGTACATAAATACTTTAGTACTTAATTCAATTATCATTCAAGATCTGAACTCCTCTTCTAGATGGGTTCCTATGTGTGTGACCCTATAGGTCCCATATCATGTTGGCAGTGAATGTCCATAACTAGCTTATGACATCACAAGCAAAGAGTGGTGCCTAGTTGCATGTCATTATTACCCAAGTGAATGGGAAGTTGGGGTACAACTGCAACCTACAATCTGTATATGGTGTTACAATGTTTGTATAGTTTCTTTATCACTAATATCTAGATTCAACTAGAGGCATGGAGTAGTCATCTTCATTATTATTCAATCTTGTTCCTTGAACCAGAGAAGACTGCATGAGATATACGCAATCTCAATATCACATATTGACTCACATGCATATGGCCATACTTTTCTTAGTCTCGCTAATCAAGAGGCCTTGGATATCATACTCCTATCAGAGGGACAAATCCCATATCTATCACTCACATTCAATCCCCATGTCTCAAAGCCACCCAATCATCACTGTTATAACAACCCATGTTTTAGTACTACGTTTGATGATGCCAAAGTGAACTCAATGACATGTGATGAGTGTAGTGATTTCAGGTCTAAGAAACACAACCACCACTATCACGGTGAGACATGACTACGACTTCCATGAGATGGCTTCCATGTGTCAGTCTCATGGCGGCTGCCCGATACAATGTTCCCTAACATGTATCTGTGTGCTTGGTTTGATATTGCCATATCATGACTAATGAGATTTAGTCATCAACCAACTCACACTCTGATCTTATGTGTTATTATTGTCTATCTACCTTCCACAATAACATCTGTATGATCTCATTCTTCCAAGTCACGTACTTGAAGACATACATCATGGAGTAATATCATTCTCTAGATATTTATTATGTAATTCATTATCTCATAACTAAATATACAAAATAAACTGGAAGCTTGCCTTTATTATTATCAAATCATGTATCTAATGTCATATTCCAATCATCATATGAATGGTTGTCTATGCATACATACCAATAGACTCCCACTTTCACTAAGAGCCAATCACCCACAGATCTCATCCCAAGTGACCTAACATGACCTCCATGCTTCTGTTGCATAAGTGCTTTTATAACGGGATTATCAATGTTTGCATTAAGTCGATATTTTGCAATTTTCACATCTCTTCACTGTATGACTACTCGTATGAGATGGAAGTGTCATAGTATGCTATTTGAGATTCCCAGCCTGACTATCAGCCCCATTTTTGTCATTAGTATATCTACTATGTCATCAATGGTTTGGAACCTCACACATGTTCCCCCATACAATATCCTTTGTTGTTCTTATAACACAGAGATACTTGGCTTCTTTTGTAGATTTTAACAACTATCATTTGCTCAGAACTCTTTCTATCTTACAATTTTTGTTTAATGTCAAACATTATTACAATCATTTTATTAGTTTGGATGCTTGTATGGGGGTAACCCTTTACATCAAACTCTTCCTTATTACCATAACCAAGGAACCAATATTTTAAGTGCTTCATAAGCACATAAGGATGTTCATTATGGTATTTCAATGACTTTCATTGGTATCTAACATATACCCTCTCGTCATGTCCAATACATATGAGATGTGTAGGTAGGTGTATATGTATCTTCTCATCATGTCAAAACATATATGATGACTAGATATCCTCTTGTAATGTCCAATAAATACGAGATTCCTAGATATCTTCTTGTCATGTCCAATACATAAGAGATAATGGAAAAAGTACATATCATTGCATTCAGGATAGATCCAATGGGGTCTATCCATGTGTCCATGTTCTTCATAAGAATTAAGACACTAGGCTCCTGAGAGACTAACTCCATGGAACATGGACAAGTTTCCTCTCATTGAGTCTTGCATGCTGAACCGTTCAACATCTTACCAATGTATGCACTTTTACTTAGGGCAAGAAGCTTTCCATATCTATCTCTATAGACCTCGATCCCTATCACATAGGATGCTTCGCCTAAACCCTTCATATAGAAGGTACTCTCCTTGCCATTTTTTTAATATTTATAGGATAAGGTCGTTATTCTACATCATTATGTGGAATATCAATATGCTCCCACTATATATTTTGTAATCACAGATTCCATCTTCACCTTGACTCAAGTTAAACCCTTTGACTATCTTATCAAATAGAATATTCCAGCTCTGAGATGCTTGCTTCAATCCAAAGATTGACCTTTGTATTTTATAGACTTTATTTGTATTAATGGATTTATAAAAACCTTTAGGTTGTGTCATGTACACATCCTCTAAATGATTCCAATTAAGGACTGTGGTTTTAACATCCATATGCCTTATCTCACAGTCATATTAAGCTGCAACAACAAGCATGATCTAGATGGATTTAACCATTGTAACTGGTGAAAGTTTTCATCACATTCAACACCTTGAACTAATTTGAAACTCTTTGCAACCAATCTACCATTCCATTTTGGTATTCTTTCAATGACCCAAATGCACACAATGGGTTTTACCCCTTTAAGTGGATCCAACAAGGTACCTTGCTAGTTTACATGGAGTCCATCATAGATCTCATGGCCTCAAGCCATTTTTTCATAATTTGATTCCTCAATAGTTTCTGGGTAGGTAGTTGGCTCATCACTATGATCAACTTACCACCTTCCTGAGTTATAAGATATCATGATATTTCAAACTCAAGGCATTCTACTAAAACTATGAGTTTTATGTTTACATAAGTAACTTGAGATTCCACAACAGTTTGTGATTCCCCTTGTTCCTCATTGTACGTCTTTAGGTTCAATGTTTTTCTTGTTTGTATCAAACATTTCAAGTTCTACTTTTACTCCCACTGATTCCTTTGGAACTAATTTCCATTTTGGAATTCATCCATCTTAGCAACAAACATTTTGTTGTCAGACTAAAATATAAGTAGTGTTCAACAAGATAACATTCATGTGATTTGTAGATAATATACAAGCTTTCAATCACAGTCACTACAAAAACTCATCGGGACACTTCCCATGCCATATCCCATATGGTGTCTTTTATACCATTTTATACGGTACATTGTTTTAGTGTAAAGCATGTGCCCAAAAGAAATTGTAAGATTAGCTATATCTTATTGATAATCTCACCATGACTTAACAGGGTATGATACCTTCTTTCTGACACATTAGTATGTTTCAGGTGGAGGTCATTTTGATACACTATCATGATCTCCCAAAAGGTCCTCAAACTCGTATTTCAACATTGATCATATCAAGGCATCTTAATACTATTACCAAGTTAGTTACATACTTCATTTATGATTTCCTTAAACACTTCAAGAGATCTAAACTTGTATTTCATTAAATACAAATTTCAATATCCACTGATCACATCAATAAATATGATGAGGTACTTGTAACTACCTTTAGCATTCATTCCAAAAGGTCTATCTACATCAGTATGTACTAGTACTAATGGAATAGTCAATCTCCCACTACATCTAGTGAAGATACTCTTGTCATATTTCACAACAAATAAGACATGCATGTCTCTATTGGTTCAATAACCAAAAGAGTCTAGATAACCATCATATGGATTCTATAAATGCATTTCATGTTTATGCGCTCTAGATGATAGTGCTATAGGTATTCATTGTTTGATTTATCAAGTTATTCAATATATGTGTCATACACATTTATCTTTACAACTATCCAATATGATTTATGAGACATAGCGCATCGCCATAAAATATCATAATGTTCTTATCATACAAAACATATGATGTTTAGTAAGTACACAATAGCAATTCTCTAATTCTATTATGTGCCCATGAATGACAATTCCAAACTATAAAGGCGGCAACCCTTTCTCTGCATAGTTCTATTTTACTTCTTTTCAGGACCTGAAGTAGAGATCTCTATCTCTATCTTCTTCCTGAGATCCTCTATGAAGAGGATAATTCCTTTCCAATGTCCAACCAAGTGAAAATGGTGGCACTTTATTTTATTTATCCTTTAAGTGAAAAGGAGAGATTCCTCTTACACTTACCCTTCTCTTTGTATTGAATGTAGAAGACTTGGGCTTCAGATTAGCCTCAGAACACTTCTTGGCCTTGCTTTTGCCCCAGGACTCGCTTTCGCCGATCATCATCACGGATTTTGTCCTTCTTCTTCCTTATTTTGCCATCAACATGCCAATCACGTGATAAACTGATTATATGTTTCATGCGACACTTGCATAATCATATTCATGGTCAGCTCTTGACCTAAGAGAATTCCCAATCATTTTGTATGTCCAATCATATTGAGCATATGGCGTTCTATTGGAACTCCCTTTGTCAGTTTGCACTCAAATTATCACTTTGGAGACATTATACCTTATTTGCTTTACATGATTCTTAAGATGTGTTACAATCTTGAGAATGTCGATGTATTTGTGTTGTTCAAGCAACTCATAGTTCATACAACACATTATTATGTATTTAAAATGTCTATGGCATTATTGGCATGCTTCCAATAAGCATCCATTTAGCCTCAGACACATTTGGAGCAGGTTCCTCTGGCATTGGTCTATCAAGGACATAGATCTTTCACTCATTGATGAGAACATTTCTCAAAGTCCTTAACCAATTGTGGAACTTTATCCCGTTTTGTCCTTCTTAAGGACTGATCGCAATTTGAATGTGTTTCTATTTGACATTCGATTCTACAAAGAAATATAGCAACTTTTCAAAACATTTTTTATTTGATTTGATTTGATAAAATTGATGATATTAATTACGTCTTTAATGAACTATCACTCCCACTTTTTTATTCAAATTGATATCCTTCAATATCAATCCAGAATATTGCAACATACAACATTCTACTGGGCCAAGATCCAAAATAATTCAACTATTACCCGACCTACACCAGCATCCACAGTCAATTATCAAGGTAGGAAAACATGCCAATTGAATCATATGAAACTCTTGGATAGAATATATGCACAAATCCTTGCCATGATCATCTGCATGCCTTTGGACCCAGACTCTTTGAGAATCACCAGTCAAGCTTGACCCAAAAGCCAACACAATAATAATGCATCCTATGGAGGCGGAACCTACATTATTACCATCACACTTCTACAAGATAGACGACGCACCCTGCGGAGGCAGAACCTATGCTTGGTCGATCAAGCTTTTCATGTGGTCTGCTTTTGAAAAGCATCTAAGACTTGATATTATATTTGAGGGAGTTTGTATGTATGAATATATATACATTATCTAATCACCACATATATAGTATGTATCATATACATGCTATAACCACAAAGGAGAACATGCAATAAATAAAACACACAAGTGATGGTTATGGCCATACTAATGTAATTCCTTAGAGCCACAAGAAATGACTACCAACTATCATATACAACCTGATGTTGGGGATGATCTGTGCTTGAACCAATCTAGGTTTATTGATTCAACTCTTAAATCGGTCAGTTCGCCTCGTAATCGATCGGTTGGGCTCTTCTGAAATGGTCATCTGGTTCTCAAGTCCGAGCAGCGTATGGACACCTCTAGGTGGTTGGTTGGGCCACCATTTGATTGGTTGGTCCTCCTGTCTCCTGGCCTCCTCAGTCCTCCTATTGATTAGGTCATCTCATGAGCCTATCATTTCACCTTGTACATATTGTCATCTCATGTTGAAACATGAATTAAAACTATCCTATTTCTTATTACACTGTCTATGAGAAAACCTCAAGTTACATTCGAGGGGAAATAAGAAGAAGAGCATTAATTTACATTTGGAAGGAGAGAGAGGCTTGGTACACAGACTGATTAACAATAAAAATAAAAAACCACAACCATCCACACACAGATCTAGGGTTTTGGCCATAACCATGGTTTACGTCCACCATCATAACCGATTTTATCACGACGTGTGTAAATTGCATATATATACATATATATATGTATATATGTATGTATATATATATATATATATATATATATATATATATATATATATATATATTAGTTTGGGTACTTATGTGGTGATTTAAACAGACATGCACATCAAACAATTTAAATATTTGCATTGCATGTAATAAATAAACATGGTAAAATCGAAATCTGATCTTATTGAATATCCCAAAACATAATTAATTGACGTGGCTTTGATAGCACTATAGGGAAATACATCGTCACATAGGCAGTAGAAACAAAAGTTTTACTGACATATTTCCCATTAACCAGTAGATCACGTCAATGACTATGCAATGGGAAGGATAGTTTCACAAAAATATACCTGGTCTTAGAGCAAGTCCATCGACATTCCTCATTGATGTATATGCACACTCTGTCGTGGATGGTGTCTTTGCAGCTCCTAGTCACACACGGACTCGTATGAATGCTCCTCCACATATAGTAGACTCTGACAACTACTTTAGTGGCTTCTCAGATCTCGCCATGGACTGCAAATTGACGTTGCCCTCCTAGAAGTAGCCAACAGACTCCTGTCTCTAGAGTAGTCCACACAGACCAACTAGAACTCTTGTAGTCCTACAGGAATGGATAGGAAGGAGTTGTCCCTCCCATTGGTTTACTAGTTACTAACATGCTCTCCCACGAAAATGATCCTCAGTTGTTTCTCTCCCGTGGCTATCCCTCCCTAGTTAGGTAGGACTTGCATGGGCTCTCGTGGTTACCACTACCAGAGAGGACAACAATTATTACAGCAACTTCTTCTCAATTGTTTCTGTAGTAGTTGTACTATGGGAAGCCCCTAGTACCCCTCTACGTATAGGAGGGATTAGGGTTAGGGTTCCCAGTCCCCAACCAATGTGGGACTAAAGTGGGAATGGAAAAGACAAGTAGGTCTTGAATTTTCATAAATTTTCTAGAAGTTTCACAACATGTGTGCGATGAAATGATCATCTCACCAAGTGAGACAATCATCTCACACACGAGACGATCGTTTTACTAAGAAAAACGGTCATCTGGGACGTGAGATTGTCATTTTGTGCTTTCCTAGTCAGATATGATTTGGCAAATCATTTCCCATTTAATGACATACATTAATTTACTTACACCCCAAGTATGTGGAATTGGAACAAGTTCGGGAAAACTCCAGAATCTTCGTTCATCCCAACTGGGCCATCTCACACAACCAAGACACCTGTCTCACTCATTCGAATGGCCGTCACTTGAGTCTGAGTCGAGCGGATCGGTTCAATAGCTTGAACTGGCTAGTTCATAGGACAGAACTAAGCCAATTCAATTTCTGATCCATTTGACAATCCATACGGCCGTCTCAACACTTGAGATGCTCATCTGGCTACCCAAATGGTCGTCTCACCCAATGAGATGGTCGTTTGGCAGTTCAGTTAGCCAATCTATCGATCTAATGGGTGAATTGAGTACCTAAACACTTTACTACTTAATTCAATTATCATTCAAGATCTAAATTCCTCTTCTAGGTGAGTTCCCATGTGTATGACCCTATAGGCCCCATATGACATTGGTAGTAAATGTCCATAACTACCTTATGACATCACAAGCAAAGAGTGGTGCCTAGTCTCACATTATTTCTACCCAAGTGAATGGAAAGTTGGGGGGAAACTTCTACCTACAATTTGTGTGTGGTGTTACAATGTTTATAAAGTTCCATTGTCACTGATATCCATATTAAACTATTCAATATTTTTCCTTGAACCAGAGTAGACTGCATGAGATATATGTAAGCTCAATATCACATATTGACTCACATGCGTATGGCCATACTTTTCTCAGTCTCACTAATCAAGAGGCTTTGGATATCATTCTCCTATCGGAGGGACAAATCCCATATCTATCACTCATAGTCAATCCCCATGTGTCAAAGTCACCCAATCCTCGTCATTATAACAACCCATGTTTCTGGGCTGCATTTGATGATGTCAAAGTGTACCCAACAACATGTGATGCACATGCTCAACAAACATCACCACTCATGTGATGCACATGCTCAACAAGATGTTGCAATAAATAACTAAAAGATGTTTAACAAAGAACATTGTAGGGTTATCTTAGAATTAAGTGCATTCCTTTATTATATCAACATATTAGGAATCTATATGATTGGTCATCATCACGCTAACAATGTACAAGTTTAGCATAAGAAAGCATAAATCATAAAGCTATGATGACCACTAGTTAACACATTAGAGTTGAAATCAATCATTAGGAAGGATATTCCATCATTATATTATCCATTCACGGAAGGGTAGCATAGCTAACTACCATCATCTATTATCTTTAGGGTTAGGCTCAAAAAGATAGGTTACTTTGATGTTACCAACCAACACTCATACCCAAACCCTAACTCATGGCATCCCCATTGGATCACGGATGCATGGGTGCAGCATCACCATCACATTCCATACCATCCTCAAGTATGGATCTACACATAACTCAAGATATAACCATCAGTTTATATCATACTAGGGTTCAACCAGGAAAGAGAGTACTCCATTATTGTGTTCATCATTTAAGGATTATTCATAATCACTTACCATCATTTGGTTATATTAAGACTAGGTATAACAAGTTATACCTCATTAGGGTTACATATCAACACAATATGGTCATTATCCCTTATATTCATATGAGTGCAAATGTAAGACTACCTTATTAAGGGTAATCCTCCATTGGTTCCATCACCATTTGACCCGTACCACCATACTACAACATCACCCAGAACCATTGGTTGTTGAAAAGGTAAGACTATTAGTTATTTATATAAGTAAACACCTTTACAAACCATATGTAAATCCATTGAGTTGTGACCTATAAAGAGTCTCCATTTAACCCTAGACATCCATTATTTAATAACATAAAGGGGAACTATATGTTTTGGGGTTAAACCCCATCACTGGTTGTACATTTTAAGTAAGGCATCATCTCTTCCATCATGCTCCTTAAATTGGTCACATAACGAAAACCATTAAATTTAGATTATTAAAAATAACATGTAATACTATAGGATTCAATCCAAACCATTGGATTTTGAATCATCCAATCTCAACCATTGGATTAAGTTCATTATTCAAAACTATTAGATGTAGAAGTGTTAGATCCTAACCATTGGATCAAATTCATATTTTAAAACCATCATTTGGAGTATAAGTCTAACCATTAGATTAATTGAACCAAGAAACTATTGGTCTAGGGCTTAATTGAAGATACACATAAAGCCTTGACTCACCATTAGTTTTGGTGATCTGATCTACCATTGGTTGTGGCATCTTATAGGTCAGCCTCGGTTAATAGGATCAACATTATATTCCTTTAGCACCATCGAATATGAAGCTAATGTCATCATTGATTGATAGAATCATTAGAGAATCAAACCATTACTCATTGAGATTCCAAGAGAGCCTAACATTGACGTATGATGTGACTATCAATTCACACCATCATTCATCACCCTTGGTCACCACCTTTGGTTGTTGTGAAGACGGGTCATGTGTTTAGAGAAGAAAACAACCTAGAAACCCTAATTTAGACCATCGTTTGATAGGTGCTTAGCACCATAGCTGGTGATACCAACCTAAAATAAGTCATCTCCTTCCTTAGGAAGAATGTACACCTATTTATAGGTTCATTTAGAACATGAACAGAATATGGAACACCATAAAAATTTGATATCCCAATCAAGCTTAGCTTCTTAATGCTTAAATCACCATTTTAAAGAAAGAACATGAGCTAACAAGCTCATAGTAAACAATATAAGTAAAGAGGGTCATAGCTAACAAGCTCATAGTAACCAACACAAGGCCGGCTCCATCTGGTCTCAGTGAATATCGGTTTCCTACCTCCATGGACCGCACAGCTTAAGACTGACGTGCCACATGACCATGTCAGACCCACATACTTAAGTGGTTTTGGCTCTGATACCATTTTGAACACCAGGACCCACTACCTAAGGCTTTAGTAGAGTTTCACGAAAGAGGGCTGGCCCCAAAGACCACCACTACCCTTAATTGCGAGCTTTGTCCACACTCACGCGCAAGTTAGGAAAAACTTCCCAATTGGTCACCCATCCTATTACTACTCTAAGCGGAACATGCTTAACCACATAGTTCTTTAGTGATGGGCTCCCAAAAAAGGATGTGCACCTTGGTGATATGGTTAGTCCAATCATTTTCTTATTATTTTATCTAAGGCCTCAAATCCTAGGATGTTATAGTCTCACCCACTTAGACTCATGATGTCCTCATCAAGACTCAAACTATATGACCTCATAATCTCTTCCCCATTCCAATGTAGACCTAGAATGACCCATGGACACCCATCTCCCATTCACCACTACCAACACAAGGGCAGCTCCATTTCGACTCAGTAGATAGCCCTTTCCAACTTGCCTGGACTGCTTGACTTAAGACTGGCTTGCCACGTGCCCATGTGGGTCCCACCTACTAAAGAGGTTTTGTTTTTGATACCATTTGTAACACCCGGACCCACTTCCCAAGGTTCCAGTAGAGTTTCAAGAATGACGACTAGCCCCACACACCACCAGAGGCCTTAACTACACACTTTGTCCTCACTCACGTGCAAGCTAGGAAAAACTTCCCAACTGATCATCCATCCTAGTACTACTCTGGGTTGAACACGTTAATCACAAATTTCTTTAGTGATGGGCTCCCTAAAAAGGAGGTGTACCTTGGTGATATGGGTAGTCCAATCTTTCCTTTTAATATAATTTTATCCGAGGCCTCAAATCCTGAGATGTTACAATCTCCCTCACTTAGACTCTTGTTGTCCTCATCAAGGATTAAACTATACGAGCTCATTATCTCTTCCCCATTTCACTACAGACCCATAATAGCCCATGGATGCCCAACTTCCATCCACAGATACAACACAAGGGAGGCTCCATCTCGTGTTAGTGGATAGTCTTTTTCAACATGGCTGGACCATACAACTTAAGACCAACATCCAAGATGCCCATGTGGGCCATACCTACTGAAAGGGTTTTGGCTCTGATAATAACACATGGACCCACTACCCAAGGCTATAGTAGAGTTTTAAGAATGATGGTTGACCCCATATACCACAACTAGCCTTAACTATGTATTTTGTCCTCACTCATGTGCAAGCCAAGAAAAACTTCCCCACTGGTCACCCATCCTAGTACTACTCTGAGATGAGCATGCTTAACCATATAGTTATTTAGTGATGAGCTCTCTAAAAAGGAAGTGCACCTTGGTGATATAGATAGTCCAATCATTCCTTTTAAGATCATTTTATCTGAGGCCTCAAATCATGAGAGGTTACAATAACAGTAAACTACCAAAGATATAAGAAAGGTGTTGAAAATGAACCAAATTTTTGGTATTTTATTTGGAGTCCTGCGACATATGATTTAACATAGACCTAATTACCTACCACTACTACAGAACCTACCTTTAGTGTCGGTTATTTAAGGCCTTTAGTGTCGGTTTCCGAGCGATGCCTATGTGGGTGACACTAAAAGGTCACCCATTACGCGTCGGTTCCAGAACCGACACCCAAACTCTTTGCGCGTGACCGAAAACGTGCCATCAGGGGACTATAGGCGTCGGTTATTAGATAAGAAACCGATGCCCAAACCCTTCGCGCCACAGAAAGGGCGCCATCTTGGGCGTTATCAGTGTCAGTTATAAGCCAACAACTGACGAAATATGTCTTCACGCCAAAAGAATATGTGTCGGTTACATTTAAATAACCGACATTGTAATGTTATGTGTCAGTTGTTTACAATTACCGACGCCTGTTATTAGCGCCAGCTTGGGCACTATCAGTGTCGGTTTGTAGTAAGAAACCGACACCATATATGTTCGCGCCACAGGAAATAGGCGTCGGTTATATCTAAATAACCGACGCCTATTGTTTTTTTTTACAGACCTGCAGACCTGCTGTGGCTGGTCGCAGGATAAGAAACCTGCAATTCAATTAACTGAACTACAGGTTTTACGACATCCATTGATATCAGCCAACAACAGGCCACAAACCTGCAAATTTAACAACAAAAATATTCACACATGCATTTAGCAATACAACCTGCAGTTCCATTTTATTTTCACACATTTAGAAACATTCATGTAGCTAGCATTCAGTAGTTCCATTCATTCACATTCACACATGTAGAAACATTCATATAGTAACCAACACTTTCATTCATTTTCACTCAGACACATGTAGAAACATCTAGACATGTAGAAACATTCACACATATTATAATTCAAAAATTCATTTACAAAATCCCCACTATTTGTATGGTTGTTTCCCATTCTTCTCTTACTTCATTTAATTCTCCCATCATATAGGGAGCATGTACATCTGGTAAGTACGTTCCTGTAGTGGGGTCAGCTTTAAACACCTGTAAAGAGAATGATGTATATATATAATTAATGAGCTATAAATAGGATTGATATATTTCATATTATCTAATGAGACTATATAATACCTGAGCAATATAATCGATGTCCATACAACATGACAGACTAACACATATATAGTACATAACAAGAGCAGCGTCGAATTTACATACAACACTAGCTTAGTACATATATAGTGGGACTTATAAGGTGACGATCCCACCTGGTAAAACAGGTTACCGACAACTACATGTTACGACTGGGAGGTCGTGATTTAGCAACAGTATGCATTAGCAGGAGGACAAACAAATCACCATATGTTTGTCCTCATATGGTGATCTGTTTGTCCTCCTACTAATGCATACGTTGCTGAATCACGACCTCCCAGTCGTAATATGTAGTCGGTAACCTGTTTTAGCAGGTGGTATCGTCACCTTAGTCCATTATATATGTACTAAGTTAGTGTTGTATGTAAATTCGGAGCTGTTGTTGTTATGCACTATATATGTGTTAGTCTGTCAAAGCCCAAGTCTTAGATTCCTGACTTCTTCACCAAATTTAGGGTACAATACATAAATCTTCTTCCACTGTGGGGAATCAGACGCAAGTCGTAGGATCCCATCATTAATTTTCTTAACATCTGTATGCCACCTCAAATTCTTCGCATCTATCGGATTGGCAAACAAGCGTTGAAACCGTGATATTATAGGTAGATACCACATCACCTTGGCAGGAGAACCAGTTTTGGACTCCCCCGAAGTCATCAATTTATACCGTGACGCACCACATTTTGGACAATCTTTCAAATCTACATAGTCCTTTTGAAATAATACACAATCATTAGGGCATGCGTGTATCTTCTTGGCATCCATTCCCATTGGGCACAACAATTTCTTTACCTGGTATGTTGAGATTGGCAGCTCGTTTCCTTCAGGAAGCATTTCTTTCAACAAAGATAGCAATGACGTGAAGCTTTTGTCGCTCCATCTATTGTTAGCTTTCAACTTATACAATCTCAACACAGCGTTAAGCTTCGTAAACTTAGTACAACCTGTGTATAACGGCATCTCAGCATCATGCACAATGTTTCTAAAAATGGGAGGTGGATCGGTGTGCTCTACCCCACAACTATCCAGCATCGCATCAACGATGTCTACTGGAACTGGTTCATTCACATCTACGTCATCGTAGGCAATTTCTTCTTCCATACAAGCACTGCTATCGACATCCACTGGTTTCGGGTTTGAAATCTCTCCATGCCAGTGCCATTCTGTATAGCCTTGTATAATCCCGTTGCACATGACATGAGTCATGATTTCGTCACCAGTGTTGACTTTCAAGTTGTTACCGCAATGTCTACATGGACAGTAGAACCTATCTCCAGGTTGTTTCCTATGTTCCTCGGGAAATTTAATGAACTGGTGAAGACCAGAAATAAACTCTGGGGTGCAGCGATTATGAATGGACATCCATGATCTATCCATTCTATGATCAAAGAGAAAACAAGTATATATTAGGACAAGATTAGGGTCTAGGGTTAACAAATACATGTAATGTCATTATTATATATAATAAATGTGTACCACCTATTCATTCTTGAACACCTAATCTCACTAGTAAGTGTAGAATGTGTATTGGGTTTTCAAGAAAATTTCGGCAGCATTTACCCGCTATTTTCCAAGTACATATGTATTTAGAGAACAAACGGGGAAATGCTGTCAAAATTTTCTTGAAAACCCAATACACATTATACACTTACATCCTAAGCGAGATTAGGTGTTCAAGAACAGTCCCAAACCGGGGACTATCCAAGATTTACTCCTAATGAGTAAATCTTGGACGGGTTTCTAGGCCAACAAATAATGTATTGTCATTCTTATACCTAAAATCCTAGTTCTTCAATTTAGGGTGATTATTGATGTCTTTAAAAGCATGATTGGAAATTTAGGGAAAAGTTCATCATTTACATTCCAAGCATGTCACATGTGTGCATTACAGTTCATCATTAAGCAAGATATAAGCAAGTATGTCATATTAAAATAGACTAAACAATATGAGAAAATAGTAGTGTAATCATGCAAATGGGAACATTCATGGGAACACACACTTCAGTTATAAGCATTCATGTAGCAACTTTCAGTTCCATTCATGGGAACACACACTTCAGTTATAACAATAACTAAACAAAGGGGTTGGTGTACCCCTAAACATGCGCATAATTAAAAAAACTATTAATACAGACAAGTCTAGATAGATAGACAACTAAATAGTACACCAACATGGTCCCGCATGCATCAATAACTTCTTTTTGATGATGAAGCTGTGTCACGAAGCTCCTCACTGTATTTAGGCGAATCTGAACTGACAGGGGCCTCAGATTCAAATTCCTCATAGATGATATCCGACGCCGTGCGCTCATACCGCAGAAGATGATCGGGGGTCTCGAAGTTGTTGTTGGTTATCCAAACTTTGATGGAATTATGGCCAACTGGACGGAGAAAAAGCCTGTTCCAACGGACCACATGCAGCTCTCCAATCCAATCACGCCAACCAGATTTTGATACAAGATTTCCCGCCAAATCATACTCAACCTCGATAACATGTGAATAATTACCAAAAGTTAGGGTCACTTTACAAGGCATGTAGTGTCTTCCTTTTAGAAAACACCAATGTTTGGGTATGACCAATTGGTTTAAGGAACGATCATCTAGGATGATGTCCAATTGTTCTTCAATAGGGAACGTTAACATTGACATAGAGGCCCAGTTCATAGTGACTGTTATGGGTGGACAGAGACTGCACAATATTAGTATTAACAAAGTGTAAGTACATATAACGATGTTATATATTTTCAGAAAAAGTTGTATAACATCACTTAACCTTTTATTGCTTGTCATAACCAACTTTATTGTGGTAGACATGATAGATTGAAAAGAAGTCTACAAATGTACTTAGAGAATAAACGAGGAAATGCTCCTAATGAGTAAATCTTGGACGGGTTTCTAGGTGCTTACTAAAATAGAACCATTATATGGAACTAATCCTACATTATACACATACTTTTACTGAGTAAGATAATGTGCACTTCATGGAATTATTAAGATCTGAATATATATAAGTTGTTTCTACCTACTTTGATGGGATTTTATAACATTCGAGTCTTTCATTTATAACATTAAGATCTGAATATATATAAGAATCCCATTTGATACACACGATTGAGAATCTTTCACGATACTAGGAAAATACACTAACTAGATATTCATTTAGGTGTTAGACATCAATATGTGTATGAGCCCTAATTAAAACTGATTCTCATAAGAAGTAAATAAATTTAAAAAAAAAATGCCCAGCAGTAGGGCGGCACCTTGAGGGAAGACGAGCAGAGGAAGAAGAAGAAGGCAGGGCGGGCACCTTGAGGGAAGAGGAGCAGCGGCCGAGGCAAAGTCCTAGCAGCTTCCGGCGGCGAAGAGAGGAGCGGCGGAGAGGGCGGCGAGGCTAGGAGACCTAGCTGCTACCGGCGACGGCGGAGAAGAGGCCGGCGGGCAGAGAAGAGGCCGACGGCAGAGGAGAGGCCGGCATGCGGAGAGGGAGGCCGGCGGGCGGGCGGAGAGGGAGGTCGACTGCTTCTCGCTCGACGGCGACGAGCGGCGAGCACGGAGGAAGGAGCGGCGGCGGCGGCGGCAGGGAGCAAGGGAAATCGCCGGAGCTAGGGAAATCGGGAACGAAATAGGGAAATGGGAAGAATCATTTGGGCAGGGTGAGCTATTAAGTTGAAAATACGTGTGGGTTCTTTTAAAAACCGACAACTAAACCAACAGTGTCGGTTCTTAGCCACAAACCTACAACTATACTAGATTATAGTCGTCAGTTTTTGATTAAACGACAACTGACAACTATTCCTATCTCACAAATACCCTTTAGTTGTCGGTTATTTAGTTACGAACCGACGCAATATGTTAAATATTGGAGCCAATTTTTTCACTGGAATTTTGGGTTTGGCGTTTGATTTTAGGTGTTGGTTTTTTATTAATTAACCGAAACTTAATAAAAGCGGTACCCGTGTCTGGTCGAACTTCACGGATTGGATGTCGGTTTCTGTTCAAAACCGACACAGTAGGGTTTATGTGTCGGTTTTAGTATACAACCGACACCTTGAAAAGTGACTTTATAAGCCCTTTCTGTAGTAGTGTACCCAGGTCTGAGGAGTTCGTGAACATCCTACTATTGGTCAATTTCATACAATACATATCAATGATGGAAGATATTTGGGAACACAGAAGCTAAAGTGTCCCCTCTGGAAGCTTCAACATCACCTCTGGAAGCATCTCTCACAAGTTCTCTCCCTGTTGATTTTCCACTAGCTCTGGTTCTCTATCCCGGTTTCTCTCCTCAGCCAATTTTACTCCATGCTATGTATCTAGCATTGCCAAATAGTACCATAGCTCATCGTCACTGCTATGGTATTATGCATTGTCACTGGCCATGCGGTGTTTCTAGCCTCTTATTTCTCTACAACAAGGACCCCTCGCCTTTTCCAGAGCTCATCACAAAATATTGAGGCCAAAAGCATGGTGAAGTGAGAATAGAAGCCAAAAGCATGGTGAAGTGAGAATAGGACAATCGCCTGAAGTAATGACCCCTTCCATTTTGCTCAGGAACTCTATCCTATATATTTCCAATATTTTGTATTAGCATGGTATGAGTTTTTTTTCAAATGTGGGTAAAAATTGTACATTCAGTAAATCCCTACATTGATGATGTGGCACAATACATATTTCCCCAAAATACAACACAATGTGTGTTTCTCCCAAATGTGAGGAAAAGCCCTACATTGACGATAGATGGATGAGGTAGCACAAGTGTTAACCACCCCACCCAAAAAAAACATATAAGCACATTGCTTATTTTTCGACAACTCTGAACAACATCCCCAGACTCCACACTTTCAAAGTTCTCTAAAATCATATTCAGACATCAAGTATTTAATGTAATTAAAAAATAATTTCACAAATTCATGTCTGCACATTCATTATTAGTTCTATGGGATGATGGGAGAGTCAATTCAGGGGAGACATGTCGTGGCCCAGGGTTTGTGGCAAAGGATGGTGGAGATTTGGGAAGGACTAAGCAAATATCGATCCGGTTGGGGAGTTATGCTAACCAAAGATCTCAGACGAGCAAAAATAGCCAAACCCATGATACTAGAGACGAGAAACCATCTTTACGATGAAGGTGAAAGCGTCAGGGCTTGTTGATTCCAAATTTCTATCATTCAAACATTCTAATGAAGGGGGTAAACAAAGTGACCTACCCAGGAGGTGGGTAGAAGAGTTAGAGTTTCCTATAAAGACATAATGTGGCAAGGAGATGAAGACAATATTCAAAATTATATTCACATTGATGTAAAAAATCTTGATATACATTTGAACCTGGAGGATATTATCAAGTTCACTATTTATTGCATACCAACCTTTGATGCTAAGGAGGAGGCACTAATAACTCTACAGGAACCATGGAAATTTATTGTTGTCACAAAGTTGATGTCCAAAGAAATTGGATATCTAACCCTAAGAGACAAACTTGGGTTAATGTGTAATCCTTAAGGTGGATTCAATCTTATTGATTTGGAAAACCATTTCTTTTTGGTCCATTTATAGAAAGAAGAGGATTACTTATGGGCAGTAGGAAGTGGACCTTGGTTGTTATTTGTCTCCTACTTGTCTGTCCAACCATGGGAACCTTGTTTTTCACCTGATAATTGATAGCCAAAGAGGATGGTAGTCTGGATAAGAATTTTGAAACTTCCACTATTCATATATCATGATTAGTTTCTGAGATAAGTGGGGGACCGAATTCATAAAACTATTAAGGTATATTTTAATACAGTTCTGCAATGAAGAGGTAAATTGATGAGAATTATTGTGGAGATAGAGTTCAGAAAACCCCTAATACTGGTAGTATCAATCTTGCAGAGGAGATACATGATCCAATATAAGAATATGCATTTCATCTACATGAAGTGAGAGAGGGCAATACACACAGAAGGATTGTCATGGAGAGACACATGTAGAAAACATAGCTCATTAGAACCAAGTCGAACAACCTCCAAATAAAAAATAGGAGGATGATAATTGTGCATTTCTTCTGAGGCACGCCTAAAAAATTGAATTATGAATAGATGCACCCAAGGGTCGAACACACAACAGATGATCTTATAAAGCACTAATAGACTCACATACATAAACTAACACACTTCACACACAAGCATAAGGGGTTGTGTTATAGTATAGGAAAGAAGAGAGTTAGGGGTCGAACCCTAGAAAGAAAAGGGGGAACTAGAGCTAAATTAGTTTTAGCTAGGTTCCTACTATGTAGTCTATGGTTGAAGGGTTTGATGTTGGTTTTCTTAATTACACAAAGGGTGATCAAGCAAAAAATTAAAGGAGAACAAGCATCAATACCTAAGCTAACCCTAGACAATTATTTCTAATGACCAAGGAATGACAAGCTAAGCAAGAAAAGGTGAGAAAGGAACAAATTACACAAAGGCAAGCAAGAAGAGATTTATACCACACTAAGCTAGAAATTAAGAGTAAAGGAAAATTAAATACATAACCTAGAAATAACAAGGCAATGGAGTAATTAAGCAATCTATTGAGATATAACGATAGCAACACTTGATTTAATTTTTGTTGCACTTGTTGGTTCAACTACCATTGGTGGGGAACTCACTTCTCATTTTTCATGTTATTTTTTTTAATTTTCTAGCTAATATTCAACCTTTGATCAAAACCCGATGAACAAAAAGGCTTAATAATTTATGATCCAACCAGCCAATAATAGATGCAAAACATATAACATGACAGCAAGAAGCAATTAGGGTTGCAAACAATTATAGGAAGTGCATGCTTTCTAGGGGAATGAACTTGTCAGTTGAGTTGGGGTTGATAACATGTAAACATTACTCTTTTATTTAGATCATTCAAATCAAACAAAAAGATAGATGCCAATGAATTACCTTAAACTACTAATTTACCATGTATGGGGTAGGGTATGTATAGTGGAACTGGTCCCTATCACCTTCTATCTTGTTGTGAGGATCAATTGGATTAGGGCTTATGTGGAATTCTATTAGGATCTAATCAATTATAGATTTCTAGGATAGAATCTTCTAGGGAAATTGGGGGTTGAGGGTAGCAATGGAAGGTGGGAATGAGGTTTTGGGCCACACGTCACCTACCATCTAGCCTTTTGGAAGCTCAAAGACAATTACATTAAATGCTTCTAAACTAGAAGCACCTAGGTGTAGGAGAATTTATTATCATGTAAGAAGGTGAATAGATATTTGAAGATCCACTAATTGGACCTAGGAGCAATTCCAAAAATAGCCACATATAAGCAATTTCCCTAGAATTCTAGATGATTTTAAGTTCAATCCACAAAGAAATTGATGGGATATGAAATAAAAGTAGAAAAAAAATCATTAGCAAATGCAACTACAAGGTTGGCATATCTATTCCCCCAACATGGTATCAAAGTAACATTTTTGAGCCGAAACAGCCCACCTAGGGGGGCTAGCTACTCATAAAAATGGAGAAAGAAGAATGAGTAGAGGAGTGGAAAAATCCTCCTTATCCACCTCCTAGAAGCATTAGAAGCTTGAGAACCTACCTCCGCCAATGTGGAATGGCATGGATATATGGTGGAAAATGGCCAAAATCCCTAAATGGAATGGGTTTGTGGTGGAAGGTAATGGAATGGAGGTGAAATGGAGTGGGAATGGAGTAGAGGCATCTAATATGGGGCAGACATGTATCTTGGAGTGTCCAACCCCATGCTTCAATCACCACTCATGTATATATAGGTGGTGGGGAAGCACCAAGGTCAAGTGGGGGTCGAATTGGACATGCAGTGCAAAATTGCTGCTAGGTTTTCTGGTAGAACAACCATGTTGGGTAGTAGGTAGCATGGACATGGAGGGGTGGAATGACCGTGTTGAGAAATAGAATTGAGGTAAGGTTGAATTTGGAGTTTTGGATTCTGGTGGCATGACATGACCATGGTGAGTAGATGGTGCCATGACCATCTTGGGTAGACAGTGCCACAGTTGTAGCAGGTCACATAGCCGTTATAGGCTGGGGAGCAAATAGTCATTCTACTGAGCATGGGAATTTTGGGATCTCTATGCCATGGCCATGTTGGGCCTCACATCCGGGTTAGGTCTTCCTTGGCATAGTCGTGTTGTGTAACTTGATCTTCAATGCTCAACTTTATGAATGTGTTGTGAAAATAGTTTGTTCAACATGATTGTTACATGGAATCACATATGTAATGGATTTTCTAAGGCACTTTGAGATTGAAATTCAGATTTTCATGAACTTTTTTTTGGAGTTGACTCTCGGCTAGTAGGGGTTGGTTGGGGAAGCTCTCAGACCTTCCTCAGACCCTCAATGGTGGAGGAAACCTAAGATCAGTCTCCTTCTCTCCCGTTCCATTTAAGCATGGTCCAAGTAAGTGTATTAATGATAATACTAGACCTGTAAATGGATATCTAAAATCCACACATAGGATCCAGATTTGAGTTCAAAACTTTGAAAAAAAATCTGACGTCCGCATAATATGTATTGGATTTAGGATATCATATTTCATATCTGAAAACTTCGTATAGGATATTGGTTATGGCTGTATCCGCTCTGAAAAATCCAAATTCGAGAAACACATATGTATATTATTAAATATATATTATCTATATGTAAAAATAAAAATATAGATATTTTATCATGTATATGCATAGTAATATCATTGTTTTCTATATATAATGTACATATAACAATACATTTATAATTTCTGGTTCGGATCGGATATTTATCCAAATTATGATTTTATTTGTCGGATCGGATTTAGATAGTATTACATGATATCCGTCGGATATCGGGTTGGAAAATTGATTGATTTTTTTTTTAGATTTAGATATGGATATAGCAGTATCTGCTCCATATTTGATCCATTTAAAGGTCTATATTATACACATATTAAGGGAAATAACATATAATCTAAAAGACTTAGATGTGATTGAAGTGCAATCAAACACAAGACAAAGCACTAAAATAGGGTTGCATCACCACCCCAAACTTAAAACATATTTTTCCACAAGTATGCTCGAACTCAATCTCACTTCAATTTTTTTAGAAGCAAGAATGAGAAATACATTGCAACAAATGTAAACTTATCAGTGATGACCAAGTACATGTATTTCACCTGTATCCTCTCCTCTTTCACAAACCAATCATGATTAATGCACTGAGTGCACAAACTTAAATATAGGGCATATAATCCACAATCAATCCATAAGGCTTTTGAAAATCTTTAGGTAAACCATTTCATGTTGGAGACAATTTAAAGTAGCCATAGTTGTTTTACCTTCATGCATTCAATCTCATATGTCAAACCACACTAAATGACCCACATGGCTGTGGAAAAGGGAAAAGTGAGCTAAATTTGAGTTTCCTAGATCAATGGGCATGCAAAGGGAAGAAAGGGGATGTGTTAAGAGACTGGAGTGCTATTACACAGGAGCACTCATCATTTCTTTATTTAGATGCAATTACATAGGAGAATCTTTTAGTTTCTTTTTGCATTTTTTTCTTTTTCTTTTCCCTTAGTGTAGGTAGGAAACATGATGGTGAAAGTGAAGTGGGGAGATATAGATATGGCCACCCCACACATTTGGATGGTGTCTAAGGCTGTATATGTGTTGTTTGGCATTTTTTTATGAGATGGAGGGGTAAAAAGTGGTGAATGAAAAATGAGTCAAAGAGGGGTCACTAGTGTGGGTCTACACATGATATATCATGCATTAAGGTTACTCCAATAATTTCATCGAGCAATGACACACCACATTAATGAGCAATATGAAAATCATTTTTATCATGAGAGTCGACAAACCCTAAGCATTTGTGGCTTGCTTAAATCACAAAATAACCAAATAATTCACAAGAAAGCAAGAGGTCATTCATATGTAAAAAGTCAAGAATGAGACCATTCAGCAATGTATCACAATAATTTAGAATTCATTTATCACAGGTCAGTATTTTGAATTCAATACGTAGGGATTGGGTCAAAACATGCTTTTAGGCAAGAAATTCTAACTTTGGGAAAAATTGGCCAAAACACTACCAAATTTCCTTATATCACATCTAAGCCTTTCTTATGAAGCATAAAGTAAGAAACACACAAGTTCTAGCTACAAACGTGCAAAAATTATAAAAATCTACATGGAATGCAATGCATGGAAAAAAGAGAATTTTTTTTAAAATTACCCAAAAATGTATGAAAATGAATCACGTGGTATGCATGTATGCAAAGAAAATAGATATATAAATGTAAAATGTTTGGAAAAAAGTAAATTGTAAGGTGAAATGAGAATGAGTGAATTGAAGGGCATACTGCCCTACCACCCTGAACTTTTGAATCATATTGTCCTCACCATGACAGTAAAGTATAGAAGTGATAGGGTAGTTGGGCATTGCTATTGTGGTGGCTCGGGTTGTTCTCCTCTCTATGGTGGGGGTCCTGGTAGTACATGGAACAGTAGTCTACCCATGGAGATGGGTATTTCTCATGATATGCGCATAGTTCTTCCTACCAATCCTCTCCCCACTGGGGGTTGCTCTGCACCTGGGCATTCTGATATTGATACATGTGGCTTATCTTATGGTGTAATTGTTGTTGATCCAACCTCATTGCATCTTGTCTTCTCTCAATGTTCTCTTGTGATCTCTATCTACTCCACAGATGTCCTTGTATCATAGAGATGTCATGGGCATTCATTGTGGGCTATTCTACAGTCATCTCTAACTCTTGTCTCCACACCCTACGGGCCTCTATCTCCACCACCACTCTTCTCTGCTCTGCTACCTCTGACTCTCACAATCCCTTAGGAAAATATGTGGGATGTTTTTAATATGTTTCTATTGGATGTTCCTCTTCCCACCTCATTAAAATATCCACAAAATTTGGATATGGACCAGACCCCTCTAGGAGAGGTGTAGCATGGTAAGGTAGCTCCAGTGGGACTCAAACATAAGGAGTGTTGACTTCATAAATGATCTTTTTTTTCACTCACTAAAATTAGTGATGAGTAAATCAAGTAATGCAGGTCTGTGAGTTTCCCTCCATCTACCTTGGTATATCTAGGCACACCATAATCCATATATAGGGAAATGGAAGTCACAATACCTCCCATTATATAAGGATTCTTACACTTGGACAAAATTGTCTTCATATGATCAATAAAAAGTGCCCATAGATTTACATGCTTTACTGGTACCAACTATTCCAACACAAATAGATCTTTCTTAGTATAGATCCCCTGGTTCTCATATTGGGCGAAAATTGTATTTGCTAAGACTTTCTGAACATATCTCAAGAAGGGGTTATCAATCAAGCTTGTCTTTGATTTAACAACTACAAAGTTTCTCTACCCGATGAACCTCTTCTACAAGTATGCATAATTCACACTAGTCTCTTTATATATACTCCCTTGATAAAGGAGGGATTCCACTTCAATGTTGGGAGAAAAAATCTTATTAATCGTGGAGGTAGTGAGGAGGTGAGTTTCATTTCCTAATCTAAAATGGAGGACTTCCTCCACATCATGCATTACTTTATGTAAATTGGCAAAGAATTGACGTGTAAGGTCAATGTATGTCTGCTGGAAAGTCCATCTCAAATAATCCAATGGGTTTCATGACATACTAAAAAAAGAAAAGATACCCAAAGCTTCCATTGTCTCCTAGTAGGCATAGAGGATGGTAATCATCCTATGTGTCAGGAATTTTGGATGTCTTGGCTTCTTAAACTGACTATCTCTCACATTTAGGGCCTCCACGTGTTGTACATATTTCACCTCCTCATGCGGTGCATCTTGCATCTCTTCATCCTCATCAATAAGAATTAGCCACCTTCAGGATTGTGGTTGTGGCGTGGTGGAGGTGGTGGTGTGTCAGATTGTTATGTACAATGGTGTTTCATGTGAGGACGATGGTGTTGCACATCTTGGATGAGTGTAGACTTTATCCATGATGGGGTCTATCAATGTGTCTAGAGCAACCATTGACAAACAAGTTCTTCTAGTATGAGAGCCATAAGTGTGCGGTGGTGGAGTGAGAGATGAAGACAGGGTTGTAGAAGAACCATCTTTGGACCAAATCTAGTAGGAGTGGACATCCTAGGTTCTCACCACAACATGTTTTGTTATCTTCTTTATTTTGGGTGGTAAATGGGGCAAATTTAGGTTTTTGTAGTTTGGGTATGTGGGGAAGAATGGAGATAAAGGGGTGGATTTGGTGGTGGAAATAGGATAGAAATGGTAGGTGGAGGTAGGGTGAAGGTTGACATAGGTGATTAGAGGTTGATTGGAGGTGAAGGAGGAAGAAAATGGGGGTGGAAATGGTTGGGTGGCCACCACACGGTCTCTAGACTATGACACAGTTGTGGCATCTTAGAGAATTGAACTGAATCACGTACATGGAAGTGCTAGTTTACGTAATTTAAGTGGACTGCACTTGCAAATAGAATGAATATGTTGAGCTCCATGCCCATTCTGGCTGGATGGTGACACATCCGTGTTGAGTCAGACAACCATGGTAATTGGTTAGCCACACGATCCTGGTGATTGGCTAGCCACATCAAATTCTTGAACCAAACTGATTTTTCATTAATGTCTTCCACATTTCAGCTAATTTTCTTCATTGCATCACTCTATTCACCTACACATATAAAATCTAAACAAAAAATAGAAATAAATGTCTGTATTTTCTTGAGAAGTGTAAAAATAACCAAAAATATCAAAGTTAGAAGGTTGGATGAAAATTTGTCCAAACCTAGGTGTGTTTCCTCCCACTAGTGCTAAGTTTCATGCCTTCAACCATGCTTCTTATAGTTCTTTCACCCAATCAACCATTTGTAATCATCATGTGTCTCATCCCTCGTTTGCATTCAATAGTTGTTCTCGGTCCCATTGATCACAAAATTTATATGTTCCATTACAATCTCTATCCATCAAGTAATCAACTGGACTCTTCAAGTGACCATGCTAATCATCCTCATCTTGGTCTTGCCGGGTTGGTTTCTTGAACATATTGATCATTACCTTTATGTACATGAAAGAGAGTGTCATTGTGCCACTACACACATGTATCTCAACATTAGTTGTAGATAGGAATGTCCTTCCCAAGATAATGGGGATCTTCCTATCCTTTGGATCCATGTCAAGAATGATGAAATCAGCCGGGAACACATCAACCCTTTCCTTTTCTATCATCGTCAAAACATAATCCACTCTTCTTCTAGGCACTCTAATGGAGTGGTTTTCCAATGGGAGAGTGCAATGAGCCAGTTTCAACTTGCCTAAACCCAACTCAACATAGACATAATATGGTGTCAAATTCACACTAAATTTTAAATCATGTAGGAATTTTTCTATGAATTTTCTCCCTATGTATCTAGGTATGAGTAGGGATCTTGGGTCCTTTCTCTTCACAAGAAGTGAGTGTTGGATGATAGATCTCACTTTTTTTGTGAACTTGATTTTCTTGGGTATCCTCCCCATTGACTTTCTCCTGATAGTGCACATATCTTTGAGAAACTTTTCATAAGATACAATCTGCATGATAGCATCCAACAAGGAATGTTCACCTTAACTTGGTGAAACATCTCTAGAATGTCAAGATTGTGTTCCCCCTCTTTTGATGATGGAGTCTCATCCAATGCCTCAGGAAATGGTGTCTGACTTGCTTTTGCAACATGCCCTTCTTGTGGCATAACATGAGATGGAGCACTATGGATTGTAGAACCTAGAAATAGAGTAAAAGGTGGACTACTCTGTATCACATTCTCAACATGAGGTGTCACTAGATCATCTTTAACTATTTGAATCATGGTATCACTACTTGGTCTCTTTGTCCTTGTTTTGTCAACATGCCCTTGGCTCACATGATCATTGCCTATTTGATACTTGGGCTACTCAATGACTTCTCCACACCTTATAACTGTCAAATCACTTCCTTTCTCATGGTGGAGAGGGGGAGAAGGTTGTGGTTGTGGATGAGGTAGAGGTGGCCCTTGGTATTAGAATTGAGTTGGAGGAGAAAATTGAGGGTGGCAAGGGAAGTGGTGGGATGGTTGTTGTGATGGAGGTGGTGTAGGTGTATAAGGCTTAGGATGGCTGTGAAATTGATATATGGGTTGCACTTACATTGGAGGTGGACTATAGAAAACTTGACAGGGACCCATTGGTCCACATGCTTCATTAAAGTTCATTATGGGTTGGGAGGACATCTTTACTTCTACTTGAAGAGAAACTACTAAAGAGAGTTGCCTTGTTTTCAAGCTTTGTAACATTCTTTTGCACATCATCAAAGATTTTAAACCTAAAAAGAACTTCATCCTCAAACCTAGATCTATATATTGAACTTTTTTGTTTTGGGTATCTTTGTGAATGAGGTGTCTTCACTTCTTCACCAAATGACTCAACAAAATTTATTGAGGGACAAGGGACACTTCCCACTTGATTTTTCATAAAGGTCATCATTTCCCCAAGAATCTTAATCCTTTGTAGGATTGAATCATTAGGAGTTTAAGATGTCACGCCAATGGGTCGATCACCATCATTAATCATGCTAGAAGCTTAGATCCTTCAGTTTTCCAGCAACTGCTCAAACAAAGGCCATGTCCCCTCAGATGGCTCAGCCATAAATGATCCTCCATGAGAAGAATGCAATGTAGCTTGACCCATTAGTGAGAGACTGGAGTAAAAGGATTGAAAAAGCTACCACAAAGGGATTTCATGTTGAGACTCTCTCAACATCTTCTATACTCTCTCTCAAGCACCATGGAACCACTCATTACCCACTTGACTAAAAATCACTATAGCATGTCGCATTTGTGTCAAACTTACAATGGAGTATACTTTTTTTAGAATGGTATTCTTCATGTCTCCCCATCTCATAATGTCCATTCTTGAGTCATACCAATCTTTGGACTTGTCTTTGAGTGAGTATGAGAACAAAGTGAGCAAATGGAGGTGTCACTGGTTGTCGGCGTCCTGAAGGTATTGCATAGTACATGAAAGGAATCCAAGTGCTTATAGGGGTTCTCAGTCTTCAATGCATAGAAGGTGTGCAGGAGCCCAATAAGACCCAAAGGGACAAATGATTTCTTCCTTGACAACTTATCAACTTTATTAGCAATTTGTGATTTGTATTTTCTAGGCATGATGTATTCAAGAAGTGGCTTTTGAGGTGCATTATGCCCTTCCATCTTATCTTCCATGGGTTTCTTGTCATATGGACAAGGAACAATGAAAAAGAAGATGACAAGTTAGCAAGCCAATATGAACAAATAACACAAAACATAAAGAACAACAATGATAAGGGCAATTGGAAAAGATCAAAGATAAATTAACTAGCTAGGCCGGATGCTTTTCTCCCCAACAATGATGCAAGAAAGATTGGTGCATTTCACTTAAGGCACACCAAGTAATTGGATTATGAATCGATGTAAATAAGGCTCGAACACACAACATGGGGTATTTCAAATTTATAAATCCCTAATATTATATCTCACATAAACTTGCACACTTCACCCTCAAGCGCATGGGGTTGTGTTGTAGTATAGGAAAGTAGCAAGTTAGGGGTTGAACCCAAGAGACAAAACGGGGCACTAGAGCTAGAATAGTTTCAGCTAGGTTCTTAATATGGAGTCTAGGGTTGAATGACTTGATGGTTGTTTTTTAATTACACTAAGGGTGATCAAGAAAACAATTAAAGGAGAACAAGAATCAAAACCTAAGATAACCCTAGATAATTGGTTCTAATGAGCTAGAAATGACAAGCTAAGCAAGAAAAGTTGAGAAATGAGCAAATTGTACTAAGGCAAGTAAGAAGAGATCTACACAACACTAAGCTAGCAATTAATACTAAAGGAAAATTGTAGTTCTAAACTAGAAAGAACAAGGCAATGTACTAATTAAGCAAGTAAAGAGCTAAATATTCTAACACTAGCTAATAAAAAGGCAATTACAGTTGTCGACAATTATAGGAAGTGTGGGATATTTGGGGGAATGCACTTGTCAAATGAGTTTGGCATGATAACAAACATTTCTCTTTCTTTAGATCATGCAAACCAAACAACAAGATAGATGCCAATAAATTTCCCTAAACTATTAGTTAGCCATGGATGGGGTAGGGTGTGTATAGGGGAACTAGTCCCTATCACCTCCCATCCACCCTTGCGAGGATCACTTGAATTAGGGTTTAGGTGGAATTATATTAGGATCTAATCAAGTGTAGGTTTCTAGGATAGAAGCTCCTACAAAAATCTGTGGCGGAGGGTAGTAATGGAAGGTGGGAATGAGGTTTTGGGCCTCATATTACCTACCATATAGCCTTTAGAAAGCTCCAAAAAATTAGACAAAATGCTTCTAAACTAGCTACTTATATCTCTCACCTAGGTGTAGGAGAATTGGTTAGCATGTATGAAGGTGAATAAATATCTAGAGATCTGCTAATTGGGCCTAGGTGCAATTCCCAAAATAGCTAGATATAAGTAATTTCCTTAGAATTCCAAGTGATTTAAATAACCAAACACAAAGAAATTATGGGAAATGAGATAATAGTAGAACAAAATCATTAGAAAATGAAATTATAATGTTTGCATATCAATTTTCCCCAACATGGTATCAAAATAACATTTTTGACCCCAAACAACCCACCTAGGGGGCCTAGCTACTCATAACAAAGAAAAACATAAAAATATAGAAAGAAGAATGATTAGAGGAGTGGAAAGCCATTTAGCTCAATAGAGACTCCTCCTTCTCCACCTCCTAGATATAGTGCTTGAGCACCTCCCCCCTCAAAGGTGGAATGACATGGATGTATGGTGGAAAATGGCCAAAAACCCTAAAAGGAAGGGTCTTGGCGTGGAAGGTGATGAATGGAGATAAAATGGAGTAAGAATAGAGTAGAGGAGGATAAGAGGGACTGAGACACAACTAAGAGTGGCTAAACCCATGCCCCAACCACCACTCAAGTATATATAGGTGGTGGGGAAGCATTAGATCAAGTGCGGGTAGAATGGGACAGTTGTGCAAAACTGCCGCTAGGTTTTTAGGTAGCATGGCTATGCTAGGAATCACAACAGTTGTGGGTAGTAGGTAGAACAATCATGGTGGGATGGAATGGATGTGCTGAGAAATGGAATTGAGGTTAGGTTGATTTTAGATTTTTGGATTCTTGTAGCACAGTTGTGTTGGGCAGCATGACCACGGTGGGTTTATGGTGCCATGAACGTTGTAGGTCACACATGCATTCATGGATGGGGAGTAGCTAGTTGTTCTTTTATGCAAAGGAATCATAGGATATTTGTGCCAAGGACATGTTGAGCCACACGGACGTACTAGTTCTTCCTTGGCACAACCATTCTTTCCAACACAGCAGCGCTGCTAAGTTTGATCTTCAATGCTCAACTCTGTGAATTTGCTATGAAAATGGCTTGATCAGAATGATCACTCCATGGAACCACTATTGTGTTGGGTTCTTCAAAGGCACTTTTAGCTTGAACTTTGAATTTCCATGAACTTCTTTGCTTGAGTTGACTCTTGGCGACTACTTTGGTTGGGGAAGCTCTTAGACCTTCCTTGTACCCCTCCAATGGTAGAGGAACCTTAGGATCACTCTCCTTTTCTTACATCCATCAAAACATGGTCCAAATACCTAAAAAACACGTAAAGAATGTCAATAATTGCATTTTATGATAATACACATATCAAGGGAAAGAACCTGTAATCTAATAGATTTAGATGTAGTTGATGTGCAATAAGACACAAGATGAAACCCTAAAATAGGGTTGCATTAGATAAAATGAGGTTTTTCATAGAGGACATCCACATATGATAGATTTAAGGAAACCACATAAAAATATAGTAGAAATGGTGACCCTACAACATACCAATCAATCCCAAGAACTACAAGAATCAAACGTAAAAGTGGAAGAAATATCAAACATGGAAGGACAAAGAGTTCTTGGACAACCAAGAAGTGATATATACTGGATTGAGAGTAAAAGGAATTCCAAGAACATCAAGAAAGAATAAAGGAGAACTTGAGAGGTGGAAACAAGAACAACTAATAGGAATAACTATGAGAAGAAAGTCAAAAAGGATAATTCACAAAATGGGAACAAGGAGAGTTGTAAGAATGATGGATTCCACTCATCTATTATCCATGTGAGAGAGGAAATAGTTCAAGAAGAATACTTCTTAGGAACCTCTTTCGAGCCTGCTAACTTGTTGGTATGTATGCCCTGAGAGCCAATCATGGGATGATGGGTGGGATACATTAAGATTGATTTGATAAGCATCAAAGGCAAGCTTCCAATTCTTTCTGGTTCAGTCATATGAGATAATGATAGAAGAGATTGAATGTCTAGAGAATGACAATACTCAATGACGTATGCTTTCAGGTTAAGGACCTGAACGATGAGATCATACACATGTTAAGAGTTTGTACATTTTTATTATGTCCCTAGTCAGATGTCATTGTGGAAGTTAGATAGACAACAATGACACACAAGACTAGATTGTGGTGTTGATTGATGACAGAATCTCATTAGTCATGATATGGAGATATCAACACATAGGTACTTGTTCGAGAACAAGTGTACCAGATAGACCCACCATGAGTTTGACACATGGAACCATGACATGGTAGTCACATTCAGTTCTCACAATGATGGTGGTGAGTGTGATTCTTTGACCTAAAATCACTACACTCAACACATCTCGTTGGGTACACTTTGACATCATCAAACGCAGTTCTAAAACATGGGTTGTTATAAAGATGATGATTGGGTGGCTTTGACACATGGGGCTTTTGAGGGGTGAGTGATAGATATGGGATTTGTCCCTCCTGAGGGAGTTTGATATCCATGGCCACTTGATGAGTAGGATTGAGATAGGTGTGCGCACACAAGTGTGAATCCGTATGTTATATTGATGTCATACATATCTCCTCCAATCTACTTTGAGATCAAGAAAATGAATGAATGTTGAAAGGATGACTGTTCCATGCCTTGAGTTCATTCAGGATATCAGTGACAAAGGAATTATACATTCACTGTAACACCATTCACAAATTGTAGGAATTAAAGTTATTCTCCAACTTTACTTTTCACTTGGGTAGCACTGATGTGCGACTAGGCACCACTATTTGCTTGTGAAGTCATAAGTGTTATGGACTTTCACTGCCAATGAGAAATGGACCTGTAGGGTCATACACATAGGATTTAATCTAGAAGAGGAGTTTATCAACAAATGATGTTTAGATTGATTTCTAAAGGAGTTTAGTAGTTCAATTAAACACTCAATCAATTGATAGCTCAATATCATAGTGTTCAAGGTGTTGGACCGATTGATTAGAGTATCAGATTGATTGAGACTGTAATTGACTGATTTTGTACAGTCTGCACTCCCAACCGATCAGCTCATGTGATGAACCGATTGGCTCAGCTTGGTGAACCGATCGGCTCATGTGATGAATCTATCAGCTCAGGACAGGTTGAGATGACCGGTTCAAGGGTTGAACCGATCGGCTCATCAGGTCCAAATGAGAAAGTTGGGAAAGACAGGTTGGTGAGAAATTTCCTTTTGTTTCACTTGTCCAATTTGATTGGAACAAGGATTGGTATTTGGATCAATTCAAAACAAAAGAGGAAAAGTGAATCGGGAACTGATCAGGACCACGAACCGATCAGCTCCGAAGTGCATTGATCGGCTCAGGTTCCCCAACCGATCGGTTCAGGTGTGAACCGACCGGCTCAGGTCCCCAACTGACTGTTTCATGCTTGAAATGATCGGTTCAGTTGGTGCAGTTGGTTGTTTTTGTGGAAAATCTCAAATCCTTCTACTCTTGCTTTAATCTCGCATTGCACGGGGTAGAACCCTGTCCCATGACCCTCCTATATATAGGGGTACTGGGGGCTTCTCAAGGACAACTCAGAACACCAGTTGATCTACAAAGTTGTCGTTATCTCTGGTTGTGGTAACTGAGAGAGCCCAAGCAAGTGCTACCCGATAAGGGAGGCACAACAAGAGAAAGACAACTGTAGAAAGGCAACTGGTTACAGGAGAGTATGTCAGTGACTAGTACGTCGACAGGAGGGTGCGACTCCTTGTGATTCCTTGTGGGACAAGGAGATCAGAGTTCCAGGTGGTCCATGTGGTCTACTTTAGAGGCGGGAGATTTCTACTGCTCGGAGGATAGCTGTCAATCCCGACAGTCCCGCTGAGACTAGGAGCTGCACAGACACCGTCCAATATTGGAGGTGAAGACCGTGCAAGCCGTGATGTAATGTCACCAAGCAAGCCTCGAGACAAGGTATGTATCTACAAACCATCCTTCCTACTGTATAGACGTTGACACGATTCCTTTATTCTGGGTTTGGGAGAAGAAAATTTTTGTTTCCGCTGCCTTCTCTGTCTCCACTAAAACCCATCAGTAGTATCAGATCCACGTGAACTGCTCTATACTTTAGGATTGTCGATATGATCGATTTTGGTTTGCCGCCTTTATTTATTGCATACGATGCAAATAAAATTGGCTTTGTGCATGCCCAATCCTAAATCCACAAATCCCAATATACAGTATAAATGCACTCGATACACATCTCCCTTAAATGAGTTTTGTGGTGAATGTATAGCGTAGTTATGGCCAATCAATCCTATATCTGTGTGTGGTTGAATGTGGTTGCTTGCATCTTGGTCTGTGCATCGATTCCCTACCCCCTTATTCCTGATGTAACTCGAGATAACTCGAGATTTCTTTCCTACCTTTGCTCCCCCCGAATGTAACTCGGGGTTTCCCAATTTAAATGTAAATAGGATAGATTTTTTTATATTTCCTATTATGTCAAAGAATGGAGGAAAATTTGACGATGATTGAGATGATCAGTTCAAGGTGTGAACTGATCGGTTGGCGATCTAGACGATCGACTCGAGAAGTGAAACGAGATGGTGGCGACCTGAGGAGATGTGTGACGACCAGGCGAACTGATCGATTAGAGGAGCCAACCGATTGGCTGATGGCACCCACACGATCAACCAGAGCGAGCAGGTCATTCATGTGATGAGTTGATCAACTCAGACGGCTATAGCACTTCATCATGGACAGGTTGCATGCGATGTAGACCTAGATGACTATGATTCCTCTTGGCTCAAGGAATCACATGAGGATGGCCATAATCATCGATTTTATCATTTTGCATGTTTTCTGTGGGATATAGCATGTATATGATACATACTTTGTATTGTGGTGATTGGATATGTATATGTACCTTTTAAACCAAATCCCTCATTAAATATTAAAGTTTTAGATGCCTTCCAAATGCAACACACGTGAAAAGCTTGATCGGCCAAGTGTGGGAACGCCCTAGCGTGGTACACCGTCTATCTCGTGGAAGCGTGAAGGATGGATATGTGGGTCTGCCCTAGCAGGGTGCATATTCATCATGTTGGCTTTGGGTCGGAATTAACAAGGTGACCTAGATAGGATCTAGCACCTTGAGGCATGGAGGTGATCATGGGAAGCAGTTGCATATGGCATTTTTCAAGAGTTGCATATGATGCAATTGGAAAATGTTGCCTACCTGGAAGATCTAAGTTATGGGTGACAGTCCTAGCTGGTCCATGACTCAGAGGATTTCAGGATCTTGAACCACTAGAAGTTTGTACCTTGAAATCTTCCAAATTGATGGTGAGGTCTATCAATTTTAACAAGAATAGTGGGAGCGATAATTAATTAAAGTCCTAATTATATTGTCACCCTTTCAAATCAATCAAATAAGTCAAAATTGATTTTTGGACTAAATTGCATATATTTCCTTTTGTAGTACAAATGACAACAACCAACAATCACTTTTCATTGCGATCGGTCCTTGAAAAGGACAAGCTGAATGGGGCTAACTTCCACAACTGGTTTAGGACATTGAGAATTGTTCTCACTCAAGAGCGAAAGCTCTATGTCCTGGATACTCCAGCTCCATAGGAACTTGCTCCTACCGCAGCAAAGTCAGAAAGGGATGCTTATAAGAAGCATTTTGAAGATGCCATTGATGCAAAGTGTTTGATGTTGTGCTCCATGAACCACGAGTTGTAGAGACAACATGAGAACATGGGTGTCATTGAGATGATTCAACATCTCAAGAACATGTATGAAGATCAAGCACGACAAGAGAGATATGATGTCTCCAGGGCGTTGTTCAAGTGTGTCATGACAGAAGGAGATCTAGTTGGTCCTCACACACTCAAAATGATTGGGTATGTGGAGAACCTGACAAGACTAGGATTTCTCCTGAGCCAAGAGTTGGATACTGAAGTGATACTACAATCATTGCCAGAATCCTACAGTCAGTTTGTGATGAACTACAACATGAATAACTTTGACAAGCCGTTGACAGAGTTGTTAGGCATGTTGAGGACATCCGAGGCACAGATGAATAAGGACAAGCCTAAGTCTATGATGATGATCAGCAATAAGAAAGGCAAGTCCAAGCACAAGGGCAAAGGCAAGGCTAAGAAAGGTTCTGATGCTATCCAGTAACCCAAGTCATCTTCAACTCTCAAGGGCAAGGGAGGTGTGACCAAGAGAGGCAATTGCCACCATTATCAAAAGCCAGGACATTGGAAAAGGAATTGTCCACTCTATTTGGAAGAACTAAAGAAGAAGGAGGTGACAGACGTCTCCACCTGAAGTTGTCATGAAATAAACTTATAGCACTTTTAAGGTATATGATACCAAGATTTAAAGTGTAAAGCACCCAATACATGGGGCAAGTGTTTCCGCCATAAATAGAAGTACTTTAGTTTATTTTCAGACTTCAAGGCATGTAATAGAGTTATGAACTACTATTTCATATTTGCCAATGGATAGAAACACATTATTTTTTCATATTGTATGACAATGATAGCAATTAATAAAGTTGATGTTTCAATATCAAAGATATGATCTTTGTGGCAATGCCTTGTTTATCTTGTGGTACTTGGCATGCATAAGATAAAATGATACCTAAAAGTTATTGACAACTCAAACAATCAAATTAGCATAAATCATGAGAAATTCATTTCTAGTTTCCATATGATGGATAAATCTAGACTCTTTTGGTTAGAGAACCAGTAAGAGACATGAATCTCTTAGACATGATTAATCAATCTTCACTAGTGGTAGTGGGAGAATGATTATCCTATTAGGTATAATACGTGTGATGTGTTTACATACCTATTGGAGAAAATGCTAATACTTCAAATGGTTTTTAGAGAAATACCAATATGAATATCTTGAAGTGTTCAAGAATATCATAGATGAAGTACGAATTTTTTAAAGTGTTAATTTTTGATGAGATCAATGAATGAAATACTTGAACCAAATGTTTGAGAACCTTGTGAGTGATTATGATAGTGTATCAGAGTGAGCTCGTGATTAAGGCATGGTGATGTCTAAAACCAACAAGGAGTCATACTCTAAGGAGTTAGAGGATGATTATCAAATAACTAATTTCTTCTTAAATAAAGAATACCCCACACCAATAAAGGACATTAAGAATCACAAGGAGTTATGAGTTCTTATATCCTTGACAGATACACCTTGATTATCCATGTGATGAGTTGGTCATGTGATGGGTCAACTATCTAGATGAATATGAAGAACTAGATTTTGAGTTATGGTTTATGACCATTACATCCTAAATGACTTCCATGAGAACCATAAGGTATGACCTTGATGGTAGCACCCATTGAGATGAAATCCATAAGTGTGAAAGAGTCTTAAGCGTTAAGACACATGGATAACATTTTGAGAAGGATGATGCGTGTTGATTGCAACTTAATGACTAAGAGATTTGACATACGGATACTAAAACCACATTCCTATGAGGAATAAAAGCAAGGATGTGTACGTGACACAACCTACAAGATTTATGAATCCATTAATGCAAATGAAGTCTATAAGTTACAATGGACTAATCAATGTGATTGATTGAGTACAAGCAACTCAAAACTGTGATCTTTATTTTGGTAATATAGTCAAAATGTTTGATTGATATGTCAAAGCTAAAGAGAGATTTGTGATTTAGTGGGAGAGTATTCACATTCCACATGTTGATGTGAAATGGAAATGTTCTAAAATGGACATCCAAAGTGGAAATTAGGGAAGATAGAGATGTTTCCTATGTGATAGGAATAGAGATTTATAGAGATAGTTCTTGAAAACCTCTTGACCTGAAAAGAGAGAGCATGCATTGGCAATCTATACTGAAGGGTTCAGTATGCACATATTTAGTGCGAGAAAACTTATCCATGTTACATGGAGTTAGTATCCCAAGGCCAAGTGTACAATTCTTATGAAGAATGGAAACACTAAGAATAGATATGGATCTGTCATGTATGAAATCATCCCATTATCTTGCATGTATAGGACATAGCAAGAATAAAATGCATTCATCATCTTGTATGTAGGACATGACAATATGATGTGTTCATATTGGTAACTCGTATGTGGGACATGATGAGTGGATGTCTGTCTAGTTGTAGTAAGGGTTACTGGAATACCATGAGAACTTGATAAATACTTGAGAAGTACTAGTTCTATGGAAATAAGAAAGGGTTCATTATAAAGAGTTACACTGATGTGAACTTCCGAAAAGGATACAAAATTAATCGCAAAATATATATGGGATATATAAAAGTGGATGTTTGTTGATAAATGGAAATATTCCAATAAAGTCGTTTAAAAGGAAAAATCCGAGTATACATGTGTTAGAGAACATTAGTGGATACTATTTGGATCTGGAAGTTTATGAGATGAACTTATTGATATTCCGGTCTTTGATGACAAGTAAGGAGTACTTGGTCATGCAATGTGGCTAAAGGTTAGCAAAGGAATACTAGATCGCATGTTACGACAACCCCATCTCATATGTGTGACATACAGTGAAGAGATGAGAGAACATGCAGTTAATACCAGCTTTGGCAAAGTGTTGCCATAACTCACTGTGTAAGCACTAGAGCATAGTAACATGTGGGACATGTTTGAAGATCACTATGAATATGATTCAAGGGTGATTGGCTCACAGTGCAAGTGGGAGTCTGTTGGTATGTATGCCCTGAGAGCCAATCATGGGATGATTGGTGGGATACATTAAGATTGATTTGATAAGCATCAAATGCAAGCTTCCAGTTCTTTCTGGTTCAGTCATATGAGATAATGATAGAACATATTGAATGTCTAGAGAATGACAGTACTCAATGACGTATGCTTTCAGGTTAAGGACCTGAACGATGAGATCATACACATGCTAAGAGTTTGTACATTCTTAGTATGTCCCTAGTCGAATGTCATTGTGGAAGGTAGATAGACAACAATGAAACACAAGGCTAGATTGTGGTGTTGGTTGATGATAGAATCTCTTTAGTCATGATATGGAGATATCAAACCTAACATATAGGTAATTGTTAGAGAACAAGTGTACCAGACAGACCCATTATGAGTTTGACACATGGAACCATGACATGGTAGTCACAGTCAGTTCTCACAGTGATGGTGGTGAGTGTGATTCTTTGACCTAAAATCACTACACTCAACCCATGTCGTTGGGTACACTTTGACATCATCAAACGCAGTCCTAAAACATGGGTTGTTATAAAGGTGATGATTGGGTGGCTTTGACACATGGGGCTTTTGCGGGGTGAGTGATAGATATGGGATTTGTCCCTCCTAAGGGAGTTTCATATCCATGGCCACTTGATGAGTAGGATTGAGATAGGTGTGCACATGCATGTGTGAATCAGTATGTGATATTAATGTCATACATATCTCCTCCAATCTACTCTAAGATCAAGAAAGTGAATGAACATTGAAAGGATGACTGTTCCATGCCTTGAGTTCATTCGAGATATCAGTGACAAAGGAATTATACATTCATTGTAACACCATTCACGGATAGTAGGATTGAAAGTTGTTCTCCAACTTTCCTTTTCACTTGGTAGCACTGATGTGTGACTGGGCACCGCTCTTTGCTTGTGAAGTCATAAGTGTTATGGACTTTCACTACCAATGTGAAATGGACCTGTAGTGTCACACACATAGGATTTAATCTGGAAGAGGAGTTTATCCACAAATGATGTTTAGATTGATTGCTAAAGGAGTTTAGTAGTTCAATTAAACACTCAATCAATTGATAGCTTAGTATCATAGTGTTCAAGGTGTTGGATCGATTGATTAGAGTATGAGATTGATTGAGACTACAATTGACTGATTTGCACAGTCTGCACTCCCAACCGATCAGCTCATGTGATGAACCGATCAGCTCAGCTTGGGGAACTGATTGGCTCATGTGATGAACCGATCAACTCAGGACAGGTTGAGATGACTGGTTCAAGGGTTGAACTGATCGGCTCATCAGGTCCAAATGAGCAAGTTGGGAAAGTCAGGTTGGTGAGAAATTTCATTTTGTTTCACTTGTCCAATTTGATTGGGACAAGGATTGGTATTTGGATTAATTCAAAACAAAAGAGGAAAAGTCAATCGAGAACTGATCAGGACCATGAACCGATCGGCTCAGAAGTGAACCGATCGGCTCTAGTACCCCAACCGATCGGTTCAGGTGTGAACCGATCGGCTCAGGTCCCCAACTGACTGTTTCATGCTTGAAATGATTGGTTCAGTTGGCGCAGTTGGTTGTTTTTGTGGAAAATCTCAAATCCTTCTACTCCTACTTTAATCCCGCATTGTCTGGGGTAGAGAACCCTATCCCATGACCCTCCTATATATAGGGGTACTGTGGGTTTCTCAAGAACAACTCAGAACATCAGTTTCTCTACAAAGTTGTCGTTCTCTCTAGTTGTGGTAACCGAGAGAGCCCGAGCAAGTGCTACTTGATAAGGGAGGCACCAATAAGGGAAAGACAATTGTAGAAAGGCAACTGGTTGCAGGAGAGTGTGTCGGTGACTAGTACACCAATAGGTGGGTGTGAATCCTTCTGATTCCTTGTGGGACAAGGAGATCAGAGTTCCAGGTGGTCCGTGTAGACTACTTCAGAGGCGGGAGATTTCTACCGCTAGGAGGATAGCTATCAATCCCGATAGTTCCGCTCAGACCAGGAGCTACACAGACACCGTCCAAGACCAGAGGTGAAGACCGTGCAAGCCGCGAGGTAATGTCACCGAGCAAGCCTAGGGACAAGGTATGTCTCTACAAACCATCCTTCCTACTGTGTAGATGTTGATGCTATTCCTTTATTCTGGGTTTGGGTGAAGAAAATTTTTGTTTCTACTGCCTTCTCTATCCCCCCTATAACCCATCATAACTTCCAGTTAAAAGACATTGAGAGTTGAACTACTAGAAGAATTGATACAAAAGAAAACAAAAATGTGAGGATACACCTATGGAACTAGAAGATATTAGGTAGCGGAGAAATCCCCTAGTTCTCCTCACAAAAATAGGGGAAAGAAAAACATACCCAAGAACTTGGAGTAGAGGCACACAAAGATAAAGCACCAACCTCAACCATGTATTTGTAATTATTCTCTCATGGAACACTTAAGGGATTTGTCATACAGATACCCAACTAACTATAGAAGAACTAGTACACACATATAATGTTTCAATACTACCTGCGTTTGAACCAAAAACAAGTGGTAACAATGCCACATAGATGATTAAAGAGCTTGGCTTCTCACACTTCACTGGGTGAAAGCAATTGGTTCTCTAGGGGTGTATGGTTGTAGTGGAAAGGAAACAAGCATAAGCTTGAAATTATTCTAAGTCATAACCAGTTTACTCATTGTAGGGCCGATAACAAATGCATGCTCACTATCATATATTGTATAATGCTAAGGATGGGAAAATGCATGCTATGGAATCAACTTAAGAAGCTTAGTCAGAGGTGGAGGAACCATGGATTGAGGTTGGTGATTTCAACGACTATCTCCATCATTGCAAAAAAATGGAGGTAAATGTTTCAACAATGACATCTATAATGATTTTATAGAGGCTCTGATAGATCATGGACTATCTACTTACGGATGAGTGGCACTCAAATGACATTCAAGAGAGGCATGTTGAAAATGAAACAAGATAGAGCGGTTGACAATCAACACTGTCTCAACCAACAAAATCAATATAAAGTATAGGTGGTAGAAAGTGCTTGTTCAGACCACATACCTATGCTAATTACATTGGACGATGATACAAGAAGTAGGGGTTGATGAATCCACACATTGGTAGCGTGAAATGAGAATAAGGAGTTTCAAATGATTCTGATGACACACTAGAGAGAAGGACATTCATTCAAAGAGATGTCATCACATTTCCTGGGCACGACTGATAAATGGGATAAAGAAGAAAGAAAGAAAACTACAAGAAGAAAGAACACAATTTAACTTCATCTCCTGTAAGTCGAAAAACTCATGGTTAAAGAATATAGTCCAGTGATGGAAAATATGATTATTAATCTGCAAGAAGAACGAAATGGTATTCTACAGAAGGAGGAAATGATTTGACAACAAAAATCCCATTGTGACTAGCTCAAATTTAGTAATGGGAGCATGAAATTTTTCCATACTTATGCGAATATGAGATGGAATCAAAATAAAATCTCCAAGTTGAAGGATGATGAGGGTGAGTGGTTGGTGAATGTTGATCCTATTAAAGAACATATTATAGGTTATTTTAAAAATCTATATATAGACAACATGTCAGTATGAGAATACAATCAAGCAGTACCTTTCCTAGAGTATTCCCTCAACTTATTCCCACACAATAGGATGATTTGTCAAGATTACCAGATCCTGAGGAAATCTATCAGTGTCTCGTAACTATGTCTCCATTTAAAACACTAGGCCTGTATGGGGTGGATGTAAAATTTCTATAGGCAAATTAGAATGTAGTTAAAAGTTCCATCATCACATTCATACATAAATTGTTAATGGGATTTTGTGTTGACGAAGGAGCTACTAAGTTTATGATTGTCCTAATTTTGAAGATAACTCAAACTAAAACATGTGTCCCATTAAAGCCAATCTCTCTTACTAATGTCTTTGTGAAGCTTTTTCCAAAGTGATAGTGGCAAGACTGAAACCATATCTAAGAAAGTGGGTATCATCAGATCAAACAAGCTTCAATCCTAGTGTACAAATTATCGATAATGTCATTATGGTATATGATATAATCCATTAAATGGAGGAATTAACTAGTAGGAAGATTTGTCTTGCAATCAAACTAGATCTTGCAAAATCCTATGATCAGAAGAGACAATATTTTATACATGATACACTAATGAAGATGGCAATACCATCAAATCTTATATCTATCACCATTAAGGTTATTACAATAGGAGAGTCTAATATCATGTGGTAAGCGGTGGCTTTGGAGGCTTTTATTCCATTGAGATGAAAAAAAAGGTGATATGTTGTCTCCATACATATTTGTGTTATGTTTAGATAGATGTAGTCAAGTGATCATAAAAGAGGAGGAGAAGAGATTGATGCCAGCAATTTTCATCAAGCAAAAAATATCGCTCACTCATGTTAGAATCATGAATGATATCATATTGTTTGTAGAAGCTATCGTCAAGCAAAGAAGGATAATGCTAGAATGTTGTCAACATTTTGAAGAAGAATCTAGATAATAGTCGTCAAGGGACAATTCAAGCATTTCTTTTTCTCAAAAAAGACACCAATTAGTTTCCGACAAAAAATATGTAGAAGGATGGGAATATAGGAAATAGAGAATCTTGGGAAACACTTAGAGGTGTTTGTGGTTCATGGGAGGAACAAGTAATATCTTTACATAGGTATGACATGCAATCTACACAAGAAGTTAGATGCTTAGATGAATCAGATCTCTCTCTAGTTGGTTGAAGTACACTAGCTTTATATGGGCAAACACATGGTCTATCAATATAATGCAATCCAACCCACTTCTTGTTGCTACATGTGATAATGTAAATAAGATGATAAGAAACTTTATTTGGAGTGGTGGAATCCATAAATCAAGAACCAATCTAGTCAGTTGGGAAAAGAGCTTGCACCTACAGACGAAGGAGGACTAGGATCATGTCAACCAAAGAATACAATGAAGATTATTGAGGAGTATACAGAGACAGATTGAGGTGGTCACTATGAACACAAGATCTATAGTAGTAAATGGAGCGACTACAAAATAATGGTATGATGAGTGGGTGATGTCTACGTCCTCATGCCCAACAAGATCATACCACTAGAAATTGACTATACGCGGGTATCATTAGCGGTTACCGACAGATGACAGTGGGGTTTTTCTTTCTTGAAGTAGTGGTTCACAAACAAAATAATGGATGGCATATTAAGTATGGAAACCCATACAATAGTGTATGGAAATGATAACCGAAGGTGGATTCTATAAAAACATGATTATTTTAGTATAATATTGGTGTACAAGATGTTGATGAGTGATAAACATCATCCTATGGAGGGTAATTGGGACATTATGTAGAGTTCACAATTACCATAGAGAATGAGGGTAGTCCTATGGTGTCTGCAACACAACCACATCCTACCAATTCTCTTTGATTTATAAGGAACATGGCAGAATAAAAAAGATGCGAAAGGTGTGGGCCTGATATAGAGACAAGCCTACATGTGATTAGGGATTGTCCTTTCAGCATGGAGGTGTGGAGAAGCCTAAATCCAGCAAATATAGGTCACTTCTTCTCAGAGACCTATGTAGGGGAGTAGATCATATCTAATCTGAAAAGGTAGAATGGAAGAGAGGAGTGGAATACCCCCTATGTAGCTTTGTGCTCGTAATGAGCAAATTTTCAAAATAAGGCAGTTGTCCAGAGCAAGACAAGAACTCATATCAAAGTGCATCATAAGGAGATAGTTAGTAGTTGGAACCAAGAAGAATCTGCAATACCTAGTGGAGGATGTCAAACTATTGGACATGTTCAGTGTGTGTGAGGATGCATTCCTAGTTATCATTGTGGATGTGGTAGTAGACAATAAGAGGAAAAAATCATGCATTGGTTTTGTTACCAGGAACAATAGGGGTGCGTGGGTGAGCCGAAGCACTCACATTATCCTTGGGAGAGACCCACTAGAGGTGGAATTTAAAGCTATCATGAGAGGACTACATGTAAGTAAAATGGGGTATGATGTATATGTCTAGATTGATTGACAGGCTACAACTGATTTCATACATGAGAAGAGTCCATGCTCAGCAGTGTACAAGGAATGGGTAGAAGCTGCAAAAGTACTATTGAGGAATAATTCGAAAATTCATCTCATCTTATGAAGGAGAAATTTAAATGTGTTGATTGATTGTTTAGTGAAGTTTCAATTTAAGAACTCATAAGGAAGTGATACTTTGGCAAGATGTTTGAGTTTTTTATTGGATATCTACAACAAGGAACTGTATGGAAGCAAGAAGAATTGGTATAGGGGAAAGATGAAGTAGTATAAATATTTATTGCAGATTGTGGGGATAAAAAATTGCCAATCAAATACTTTAATGTACTTTTAGGTCGGATGGTTAGTGAGATATATGTCATTTTAATCATTAAATATAGGTTTTCAAAAAAAATGTAATATATGAAAATGTAATTTTCTCTATAGTGTATGTAATAAAAAATTGCTTGAAAATTACCATTAATTTTTTTTGGCTTATTGAAGGATGTATTGTATACTCTAGTATTGTATGTTAAGGAAAAGAATTTAACTGTTAAATTAGTAATGCATCTATCAAGTGTTGAATGATGAACTTTTTTTGATAGTTGCAATTTGTTAATAAAATACTATATTGTACTTTTGGATATGATGGTTAGTGAAGGATGTGGCATTTTAACTGTTAGTTCAATATTGTCATCATCATCATCATCAACTAAGACTCAATCCCAACTATGTGGGGTCGACTACATGGATCCTTTTTTCCATTCAGCTCTATCATTTGTCATATTCTGGTTGAGATGTAGAGATTTAATAGCTCTCTTTATAAGCTCTTTCCATGTAAATGTAGGCCTTCCTCTTCTTCTATTAGTTGTGCTTGCCTCAATAGTATCAATTCATATAGGCGCATTAGTCGATCTGCATTGCACATGTCCATATCATCTGACTCAGCCCTCCCGCAACTTGTCCTTAATGCTCACCATCTCCATTCTATTCCTGATATAGTCATTTCTCAAGCGTTCTTTTCTTGTCTTCCTACACATCCATCTCAACATATGCATTTCAGCCACGTTCATCTTGTTGAGACCTTGTTTCTTCACCACCCAACATTCACTCCCATAGAGCATGGCTGGCCGTATAGCCATTTTATAACACTTGGTTTTTAGTCTAAGAGGGATCTTCCGATCAGATAATACTCTAGTTGCACTCCTCTATTTCAACCATATTGCAGTAATCTTATTACAAACATCATTTTGGACATCTCCATTTGTTTGAATGATAGATCCCAAGTAATGAAATTTATCACATTTTGGTATATCAACTCAGTCCCACTTGGCTCCTCCATTCACACTGCGAGATTGGCTGAAATTGCAATGCATATACTCAGTTTTTCTTCTACTAATAATCAATCCATTTGATTCCAATGCCTTTCTCCAAAGTTCAACTTTATCATTCAAACCATCTTTAGTTTCGTCAATCAATACAATATAATCAGCAAATAACATACACCAAGGAATATCATCCTGAACATTCTTTGTGAACTCATCCATAACAAGAACGAACAGATATGGGCTGCGTGTGGAACCTTGGTGTACCCCAATTGTGATGGGAAATGTTGGTGTCTCTCCTCCAAGAGGCTTCACACTTGCAATAGAGCTACCATACATGTCTTTAATCAAGTCAATGTATTGGATTGGCACACCCTTTTTCCTCAAAACCATCCACTACACTTCGCTAGATACTCGATCATAAGTCTTTTTGAAATCGATAAAAACCATGTGAAGATCTCTCTTCTTTTTCTATACTTCTCCATAAGCCTCCATATTAGAAGAATGGCATCTGTCGTTGATCTACTAGGCATGAAACCAAATTGGTTGTTTGATATTTGCATCATAGGTCTTAGCCTCTACTCAATAATTCTCTCCCAAAGCTTCATTATGTGACTTATCAACTTGATCAGTCTGTAGTTTGTGCAACTCTGAACATCACCTTTGTTTTATATATGGGGACTATGGTACTATTTCTCCACTCATCCGACATTTTCTTTTCCTTCATGATCTTATTAAATAAATTTGTTAACCACATAACTCCTTCATCCCCCATACTCTTCCATACATCAATGGGAATACCATTTGGTCTGCATGTCTTTCTCATTTTCATCTTTTTCAAGTCATTCTTAACCTCAAAATGTGAAACTCTTTGTGTGTAAATGATATCTCTTGTATCCCTATCACACGAGTCTCTAACATTATTTACAATATCTCCATTGAAAAGCTAATGGAAGTAATTTCTCCATTAGTTCTTGGTATCATCATCCTTTACCAACACTCTACCATCTTCATTCTTGATGCATTTTACTTGACTCAAGCCTCTTCCTTTCCATTCTCTTATATGAGCCATTTTATAAATACCTTTTTCCCCTTCTCTAGTGTCCACCTTCTTATAAATATCATCAAAGTATCTAGACCTTGCCTCCTGAATGACCTTTTTTGCTTCTTTCTTTGCTTGTTTGTATCTCTGGAATGTTGCATCATCTTGACATTCGGACAAGCTCCTATAGATCTCCCTTTTCAGGTTAATAGCCTTCTATACTTCATCATTCCACCACCAAATCTCTTTTTGTGGAAGCCCACAACCTTTGGACTCCCCAAAAACCTCTCTAGCAATTTTTGTTATGCAGGAGCTCATGTTATGCCACATAGTGTTGACATCAGACCCTAAGTTCCAAGTTCCCTCCTTGATGAGTTTATCATGAAAGGTCAGTTTCTTTTCTCCTTTAACATTCCACCACTTGATCCTGCTATCTAGATTTTTGTTATGCTTGCCTTCAATAAAATACTATATTGTACTTTCAGATATGATGGTTAGTGAAGGATGTGGAATTTTAACTGTTAATTCAAAATTGTCATCATCATCATCATCAACTAAGCCTCAATCCCAACTATGTTGGGCTCGGCTACATGCATCCTTCTTTTCCATTCAGCTCTATCATGGGTCATATTTAATATTGCATGAAATATGATTTTGTCTAAATTTCATCTACGTACTGTACATTTTAAAAATAAATTTTCTTACAAAAGATAATTAAATATGTTTATTTTTTTTAAGGTATACTATATGGTTAGGTAATGTAAGTTTAGTAAATAATTTTAACTATTAAATCAATAATGTATTGTTAGGCTATTGAATGATGAACTTTATTTTATTAGTTGAAATATTGGCATTAAATTATTATATTGTACTTATGGGTAGGATGGATACTGAAGGTGGCATTCATTCAAGATGTAGATTAAGAAAATATTGCAAGGCAATAGAAATTGCGAAAGATTAAAATAAGGAAAATGCTTAGAAAGACTCCATTTGGAGTGTTTATGAAGGGGAAGTGCCCAAGCGCTTTGGAAATAAGTTTGATAGAAGATTTGGTTTAATGTTACTATAAGAAAGAGCAAGGCTTTGAGTTTCAAAATGCTATAGTGTGGTTAATGGTTGAACATGTATTAGACAATTTTGGAATACCAAATGAAGGTAGGTAACTATTAGTATTGCACTTAATTTTTGAGTATTGGATATTACTTGTTGTTAGATTGAATACTTTTTAATATTTGTCTTATGGTATTGTGCAATAATACGACAATATGTGTTTATTGGATTTTGATAAAAATGCATGGAAGAACTCTCTTAAATGGGGAAATTACCTTGGTGAAAATCTAAATGTTGAAGATACAATGGAGATATTACACATGTTCTTAAAGAAAAAGGATGTTAAAAACATATCTGATTATGTCAAGATATGGATATTGGTTTTCTTTTAGGCTTCGTAATCCTATACAAAAGTTTTGAAATCAACATAATCTTATTTGATTTTGTAGATAATTTGAAGTCTTTGAAAAAGCACAATGGGTTAGTGGCTATAAAAACCTATATATTGAAGGGAACAATTGAAATATCTCCTAAATAAAAAGGTTATTTGAAGGGATGCAGTGCATTGATATTGTTCAACGTGATTCTGTGAACCAGGAAAATAAAAATAATTTTTTGTTGTAGTATTACAATTCATATTAGTTAGCCAGATTCTATGAATTGTATGGGACCATTCCAATATTTTATAGGACTAATGTATTCCTAATATGTGAAACAAATGTGATTTAGGGACTGCCAAAAATTACTCCCTTCTTATGATGAGAATGCATCTCCAGTTATCAATAGATGGAAATACAAAAGCAAGATGAGCTAATTTTTGCAAAATAAAAAAAGAATGTAAGTGACTTTGATAAAGATTTGATCATATCTAATTTTCTAGAGAAGAAGAGGAATATTGGGAAGAGATAAAATAGGGAAGAGGGTAATGATGAATAAGGAGGTGGTATGAAGTTAGAGATTTCTTCACTCAAGGCTGATAAGAAAAGACTAAAGAAGGAGTTTAAGAAATCTAAGGATAATGAAGGATTGGAAATATCAAGGATGGTCCAATAGATAGATAAGCTTATGAAAAAACTTGATAGTGTGATGTCGAAGAATGACATTCATTAACATCTCATACTCTATTTTGAGCATAATTTTTCCTTTCAAATTTTGTTTCTATTTTGAATCAAATGTAGGGTGGAGAACATACATCTGAACAAGAAGTTGGTGCATCTGATGTTGACATGGATAGATATAATGTTGGTGAAAAAGAGGAGTCTATAGGGAAATATGGTGATAAAGATGGTAATGGGGAAACAAAAATTTTCTTTTCATATTCCCCATAAATAAGGGATCACATCAACAAATATGAAGTGGGAAGGAGGGTGTAAGGCATATACCTGGCTTGGAGAAACTCCAACAAAAATCCTTGCCAAGTTGTACTTCTTTCTTAAGAAACACACAAATGGTCATTGGTGAAGGCCTTGTAGTGTAGCACAATAGACGGCGATTGATGGGGTTCTCCTAGCATGATGGTGACGACCTCTGTGCCTCTACATAGTCCACATGGACCAGTAGGAACTCCAAGTGTTATTCTAGAATCGGAGGGAAGGAGTTGTCCCTTCATGTTTTCAACATGTTAGCATTGACTTTTATCCCCTTTAGCTATCTCTCCCTTTTACATGTAGGATGCCTCTAGCTATCACGATAGCACAATGTTGAGATGAAGATTCTTGCCATGAGATCCTTTCCTTCCCTTTATATAGGAGTGGTTGGGCTATAGTTTCCACAAATTTAGGGACACAATGGGACAAATTTCACGAATTTATGGTTGTTGTGAATCATTATCGGTCGACTGGACACCCAGTTAGCCGACTAGACACTCTAGTTGGTTGATTGTCTATTTTTTTCTATTTGCAAAAGTATTGTCTTTTAATACAATAATTAATGCATGTCATGACATGAACACGAATTCCTTGATCCAATCCTACTTATCATCCAGTCGGTCGACTGGACACTCCAGTCAGTCAACTGTCATCCAATGCTGTTTGAGTTAATTACCTATACACTTTAGTAACCATGTTAAACCTTATCCATGAGTAAACTCCTATTCCAAGTGCATCCTATGTGTGTGACCCTATATGTCCCAAATTACATTGGAATTGAATATCCATAAGTAGATTATAACATTACCAGCAATGAGTAGCATCTAGCAACACATAATCACAACCCAAGTAATTGGAAAGTTGGAGAACAACTTCAACCTATATCTACGACCAGTGTTACAACGATCATATAGTTCCTTTGTCTTTTATATACATATTGAACACAAGGCATGGAATTGTCATTCTCATAATATTAAATCCATGTTCCTTGAACTAGAGATGACAATGTGAGATGTGTGTGAGCTCACATATTATATATTGACTTACATCAGCATGACCATGCATTTCTCAATCTCTCTCATCCAGTGGCCAGGATATCACGTTTGGCATGATGGACAAATCCCACCCACATCATTGACACTCAATCCCCATGTGTTACAATGTACCTGAGTACCACCTTTATGGAAACCCTTATTGAAGGTCATGTTGGATGGTATCAAATTTCATCGAATGACATGTGATGAGTGTAGTGAGTTAAGGTTTAAGAACCCACTATTATTTTGAGATCTAATTTTAACTACCATTCAATGGTTTCCATGTATCACTCTCAATGTGGGTCTGTCTGGTACACTGTTCTCTAACGAGTACCTATGTGTTTTGCTTCATATTATATATCATGACTAATGAGATTGTCACCAATCAACACACATTCTAGTCTTATGTATATATTTCTATCTATATTGTTTCCACAATAATATCCACTATGTACATAACAAGAATGTATGTATTGATATCATACATATGAACTCATTATTTAGGTCCTTAATCTAAAGACATATGTCATCGAGTAACATCATACCTTAGACATATACCATCTTTGTGTCATCATCTCATGACTAAGAAAAACATAATTGACATAATTACCTTTATTATTATCAAATCAAGTGCATTGATGCCCCAATACAATCATCATATGATTGGTTATCTAGGCATATATACCAACAGACTCACACTTGCACTTAGAGGAAATCACCCATAAATCTTATTCCAAGTGATCTTAACATGATCATCATGTTTTTTCTATGCAAATGCTTTTGACAATGGATTAGCAACATTTTCTTCTAGTTGATTCTTTACAAATGTTCACATCTCTTCGTTATAAGATCTTTTGAATGAGATGGATGTCGTAGTGTGCAATCTGGGTTCCTTTGCCTATTATTGTTATAATATTTCTACTATTTCGTCAAAGATTGGAACATCCTCAAGCTCATACATATGAACCTTTTGATCCATACAATATAGTCTTCTATATTAAAAAAACAGCAAGGTACTCTGATCTATTATAGAATCAAGAACTATCTCTTGCTAGGAACTTTTCAAACTTATAGTTCTATATTAAGGCCAAAACACAAAATTGGATTGTGATTGTTAATAGATTTATTAGTTTGGAAGCTTGCATTAGTGTAATCCTTTATAGCCAACTCTTCTTTATCAACATAAGCTATGAGTTATTCCTTAGTACTTCTCAAGTACCTAAGGATGTTCTTTATGGAAGTCTAGCGACGTTCAATGAAATGTGACCAATATCTTCTCATCATGTATAAAACATATGAGAAAATAGGACGAGTACATAATATTGCATGATAGGCACATTTTTGACGCATATGTCATCCAACTCATGAGGTCCCATGCTTCACAAGAACTAGGATACCGACTCTACAAAGATTAATTCCATGGGACATGGACAATTTTTCTCTCTTGAGCCATGTATATTGAACCTCTTTAGCACCTTGTCAATTTATGTACTCAGGTTTAGGGCAAAAATCTTTCTATATCTATCTCTATATATCTTGATTCCTAATATATTAGATGCTTCACCTAAATCCTTCATAGAGAAATTATTTCTAGAAAGCTTTTTATAGTTTGTGAAGTAGGGATGACATTCCCCATCTATAGTATATCATATACAAACAATATCAAGAATATAATCATGCTCCCACTAACCTTCCTGTAAACACATGATTCATCTTCATTTTGACTAAAGTCAAACTCTTTGACTATTTTGTCAAGTGAAAGATTCTAGCTCAGAGATGCTCACTTCAATGCAAAGATTGACTTTTGTATCTTACAAATTTTATTTGCATTATTTGGGTTTATAAAACCTCCAGACCGTATTATGTACACATCCTCAAGAATATCCTGTTAAGGAATGCATTTTTAACATCCATCTGCCAAATCTTGTAGTCATGATAAGTTGCAATGCCAAGCATTATCCTTATGGGTTCAATCATGACAATTGGTGAAAAGTTCTTTTTTATTTCAACACCTTGAACTTATTTGAAACCCTTTACAAACAATTGACCTTTGTTGTTGGTCTTCTTCTTGAAGACCCACTTGCATCCTATGAGTTTTATTCCTTTAGTTGGACATACTAAGATCCATACCAGGTTAGTTACATGGAATCCAACTTGGATCTCATGGCTGCAAGCCATTTCTCATATTCTGGTCCCTCAATAGTATCTAGGTATGTCGTTGGCTCATCATCTTATGGCCAACTCACCGCCTTCTTGAGTCACAACATTATCAAATCTTTTAGTCTCAAGGGATGTCCTACTAGATATACAAGGTTCATGTTACATGAGGAACTTTGAGATTCCATAACAATTTGTGATTCTCCTTGTTGTTCTATACCTATATAAGCTCGATGTTTTTTTGTTGGTCTCAAACTTTTTGAGTTCTACTTTTCTATCACTGATTCCTTTGGAAAAAAATTCCTTTTCTAGGAATACATCCATCCGAGAAAAAAACACTTTTTTGTTAGATGGAATATAAAAGTAGTATCCTTTGGTTTCCCATGGATATCCAACAAAAAAAACATTCATCTAATTTGGGACCAAGCTTTTCAAATAATTATTCTCTCTCATAAGCTTTTTCATCATGAAATCTTCATAAAATGACATATCACAACACTTCCCATGCCATATCTCATATGGTTTCTTTTAAACTGATTTAAACGATACATGGTTTAATGTAAGCATTGTGGTTTAAAAAGCATATCCCTAGAAGGAAATCAGAAGACTACCTAGATTTATATGAACGCAATGGGTATGATTCCTTATTTTTTTTGGTCAGTCAAAACTCTGATATAATTCCTTCTTTCTTATACATCATTATGTTTCCGGTGAAGTCCATTTTTATACATTACCGCTGTCTCATAGAAGGTTCAAAAACTCTTGGTTCAAGTACTTTCCACTTAAATAATATCAAATTGCTTTAAGACAACCAACCATCTTTAACGTTTATTCTAAAAGGTCTACATAAATTAGTATGTATGAGTCCTAATAGATTAGTTTCTCTCCCACTATTTCTAGTGAAAGGTACTTTTGTCTTTAGACCAACTTATAAGACTTACATGTCTCTTATTGGTTCAACACAAAAAGAGTCTATAAAACCATATTTCTGGAATCTGGAGATACGTTTCTCATTTATGTGTCTTAGACGACAATACCAGAGGTACATTTTGATCAAGTCATCAAGTCTTTCTATATTTACACTATATATTTACTTATCTCTATAATCAACGAATATGGACTATGACACACTGGGGTATTGTCATAGTTTTTTATATACATAAAATTATATTTTAGGAAGGGAAGGAATCATCTATTTTTTTAAGAGTTTGAAGAATAAATGCAAAATATGACTTATTTTTTCAATTTTTGTGTGTGGTTTTAAAAAATAATTATTAATATGACTCTTGTTGTCACTATTTGTATGCATTTCTCCAAATTGATTGTGTTGGTATGTATGCCTAGAGAGACAATCATATGATTATTGTGATCCATATCTTGTAAATGATTTGATTAATAATAAAGGCAATTATGTTTATATATTTGTTCAAATATGATTTGATGATATAACATGATATTGTATATAGAATGAAATACTACTCAACAACATATATCTTTTGGTTGAGGACCTAAACAATGATATTATATGTTTGATAATAGTATTTACATTCTTGGTTACGTCTCTAGTCATATATTATTGTGCAGGCTAATAGACAACAATAATGCATACGACTAGAGTGTGTGTTGACTGATGGAAAAATCTTATTTGTCATTATATGAGAGGTCAAACCAAACATATAGGTACTTGTTAGATAATAGTGTACCAAAAAGACCCATCTTCAGAGTGATACATTGAAACCATTGAGTGTTAGTTTGAATCATCTCTCACATTGATAGTGGTGATTGTGGTTCTTAGACCTGAAGTCACTACACTCGTCACATGTTGTTTGATGTATTTTAACATCATACAACGTAATCTTGAATAAGGTGATGCTTGGGTACATTATGACACATGAGGATTGATTGTGAGTGATGTAGATGGGATTTGTCCCTCCTACTAGAGTTGATATCCTGGCCACTTGATAAGTGAGACTAAGAAAATAGTTGTTCGTACTCATGTGAGTCAAACATATGATATTGAGCTTATATGCATCTCTACAATGTACTCTGGTTGAAGAAACATGTATTGAATGATTAAGAGGATGATTTTCCCATGCATCAAGCTCAATCTGGATGTCTAAGACAAAGGAATTATACAATCATAGTAGCACTAATCACAAATCTAGCTTAAAGTTGTTCTCCAACTTACTATTACTTGGGTAGAAATGATGTGTTGCTAGATACCAATCATTGCTTGTGATGTCATAAATTAGTTATGGACAATCACTGCCAATGTAACTTGGGACCTATATGGTAACACACATTGAATGTACATGGAATAGGCATTTTCTCATGAATAAGGTTTGATTTTGATTACAAAAGTGCTTAAGTAATCAATTTAAACAACATTGGTTAAAAATTGGCTGATTGAAAATGTGAGTTGACCGACTCAAATGTTGAGTCAACAATTTGAAGTGTAAAATCATCTGACTAAAAAGTATAGTTGACCGGTTTGAAGATCAATAAGAGTAGATCAAAGATTTATGCTGACGTCATGTAGTGCATTGATTGTTTCATTGAAACCCAATACATTTTTGAATAAGAAAGCATCCCGATCAGCCAAATGGATGCTCCAGTTGATGACTGGGTTGAAAGTTGATCGACTAAAGTGTTGACTCGACCGACTCATACCTGGCAGCCAGAAAAAAATTCTTGAAAATCCGTCTCTTTGACTCCTAGTTGATCTGGAAACCCTGACCCTGACCCTCCTATAAATAGAGGGATAATCAAGTCTTTTAGAAGACAAAACTAATGTTGACAAACATTGCCCTCTCATAGTTGTGGTAACATGAGAGCATGAGAAAGTCTTACCCGTTAAAGGGTGAGACAGCTAGGGAGAACAAGTTAGTGCTAGCACATTGACATCAAAGGGACAAACACCTTCCCATTGTCTCTAGCAAGCATAATGAGGAGTTCTCGATGGTCCACATGGACTACCATAGAGGCGTGAAGGTTGTCACCAACACACTAGGAGGACTACATCAATCATTGTCCATGGTGTCTCACTAGGAAGCTACCCCAACTACTATCTAGGTGTTGTCAGATCTAGAAGCATTGTGTTGCATGGGTTGTCGCTGGACTTGCTCCAGGACAAAGTATATATCTCACAAAACCTCCTTCCTAAATACATCATTTTCGACACGGTCTACTTGATTGCGATATGGGTAGAATTTTTTGTTTTCCACTTCCTTATTTGCTGCATGAAATCTCAATAGTTGCAATAGAATCATCTTAGTTTATGGTGTATTGGGATTAAATAGATATGATAAAATTTCATTTTGTCAATTATTTTTTGCAGACAATGTGAATACATAAAATAATTAATGTGCATATCCATTTAAAACCACATATGCTCCTATATATATGATATATATATGTAATCAATATGTTTCATGCCTGAATTTGTTTTGATGGTGGATGAATGTGCAATTATTGCCAAAACCCCTTTTGGTTGTGTGTACTTAGTTGAATGGTTTTATTCCTGTTGTTATTTGGTTTGATATCAAACCTCTACCTTTTTTCCACATTTAAGTTAATGATTCCCTCCCTACTCCCATTGAATCTAACTCAAGGTCTCACTTTTACAATATAATAAATTAATAGGAATAGGATAATTTTAATTTATGTTTTGAAAAAAGAAGGTGTTCTATACTAGGAGGGTCGATTTACCAAAGGACCGAGAAGGCCAGATGCTAGGAGGATCAAATCTATCAAATGGAGGTCCAACCAAACAACTGAAGAAGTCCAAATACTGCTTGATCCAGGAGCCAATCGATCAATCCATGAAGACCAGTCGACTGACCAGAAGGCCAATTGATTGAATAAAAGGTTTAGTTGACCTATCGAGCTAATTCCAGCATAGAGTTTCTAAAACAACATGTTTCTACATACAATTTGGACCTTAGCTGGTAGCGATTCTTTGTGGATCCAAATAATTACATTAGTATGGCCAAAACCGTTTCTAATATTATGTGATTGTATGTTTCGTTTGTGCATATAGCATGTATATGATACATATTATATGTATGTGGTAATTGGATATGTATATGTATTTATAAATACAAATCCTTTAATTACATATTATGTTTAGATGCTTTCCATAGGCAACAAACAAGAAAATCTTGATCAACTAAGGGTGGACATGCCCTAACATGGCGCATCATCTATCTCGTGGATGTGTGATCATATACATGTGGCTCTGCCTCCACTGGGTGCATATTCCATCATTTCAACTTTTGGGTCAGGCTTAACTAGGCAATCTTAATGAGATTAAGAACCTAGAAGAACAAAGATGGATTATGACAAAGAGTTGTACATGCCATCTATCAAGAGTTTCATATGATGCAATTGGCAAGCGTTACCCACCGAAATAGTCAAGTTGTGGGAGATTGGCCCTAGATGACTCATGACTTTAACAAAATATGGATCTTGAGTCACTAGAAGGTTATACACTACAATCTTATGAATTGATAGAGATAAATATCAATTTTAATAAAATAGCGGGAGAAAAACTTAAATAAAGGCCTAATTAATTTTTTCAAATTTCAATCAAATCAAATCAAAATAGTTTTAACAAAATGAAAATTTATTTTGTAGAAACTAATGGAAAATAACAACACATTTTCATTGTGATCAACCTCCGAGAAGGAAAAGTTAAATGATAATAACTTTCACGATTGGTTCAAGACATTAAGAATCGTTCTCACACAATGGCGTAATCTCAATGTCTTGGGGACACCAGAGCCAGATGAACCTGCTCCCACTATGTCTAAGGCTGAAAGGGATGCTTACAAGAAGCATATTGATGATGACGTACATGTTAAGTGCCTGATGCTATTCTCAATGAACTATGAGTCACATAGATAGCATGTGTCATGGAACCATTTGTTACTCAAATCCTAACTCCAAATGACTATATAGTCAATGGAGATAGGACCTAGGCGTCCATCCCTAGCATGGTATTATCCAAGTGTGAATGTGAAGTGTAAATCTTTGAAAACATGAATAGATAACAAGATAAAACTACCAATCATAATCTCAACATTCAACAAGATATATTAAGCCACATTGTTTATTACAACCTTTCAATAACATATTCAAGAGTATAGTTTAACAAGTCAGCTCATGTATACTATGGATCTTACAAAAAGAACACCTAAAATAGCTCACTAAGACCATCAACTTCTAGCCATATCTAAACCTATAAAATATGTGAAACAAGGCGGGTCAAGCACATGAGGTGCTGAGTATGGAGATAAAAGATACATATACATAAGTTTTGCATAATTTGAAAAGATTTGTAGACGTAACAAACAAGAATAAACAAGTTAAGTATTTAACAAAGTGAGAGCCCATGTTTTATATCATATTACTCCAATTATACCAATAAATTTATATATCTTAAGTCCTTTGACTACTTCCCATCTGAAGAGTTTGTAAGGGTGCTCAAGATTAGCTAAGCCTTTTATAAACATGGTCGACCCTATCTTGATACCTCAAGTAGGACACCCACCCTCATGTCCTTACCTCAAGAATATAGGAATGTGCACAAGGTTTGTATAATGGAGATTCTATTTTATGTTTGAAGTTATAAAATAATGATACGATACAAACATCGAGTACATACTAGAATATTGCATGACAATATTTGAGCAAGTAAACAAGCATACATATGTGTCATATTTCAAGAAGGAAATGCATTGTCATATAATATTAAATCCTACACCTGACTTTGAAGATTTCATAACCTATCTTGACCATCTAGATCTCGAGCAACACCTGGTTAAGCACTACATTACATACATGCATCAGATTATCATCATTAACCATAATTAGCTTCATTTTAGGTTTTGTGCAAGATAGGTTCATAGTAAGTTAATTACATGTAAATATGATATTTTACTGATTCATATGTCATCAATAAGGAGTTATTCAAGTTTCATGTCATTTTCAGGTTCCATTCACTTTATATGTTCATTACATGATTTAGGACACTTATACTAAACATAGGTCAAGACACTCATAATAGAGTATCCAAGGTCAATATAACACCCCACTTTTCACAACATATAAATATCACCGAGCGGAAGCTCTTTACTCAAGGGGGTGTCACATAAATGATAACCTTTTTGCAATTTGAATAAATAGAACACTTGACATTGTATAAAATATGATTCATACATAGTTTTTGGCAAAATGAAACTACATCAATCTCATCTATGAAGTCTAATCTATTTTTATAATAAACTTGAAAACTAAAAATAAGCATTACCATTAAACATTGAACATTGAAAAGCATGCATTTTCTTTTAGATCAATTTCTTTTATCTTAACCTATATAAGTAACCTCGGGTTGCACAAATGTGCATCTTCTCTTATGCACTGAAGTGCCTCTTAGGTTGCACCGAGGTGCCTCTTCTCTTATACACTGAAGTGCCTCTTCTCTTACGAGGTACTTATATAAGCTTAACATTAACATTTTCTTCTTTCTCTTAAAACCCTTAACTTTACATTTAACCTTGTTTGTAACTTTATCATTAAGATTCATGAAGATGCTATTATACATAATATGCAATTCAATACATCTTAACTTTGCTGACTTTCGCAATTACGAAAAGTAAATAACATAAACATGGCTTTCATTGCAATTCATACATGCATACTTTAAATCAAACAAATTAACTATGTTCAATTGCATGGACCACTTACTTTTTCACTAGGAGAGTGAATTCTCTCTCTTCCTAGGTTGGGTAAAACCCTAATCACGTCCTGGGTCAGAGAAATCCTAATTCTCCTATTTGCAACAAATATCACATTATTATACATTTTATTCACCAAATAAAACCCTAATTTCCATTTCCTATAAAACCAACATTTGGCGATTCAAAATCAGACTCTGAAAACCACAAATTTGGATTCTTCTCGAAAAACCATCATTTAGATCAATTTCTTTTATCTTAACCTATATAAGTAACCTCATGTTGCACAAATGTGCCTCTTCTCTTATGCACCGAAGTGCCTCTTAGGTCGCACCGAGGTGCCTCTTCTCTTATGCACTGAAGTGCCTCTTCTCTTATGAGGTACTTATATAAGCTTAACATTAACATTTTCTTCTTTCTCTTAAAACCCATAACTTTACATTTAACCTTATTTGTAACTTTATCATTAAGATTCATGAAGATGCTATTATACATAATATGCAATTCAATACATCTTAACTTTGCTGACTTTAGCAATTAGGAAAAGTAAATAACATAAACATGGCATTCATTGCAATTCATACATGCATACTTTAAATCAAACAAATTAACTATGTTCAATTGCATGGACAACTTACTTTTTCACTTGGAGAGTGAATTCTCACTCTTCCTAGGTTGGGTAAAACCCTAATTGCGTCTTGGGTCAGAGAAACCCTAATTATCCTGTTAGAAACAAATATCACATTATTATACATTTTATTCACCAAATAAAACCCTAATTTCCATTTCCTATAAAACCAACATTTGGCGATTCAAAATCAGACTCTGAAAACCACAAATTTGGATTCTTCTCGAAAAACCATCTTTTAGATCAATTTCTTTTATCTTAACCTATATAAGTAACCTTGGGTTGCACAAATGTGCCTCTTCTTTTATGCACCGAAGTTCCTCTTAGGTTGCACCGAGGGGCCCCTTCTCTTATCCACCGAAGTGCCTCTTCTCTTATGAGGTACTTATTTAAGCTTAACATTAACATTTTCTTCTTTCTCTTAAAACCCTTAACTTTACATTTAACCTTATTTGTAACTTTATCATTAAGATTCATGAAGATGTTATTATACATAATATGCAATTCAATACATCTTAACTTTGCTGACTTTAGAAATTAGGAAAAGTAAATAACATAAACATGGCATTCATTGCAATTCATACATGCATACTTTAAATCAAACAAAATAACTATGTTCAATTGCATGGACCACTTACTTTTTCACTTGGAGAGTGAATTCTCTCTCTTCCTAGGTTGGGTAAAACCCTAATCATGTCCAGGGTCAGAGAAACACTAATTATCACGTTTGCAACAAATATCACATTATTATACATTTTATTCACCAAATAAAACCCTAATTTCCATTTCCTATAAAACCAATGTTTGGTGATTCAAAATCAGACTCTGAAAACCACAAATTTGGATTCTTCTTGAAAAACCGTTTTCAAAACATTTTTTTTGTATTTTTCTGAGCATCGAGCGATTTACTATGAATTAATGAAAATGGACCAATCGAAATTCATAAAAATGCCACATAGGCCTTTTTACCCACTGGGATCCTGGGCCCGGCTGATGTTGGCCAATCATGGGTGGCCACACCAGCAAGGGGCTCTTTCCCTAGAGAGTGTTCGGTCAAATGAGGTAGGGCGACTAAAATCCCTAAAGTGCCCTTACCAAAACAAATGGCCCGATTAGCACCGCGGGGTACCAAGGTCAAACTAGGACCTGGTTTGTTCCCCGCTCCAGGCCATGGTGAGGCAGCGAGACTGAAGCCTGAAGCCATGATCAAATCCAATGAAGAGGGGTCAATTGCAGGAAACTGTGACCTTGAGAGACATCCTTGCCTTACGGCGTAGCCAGGGAGCCAACTCCCTCACTGTGGCGAGCATTGGAGCTCCGGAACGGCTCCATCCATGGTCCAACACGGCAGGCAAAATCGGCATCGCAGAATCGCTCGCAAGCAAGCTGAATTAGGGGTCTGATCCATCCGCAAGTCATGAACTGAGGGAAGAGGTCCGATTACATGGAGAAGAAGAACCGTGGGAGGAACTACTCCTTGCCACACCGTAAAAACTGGGGAGGCATACTTGACAATGGGGTACGAAGCCACGAGCAAGAAAACGAGGGGCTAAGGGCAGGTAAACACTCCCTTGAATCTTACGGAGTCAGGAGATAAAGAACAGAGGCCAGAGATACATTGAGGCACTGAGAGGACTGGCACTGGCGAACACCTATACTGGCCTCTATAGGGTACATCGATGGGGAATATTGCGAGGGAAACTGGCGGTAGGAAAACATAGGATAGTCTGCGGGGATGCTTACTGAAGCGTAATTGAGTCGAGGTGGTCGGAAACCTTAGCTACAGACAACCATCACTGGAGATGAAGGTCAACTAGGCCGTGGCACTCGGGTGCACGAGAGAAGGAATTGGAGGTGAAGGAGAGAACATCATAGGTTGGTTGCTCTTTTGGTAGCTTGTCAGGCAGCAGAGAAGGCTAGGGTGGCGGCTGCGCAAGATGGCAGAGAGAACAGTCGTGAGCCCTAAAGGGCATTTACTATATACTCCATGAGAGCCTATGAGTAAGGGCTCATTTGGTGCATGAGAGAGTGATGAAGCCAGAGCCGCAAAAATCTCGTGAAACTGATAACTGAAGAGCGAGAAATCAATCGAGGAATAAAACAAGATGTAGGCGTCTGACTTGCCTAAAACGTCAGAGGTAGAAGATAACATGCGTGCTGTTGGATCTTGATCCAATGATTTCTGCATACTCACATGAGAAAATAAAGCAAAAGTAACGTGTGACAGGGAAATAAATCCCGGAACCATAGGGAATTGAGTGCATTAAAAGCAAATTCTAATCAAACTATATTCAAAACTTTCCTAATTTAATTGGAGGGTCAAACGAACTCCAAATGAGTCCAAATTTGGACCATTGACCAATAAAGGGTCTAGAATAATCCTAGACAATTATATTTAAGTTTCCTCAATGTTTGGTCCAAGTTTTCTATTTTCATTTCTTATCTTAATTTAAGTGTACAAACTAATTAAATAACTAAGGGGAAACTTTCCATTGTGGATTTTTACTCCAAAATTTGAGATAAACAATATTTGTCTCTTTCAAAATCATTCCACACCTATTTATTGCCTCCTTGTGTACTTTATTTAGAGGAGACAGAGAAAATGAACATTAGATGTTTTATTTTGAAATGTATAAAAAGGAAAGGCATACTTGTTGTCCAAGTGATTTAAATTTCGAATTTCTTTATTCTTCCTCTTTCTCTTTCTCTTTCTCTTTCTCTTTCATTTCTTTTTTACTTATTTAATAAATGGAAAGCATGTTACTATTATTACACAACTATTTGCAATACATTAATATAAAAGAAACTTATTTGGAGCCCTTTCTTATTTCTCTTTGTATTTAAAATCCTAGAAATAAAACTAATTTGGACAAATTGCATTAAGGCTCTTAACAAAATATTATTTAAATAAAACTACATAAAATGTTTTATTTTACTCTTAAAAATTATGGATGTTACAGTCAAGGATCATCAATTTATCAGGTCCAAGCATAGAAGTTTATTTAGATTGGCAAAATATAGACACAAAAATCATATTCAAATATAGGTCGATGTCCCCTAGGTTAAGGTGTTGGTAAGGTATGTGCATAGAGCCAATCATATGATGATTGACATGACATAATTTTCTAAAAGGATTTGATTAATATTAACATATATAAAGGAAAGCTTCCAATTCATTAGTTTCACTCAATTATGAGATAATGAGGAAACACTATGAATGTCTAGAGAATAATATTACTCAATGATGTATGTCTTCAAGTATTAGCCTTGTCAAAATGAGATCATACAGATGTTTAGAGTACATATACATATTCTCAATATGTCCCTAGTCAGTTGTTACTATGGAAGGCAGATAGACACCAGTTACACATAAGACTGGAGTGTGAGTTGGTTGATGATTGAATCTCACTCAGTGATGATATGAAAATATCAAACCAAGCATATAGATACATGTTTGGAAATAGTGAATCAGACAGACCCACCTTGAGAGTGACACATGGTTGTGGTGGTCACAATCATCTCTCATAGTAGAGGTGGTAATTATGATTCTTAGACCTAAAATCCTTGCACTCGTCACATATCTTTGGGTGCTTTGACATCATTAAACATAGTCATGAACATAGGTTGTTATAACGGTGATGATTGGGTAACTTTGACACATGGGAATAGACTGTTATTGATAGATATGGGATCTTTCCCTCCTATTAGAGTATGATATCATGGCCACTTGATAAGCAAGACTGAGAAACGCATGTGCATGCACATGTGAATCAACATATGATATTGATGTCACACTTTCTCAGACAGTCTACACTTGGTTCAAGGAACATGGATTGAACATTAAGAGGATGACCTTCCATGTCTTGAGTTCATCCATGATATCAGAGACAAAGAAATTATGCAATCACTGCAACACCTTACACAGATTGTAGGTTGAAGTTGTTCTCGAACTTTCCATTCACTTGGGTCGTGTTGATGTGCAACTAGGCAACACTCTTGGCTTGTGATTCATAAGATAGTTAAGGACATTCACTGCCAATGTGACACAGGACCTATAGGGTCACACACATAGGAACTCATCTATAAGAGGAGTTTGATCTTGAATGACAATTGGATTGATTACTAAAGTGTTTAGGTATTCAATTCATGCAACAGGTTGACCGATTGGCTGACTGGTGTGCCAAACGACCCTCTCACTGAGTGAGATGGATGTTTGGGCATGCCAGACGGGCATATAAGGTGTTGAGATGGCTTCTTGGGCATACCATATAGGAGTATCAAGTGTTGAGATGGCTGTTTGGGCTGTCAGGGCAATCAAAGTTTGAATTGGCTAAGTTCTACCCTTGAACCAATTGGTTCAATGTGATTGAACTGAATGACTCATTTTGACTCACCAGACGGGTGTCTCATCTAGGTGAGATGGATCATTTGGGCCGAAAAAAGGTTCTAGATGTTTCCCAAATAGTTTTGATTTCACAAACTTGGAGTGCAGGTAAATTCATATGTTATATTAATTAGCATCAAAATTTCCAAATTCATATCCAATTGGGAAACTGCCGATTGGCCATTTGCAGTGCGAGATGACCATATTGCACACTAGACAATTATCTGGGTATGCTAGACAAGTGTTTGACATCTCACAGGTTGTAGAAGTTTAAGTTCTTCTGGTCCCTTCCACTCCCATGCACTCTCATACATATTGGGAACCCTAACCCTAACCCCACCTAGAAAAGGAGGGTTATTGTGGGGATTCCCAAGACACAACACACAATACAGACAACTAAGAATCAATTCCTCTAAAAATTATTATCCTCTCTGGTTGTGGTAACCAAGAGAGCCCAGTCAAGTCCTACCCGACAAGGAGAGATAGAAAATGGGAGAGAACAACTGAGAAGTTGTCATTGTGTGAGAGCAGGTTGGTGACTAGTACACCAACAGGAGGGACAAGTCCTTCCATTTGTTCTAGTTGAATGATAGGAGTTGTAGTAGGTCCATGTAGACTACTCTAGAGGCAGGAGTCCTTTGGTTACTTCTCAGAGTACAAAGTCATCCTACAGTCTGTGGCAAGACCATCAGAGTTACTATAGAGATTGCACACATAGCTGTTTGTGGTAAAGACCAGGAGATGCACAACCACCATCCAAGAGCAACTTGTCAGCAGTTGCAAATAAGTGAGTTTTGTCACTAGACTTGCTCTAGGACTATCATTCTATAAAACCATCCTTCCTATTTCATAGTATTTGACGCGATCTTACTGTTATGGGAATACAAATAGATAGTTTTTTTGTTTCCACTGCTATACTCTGTGCATGTATTTCCCAATAGTGGTATCATATCCATGTTAATTTACTATGTTTTAGAATAATCAATATGATCAGATTTTGTTTTTATCATTTATTTATTGCATACGATGTGAATATTTAAACTTCTATCATATGTACATCTGATCAAAGACCATATAATCCCAAGCTAATATATATATATATATATATATATATATATATAAAATTTACATGCATCACCCTAAAATCGGTTTGGATGGTGGATATGTAGTGTGGTTATGGCATATAATCTTTATCTGTGTGTGGTTGGATGGGTTGGCACATTTTATCTAAGTCTACATACTTATATGTGTGTGGTTGGATGGTTTGGTTCATTTTGTCCCAGTCTACATACCAAGCCGCTACCTCCCTCTTCCCAATGTAAATTTAATGCTTTCCTACCTTTTCTACCCTCGAATGTAACTTGATGTTTCTCTTATTCAATGTAACAAAGTAGCAATAGGATAGTTTCCTTTCATGTAATGACGTTGAAAATGTTCATTGTCAACTGAGACGACCAGTTCGTGAGATGAGCTGGCCGTTTGGAGGACCATGGGGGATAGGACGATGGGTCGGAACCAGAGGATCACCTGGTGGACCCAATCGGCCATTTGGAAGGAGTCCAAACATTGGTTTGACAGGTGGCCAGATGACCATCTAGTGGGCCAATCGACCATTTGGAAGGAGTCCAAACATCAGTGGGATAGAAGGACTAATTAATTGGCCAAGCGGTGAGACAACCGGTTCAAGGGTTGAACTGATCTACCCAGATTGGCAAGCACAGGTCTACACTAATAGCAAGTTCATACATATGATGAGATGATTGGCCTAGGTGGTAGTAATTTCTTGTGGCACCAAGGAATTACAAGTAGACATGGACATAACCATCACCTTTTGTTTTATATTTCATGTTTACGTTGTGGGATATAGCATGTATATTATATGTACTATATATGTGGTGATTGGATACAATATATATGATATATATAAATCCCTCAATCAAACGTATTAAGTCTAAGATTCTTTCCAATAATAATACACATGAAAAACTTATTAGACTAAGCATAGATTACGTCCCCACATGCTACATTGTTTACCCTGTGGAAGTGTGATGGAAATGATGTAGGTTTCGCCTCTGCAAGGTGGATTGTTATCATATTGACTATTGGGTCGGGCTTAACCAGTGATTCTCAGTATGCAGGTGATTATGGAAAGGAGTTGTACATATCATCTATCCAAAATTGCATATGATTCAATTGGCAAAAGTTGCCTACTTTTATGATTGACTATGTTTGGGGTGTTGATCGGGCCACAATTGACTTATCTTGTATCTGGTTCATTAGAAAATTGATTCGCTGCAATTTTTCGAATTGATACTCGAGGGTTATCAATTTGGACAAAATAATGAGAACAATAATGAATTAAATACCCAATCATTATTGCCCAAATTTAATCAAATCAAATTAAATGAAAATGGGTTTTTGATAAAATTGCAAATACTTTTATAGAATCAAATGGCAACAACAAACAATCACTTTTCTCTACGATCGGTCCTTGAGAAGGACAAACTTATTGGGAACAACTTTGACGACTGGTCCAAGATGCTGAGAATTGTTCTCACGTAGGAACACAAGCTCTATGCCCTCAAAACTCCAGAACGAGAGGAACTAGCTCAAAATGCTCCAAGCATTTACAAGGATGCTTATAAGAAGCATACGAAAGATGTCGTGGATGTCAAGTGTTTGATGCTATGCTCCATGAACCATGAGTTGCAAATGCAACATGAGAACATGAGGGTGATTGAGATGGTCACACGTCTCAAGAACATGTAGCAAGATCAGGCAAGACAAGAGAGGTATGATGTCTCTAATGCATTGTTGAAGTGAAGCATGGCAAAAGGAGATCCAGTAGGTCCTCATGTACTCAATGTCATTGGGTAAGTGGAGAACCTAGCTAGATTAGCATTCCCCTTGGGCCAAGAGTTGGCCACTAATGTGACTCTACAGTCCCTTCTAGAGTCATATAGTTAGTTTGTCATGAACTACAACATGAATGACTTTGACAAGCCATTGACAGAGTTGTTGGGTATGTTGAGGATAGCTGAGACACAAATAATGAAAGACAAACCCAAGTCTATCATGGTGATCAGCAAGACAAAGGGGAAGTCTAAAGGCAAAGGCAAAGTTAAGAAGAGTTCTAAAGCTAGCCAGAAGCCCAAGTCTTCAGATCTCAAAGCAAAAGGTGGAGTGAAGAAAAGAGGCGATTGTCACCATTGTCACCAGCCTGGACATTGGAAGAGAAATTTCCCACTCTAGTTAGAGGAACTAAAGAAGAAGAATGATAGCATTGAGGCCTCCAATTCAGGTATAAACAATATAATATAAATTTATTACTTCTTAATAATGGTATGTGATACCGGATACAGATCTGACATATTGATGTGCAGGATCTGATAAGAAGTAAAATCCCTCATAGAAGGACAAAGCTGGACAAGGCGAAGCAATTGTTGTGGAAGCCATTTTCCATATTTAAATTTATCTTAGCCCAATGGGCATGTAATAGGGTTACTAGAACTACTATTTCATTATGCCATTAGAATAAAAACATTTTCTTTATGCATCTTGTATGGACAAGGATGATTATCAATAAAAGATTTGTTAGTTCTTCTATTTCAAAGATGTGATCTGGAATGACATTGGCCCTAAAACATATAGCAATCTTTATTCAAAATGATCCAAAGATGAATGATTATAATGTTTATACCAAAGGAATATAATTGATAACTCAAGATTATCATCAACATTCATCACATTGGATGTATACATAAGATATGGATACCTAGAATACACATTGATGTTAATCTAGACTCCCTTGGTTATTGAACCTAAGGAAATATGCAACTCTTTCATGTACACAATGTGACATTGTATCATTCACTAAGTGTAGTGGGAGGATAAGTTTTCCACTAGACCTCATACATGTGTTGCATGAAGATCTTATGAATGAATGCTATAGATAATTACTTATACCATATATTTATTTCCTATTAATACAATGATATTTACTCAGTAAAATGGAAATCTCTTGAAATGTTCAAAGATATTATAAATGAAGTAAGAATTTGATGAAAGCATTAAGAAACATTAATGAGATCAAATTTTGAAATACTTTGCTTCAACATCTTGGGAACCTTCAGTAAAGGACTATGACAACATATCACAAGTCAAATCCATCTGAACATGATGATGTGTCAGAATGAAGGAACTATACCATGATGAGTCATGGTATAATTATCAATTAATATAATTTTCTTATATCGTCACATATATAAAGCTATCACTAAATACCATACCATCAGAATGGTTTATAAGACATCATATATGATATGATTTGGGGGTGTCCCAATATGTCTTAAGGATTGAAACCTTTATTAAGAAAGTAGTTTCTTGAGAGAGTTTATCCACAAACCATAATTTTTTATTATTACTATTAATTCTAATCCAATAAGAAAATTGTTTCGTTAATAGGATAACGGAGTTCCTAAAGATTCAAAGGGAGTAAAAGTAATACTCAAAATTTTTGAGGCCAACAAAAGGGTACAATGAGAACTAAGAAAATCACAACTTGTTGTGGAATCTTCTATTCATCATGTAACATGGAACAAAATATTTCTAGTAAAACACATATGAGATTGGAGGATTGTGAATCCAAAAATTCATATGGGTTGATCATACCAGATGAGCCAACTAGTCAACTAGAAGCTATTTCTGAGTAATATGGGATCCATGTAAGCTAACAAGGTAGGACCTTGATAAAGACACCTAAGGGATAATACATAAATGGTGCAATAGGATCTTATGGAAAAGTATCACATGTATAACATAAAATGAAAAATTGGTTGAATGGTTTTTCGAATCAATTCAAGTTATTGATCACGATAGAAATTCCATTTCAAATTGTCACGCTTGTTGTTGTAGTTAAAATAGACCAATAGATTTGGCATATAAAAATTAAGACTGGATTCCCTAAGGGAATACATCATAGGATGTGTATGTGACACAACCTGAAGGGTTTTATAACTTCAAGAATGCAAACAATGTCTATAAACTACAATGTTCAATCAAGGATTGAAACAAGCATCTCAGATATGCGATCTTCTAATTTTGAAAAGATAGTCAAAGAGTTTGACTTGAATCAAGATAAAAGATGATATCTATGAATTTAAAATATTTAGTGGGAGCATATATGAATATTCCACATGTGATGAGGAATGGCATCTCAATATTATGAATATTGAGAACTAGCATGAAGATCCCTTCAACAATGAAGGAAAAGGTGAGACATCTTATGAGACAAGGATCAAGACCTATGAGATAGTTCTTTAAAGTTTGACAATGTGATTTGAGCACATACAAATAGCAAAATTTTGAAAGAGTTCAACATGGAAGGACTCAATGAGAGAGAATTCAGATTTGTATCTCATGAACCCTATATTCTGATTCTTATAATGAATGGAAATATCATGAATAAGATTCCATGGGCCAGGCCAACAGTGGATCTATCATGTAAGCTCTTAACACACTTATCCCATATAGTCTTGTATATATTGCACATGGTAAGATGATAGTAAATTAAAATAAAGGTTATTAGAATGTCCTTAAAGATATCCATTAATACTTATGAAGTACTTAAGGATAAGATTGCTAGTCAATGATGATAGCAATAAAAGTAAGAGTTGGATGTAAAGGATTACATCAATGTAAGCTTCCATAAATGCCAAACATGATCACAAATTAAAATATGCTTTGATTTGAAAGGAAGAAAAGGATGTTATTAGTTGGAAGGGTTCTGAACTAATAACCATGAATTTTATTCTACAATAGAGACTGAGCATACTTGTATTATGAACACAAAGTGATACTATATGGATCTAGAATTCCAAATTATGAACTTATAGATGTTCGAACCATTGATGATTCGGTAGTAATATCGTGACAACAATGGAGCTACTTGTTAGGAAAAGGAATGTCAGATACCATATTATAGAAATTCTACCTCATACAAGAAATCATACAAAAAAGAGATAAGGAGCATGCAATATACTGACTATAAATAAAGTGTTGCTAACCTGTTAAATTAGCACTAGCACGGCAGAAGCATGTTGGACATGTTTAGGTCAATCTGTTGGTGATTGGCTCTAAGTGCATGTGGGAGTCTGTTGGTAAGGTATACCCATAGAGTCAATCATATGATGATGGACATGGCATAATTACCTAAAAGAATTTGATTAATATTAACATATATAAAGGTAAGCTTCTAATTCAACTTTTTCACCCAGTTATGAGATAGTGAGGAAACACTATGAATGTCTAGAGAATAATATTACTCAATGATGTATGTCTTCAAGTATTAGCCTTGTTGAAATGAGATCATACAGATGTTAAGAGTACATATATATATATATATATATATATATATATATATATATATATATATATATATATATATATATATATATATATATATTTGATGATGTGGGAACCCTCCCCGAGAACACGCCACAATTGTGACCTGCCCTGGTGAGGTAAATCCCAGAGACCCGTAATGCCCGCACACTGACATCTCAAACGGTTGCACGAGAGGTCGGCTGACGCTGCGGGGAGCTAATTGCCAAACAACACTACGAAGAGAATCGAACCTGGGACCCTTCTTAAGGGGCGCCTGTACTTGACCACCTGAGCTACTGCTTGCTAGTTGTACATATATAAATTCTCAATATGTCCCTAGTTGGTTCTTATTGTGGAAGGTAGATAGACACCAACAACACATAAGACTAGAGTGTGAGTTGGTTGATCATTGAGTCTCATTAAGTCATGATATGGTAATACCAAACCAAGCACACATATACATGTTAGGGAACAATATAACAGACAGACCCATCTAGAGAGTGACACATGGTTTTGGTGGCCACAGTCATCTCTCATACTGAATGTAGTGATTGTGATTCTTTGATCTGCAATCACTGCACTCATCACATGTCGTCGGTTATGATTTGATATCATCAAATGCTAGTCCTGAAACATGGGTTGTTATAACAGTGATGATTGGGTGACTTTGACACTGTTACGACCCCACTTTCCGGTAACCCCCAATTAAGGGAGACCGAGAGGTCAAAGCCGCACCCATAATTTTTGGATCAAAGGTTCGACAAATAATCATTAAAAATTATTAAATTCTACCAACTATACTAAAATATGGTAAAAATAAAAACTTTGCATACCTCTTAAAAATGGGATTTCAAAACTTCTATCCACAAAGATACTAATCTATCTAATCCTCCTTTGCACTTTAATTCTCATTTAATACCACATATGCCACTTTAATGTTTATTCTTTTCATTGTACCTAAAATGCCGACAAACAAAACGTCGGTCAGTAAGAAGTTGGTATGTGGGGGAAACAATAATCATGCAAGTATGTTAACAACGTAATCATTCAATTAATCATTTAACAACCAAGATTATGTTTTAAGCCATACTACTCAATCCATACCTATCCACACCTCTGTGTTGTCCCTGCAGTGGACTTATATGATACCTCTATAAAGATAGATCTTTACCCCCATGGTCCTACCTTATAGGTAGCCAATACATAAGGTAATAGAGTCACATGGCACTACCCAAAGGTAGCCCAATATCTAACTCAATATGACTTGATGGTCCTACCCTCTAGGTAGCCATATACTAAGTCATTCAATGACCTGATGGACCTACCCTCTAGGTAGCCATATACTAGGTCAACTATTAAGCCATAGAGGGGACCAGGATCTGAGCTAGTAGGCACATATATTATGTGATAGTCATATCCACATTATAGTTTGCATGAATTAAATTCATCCAACAGTTAATTCATGTCATCGATGAAAACTTCAGAAAACCTCAGAAAACTAACTCGAGATATTCATAAGCATAACCACATACCTTTTCCATGCAGATTATTCAATCATACTTCAAGCATATTGTCCAAGCAAGCAAGTAAATCAAGCAATCATCATATTATCTGCATTATGTAAATTCTAACGTGTCACCATCACATTGATCACATTAAAACCCTATTCGGTCCTAATCTAGGGTTTTAGGTTTTAGTTAAGGAATAAGGGTACAAATCTTAATTCCATCGTATATTTATCATTAGGTGAACCCAAATTGCTATATCCATCTTATCCTTTAATATCACTTAGATCAAATAGGTTCATTATCAATATAGTAAGTTAGGATCTTTGAACTCTAAATCATTATATGCAGGTTGGTTCACATTAGAAACCCTAATTACCTTATCATCATTGCCATTATCACATTAATAACCATTATTCTCAACAAGATCATGTAATAGTACTAAGGAAATACTTTTAATGGTTTCAACTATATAATACCCAAAAATAGGGTTTCCATGTGCTATTCACCACTTTACCATATGTTACCCTTTTTTCTGGAACAAAAAGTCTAATCATATGTCAATTATATTTTCTTTGTGTTCTTATCGTTTTCCCGATCAAAACCATATGAAATTTTGATATATTCTGACCTACATATTATTTTCTAGGTTTATTTCAAGTTATGCATAAGCAAACCAATAACCAGCAGCCACGTCATCAAAACTAACACCTTGTATTACCTATTTTCCTTCTGGCTCGCGGGTCTGAGACAAGATCTGCTTAATGGGAAACCCAGATCCTTCATCTCCCTTCTCCTTCATGCGATCCCTGTGGCTCACGTTTTCTTGTGCGCGACCGTCGTCGCTGCCAGAACCGTATCCGGCCGAGATCAAGCTGCAACAGGCAATCCGCCGACTCCGACTACTGCTGATAATGATTTTGCGACCACCTACACTCCCCACTCGCAGCCTTGATTCCTTCTCGTATGAGCATGTCTCCCACCCGAGTGATTGCGAGAGGGAACCATCACACCCCTCCTTCATCTCTGATTCAATCGCGCGTGCATACCCAGTGACACCGGAAACCTCTCGGGTGCGGCTCACTGAGTTCCTCCCCCATCGTTGATAGGGTGTCACCACCATCTCCTACAATGCAGAGTCTTTCTCTGTTGCCACTATGTAGTTGCAATCAACTGCTCACGCCGCAGCAAGGCTCCTCCTGGAGTGCTTCTGTCCGTACACCGGTGTGGCCAACATGGCCTCCACGCCCTCGAGCAGCATTGCCCAAACACCTCTCCTACACTAGACCCAACTCCAACTTCTAAGATCCAACCACCAACACCGAGCGTCGTGACGCAGACACCACCGAACACTCATGCTTTCGTGCGCATAGGCTGTGTCGAAGACGCCACATCCACCACTCTCTCTCCATCACCCTTCTCATCCCCACGGATGGGCAAAGTTTCATTTCCCTACCTTCTCTCCACAGCCACAGGTTGCAACAGCCAAGGTTAGGGTTCAGTATGACAATCAGTGTCCATGGTAGGCAACATCCACAACAAGGTGTGTTGGTGCCCTCTCTCTTCCACAGAAAGATGGGGAAGAGGATTAGGCATCAGGGAGGTAATCATACATTGACTCCTCACTCTAGGATGTTGTTGCCATCCCTGTTGATCGAGTCTACGACCTCAACAGCCCTCTGGCATCATGTTATGGTGTTGTACAATGATGGAATAAGAGGGAGGGATGAGGGAAAAAGGGTAGTTTTCAATCGAGTACCATGTGGACCATATATATATATATATGCTCCCTTTTCCTTTTCCTATCTTATTTCCCTTCTTTCTTTCTTTTTCCCCTTGAGGTTTAAGGAAACCAAAAGGCTAGATACTATTTTGGCACCGTTATACAATTACTTCCTTTTATTATCGCAACAATTCGATACCAACTAGGAAGGATATTATTCGATCTCCATCTTTTCTTTATTATGCTTGATACAGAGCACGCATGGAAAAGTAGAACAAGATATTAAATAGGTTGCCACATAAATCCATACTTGTCCTCCAAGTATTGCTTTAATTATTTAAACATCATGCATTTTATTTTCTTTTTGGAACCTTCACATATCATCTTATATTTCAATTATGCAATCGTACCAATTCCTTTATTAAAAGATTACTTTTCTTTTTAAAAACTATGTGACCATGAAATCTTTTCCAAGATGGAGTCATTATCTATATTTTCACATATTTCTTGTAATATTATCATTATCTCACCTTTCTTCTAAATAAAGCAATATTTAATTAATCCTTTCTCTTTCTTGTTGCATTATCTTTGCAATTTGGACTCATTGGAACCCAAGGAACTCAAAAGACATGAAATCCATCCTTGGAGGATATTCCTTTGCCTTCTAGAGGTTTCTACATCTTTCTTTTCTCCATTTTCTTATTTACCTAACTAATAATGGAGTTTCTTTTGTCTTATCCATGTTATTGGGCCCAATAGCCAACAAAGCCCACAAAACAATCAACAAGGCTATTGTAAATGAAATTAATTTATTCAAAAAAAATTATATCATTATTTGTTCAAATATATTTAATAGGAGAAATTACATTTCTCACCCAAAGAACCCAAAAATTGGGGTTGCAACATCCTTCCCCTCTTATAGGAATTTTGTCCTCAAAATTCTATCAAACAAACAACCAATTCAGGATAAGACTTTTCCATGTCCATCATTGGCCACTATGTGGCTTTACCTTACTCATAGCACTTCCAAAGAACCTTTATCATCACATATTCTTTTCTCTGAGTTCTTTCATCCTGTCGTCTATAAACTGCATAGGTGACTAAGGCCATTTCAGCCTCCCTTGGGGCTCACTAGGTTCATTGCTCAGCGCATGGTCTGGGTACCTCACATAGTGCTCTAAATTGGACACCTGTAACTTATCACACATTATTTTATCCAGAAGGGTAAGATCAAACTTAGTCTTCTCCACCAAACCATGTCAAAAGAACCCATGCATCTGGGACTCAGCTCTCTTAGCTATAACTTAGAGGGGTCGGATTTTCATGTCACATATTCTCCCACAGTGAACTGCATGTCAGTCTACTTTGCATCTTCTCACGACTCTTGTCATCTCTAGGCTCCTTTTAGCCATTGCACAATCAAAGAGACTTCATCTACACACACTGTGGTCCTTTCACCAACATCACCTTACTGAAGTGGTGACCGACACAACCTCTCTTACAGAGCTTCTTTAAATCCCGATATTGGCTATGGTGGTTATCTTCACGTCTTGCATAGAACAAGAACTGTCTCTAGCTATCACCTTGAATGAGAACATATGCTCTCATCAGACCCTTTAGTCTGGATCATACTAACCATTAGTTAGGGGTGATAAACTGTACTAACATCGGGTTCTTCATGTACCTACTTTCGCCTTTTGGAAAGGAACCTTTAGGTCAAACATAAGAACTTTTATACTCAACCTCATGGTGTAGTTGAGCCATCTCTCTCATATGTAGTTCAACCTGATATGGTCCCTTGACAATACTCTTTCTTTCTCATGTCATCTAGGTAAGGCCATCTACCATAACCCATATTGCATCTCAACCTTCCTTGATCTAGGGAAGACTTATAACATCCATAGTGATGAACTCCCTTTCTCTTTCGGGGACTCTTTATCCTTTATATCAATGCACGGGGTTACTGGTGTTCATCCTTCACCCTCGCCTTGCATGGCCATATACCACATGGAACTTTATCTTAGGTATCCAAAGTACTACTGTCACTTACTATCTTTGTAGTACCAAGGTGTATCATGATCATCTACATGTCATGATTCCTCAAGATTGATTCTTCAGAAACCCTAAATCACTCTCATCAGGGTTTCATCACCTTCCTTTCCAAAGAAGTGAAAATGAAGTTCTACAACCATCCTTTTATTGCACCAAGGATGACTAACCAAACAACCACTAACCTATTCAACATATCTCGTTACATCTGAGTGTTAGCCAAACATATCTTCTTTCTAAACTTAGGGTTAGCCAAGCAACCTCTTCTAGCTTCTAGCCAAACTAGTCAGATATATCAACCAGAGCATCCATTACCACTTCACATCCTTAGGTATTAGGAGACGTACACCTTCATGTATTCCACTTATCATCTCATCTCGACTCTAAAACTATCTTCATCGAGAAAACTCTGGGCTCATCCTCATGATGATCAAACTATACCTTGCATCACTTGCAAATTCCACATAGCTCATGATAAAACATCCTCACAAGATGATTTCCTTAATACTCTTATTGTTTGTAAACCATCCATGCATCATTCGCTCCACAACGGTATGTTATCATCTCTATCCTCATACCCCGTAGCAACGTTCCAACTCACATCATCTTTACCCTTGGTGTATGGCATGCGTACTGTCCTATCTCTCACTCCCATAACAAGAAGAAATAAGCTTTTGGATGCAGTCCAAATATAGAGTTCTCCCTGTTCTAAGAGCAGAGATGGTACAACCCACCTTTCCAGTACACTTTCATCTCCTCTAGGTCTATAGGGTGTCGACACTTTTGGGGTCATCCATCCTCCCTTATGCATCCAGAGAGTGCCCTACTCATCTTCCCTTTGGGTCCCATGAGTTCATGAAGGTGATCAATCTCCTAACCCATGGCCCTCAAACAATGATAGTTGTTGCCTCCCAACTCTATGGTCATGTGCAACTTAGGGAATTATGCAACTCCTACTTCCATCGGTCTTATCCCTACCTGACCCTAGGACAGACTTAGGATTCTGTTTATAGTACATGTCCAACTTAGAACCTTACCCAAGCATTCATGGGCTGACTTTCATCTCTTCATAAGGATCATGGCAACCTGCCCACCTTGATCAATCCCCATATCGATTACCTCCATGGTAACACATCCATAAGCACTTAGAGATGGATATCTATGGGTCTACAGGTTCATCTCATACCATGTACTTTTCACTTAGCTTCTCAGGATCCTATGAGACCTCTTTAGGTTGCCTTAAACCAACAAAACTGATATACACCCTACCAAAGGGTCCCTCTCCCATTATGGGAGGAAAACTATCTCTTGACAACAAAGTCACAAACACCCTTAGGTCTAGGGTTTACATCCATATGCTTAACCCTAGTAAGCTATTAAGGCACAAGCAGACCACTAAACCAGTCTAGGTCATCTGGGTTCTCATTCCTCATCATTAGATCAAGATCATACCTTCCTTTATCATCAACTTAGTTGTGAGGGGTTCATCATACCTTCTACTTAAGGAGTTTCCCCTTTTTCCTCTATACGTGAGGAGTATCATGCTCGAAACTATAGCAACTTAATTCTCGTCATGATCATTAGGTACACCACTTCCCCTCTTAGGCCTAGGAACCCTAGGTTCACTTTTTGGTGTCCAACTGCATGCCCAACCTCTTAACCATGAACCAAACATGTCCAAGGTATGTCACACATTTCCTACCATCCTTCAACTCAAGCAACACTTCAGAGTTGAGTCCTCCTTAAGGACAACCAACAAGGTACAAGGCCTCACAACCTTCTACTAAACCTCTCTAGGGTCTAAGGCACTCTTTATCTCATCCAACAGATATTCACTTATACCATAGGTACCAGAAGCATCATCCTCTCTCTAGGGTTTGCTTCCTCTAAAGATAATCAAGATATCACCAGCCTCCAGGGGTCAAGCATAGGGAAACCACTATCATCCACTTAGGTCGCATCATCCTCGACTCCCCACTATTCATCATGTCTCAGAAGCTAAGCTTCAAACCATTCTTGCTTGGTTCCTTCTTTCTCTCTCTAAAGCTAACTCCACATCCAGTCATACTACTAGAGGTCCTCTCTCCATGAAGGATCAAGCTTACATGCATACCTCTATGTGGGTGAAGCCTATGCTCAAACTTATGTTTGCTCATGATTATCCATAGCCCCTTATGCTTATCCCATAAGCCATCCATCCTATCCTTCTGATCTCAGTTTTAACTTGCTACCCGTACTACTGATGTACTTTGGGTGCAAGCTATATCCTACTTGCAACATCTCATAAGGTTTCTATAGGTTCTTCTCTAATCTCATCCATGAAGGAGCTATCGCTCTAACATGCACGACCCTCTACAAGTTTGGGTCGCCAAAGGTACTAGGTCATCTAACCTCTTATGGCATCCCAAATGCATGTCCAACCAAACACTCGGTCAACCATGACATCTAACTCATCATGTTGTCTCCCTCTCCATCCTTCACTTAGGGTAAGGGTTAACATCATCCTCAGAGGATGTGCCAAGTCTCTGCCTGAAATGGATATTTCTGTCTCTAAAACTAACCCCCCTTTATCTATCCTCGTGACAAGAAGGTTTAGCCTCAGGTCTCTCCTGAGGGCCTGACAACTTATGTCATACGACCTAAGCATGTATCTATCCTTTAGCTTGCGCTTAATCTATTAAGATTATGCCCATGACATCTTATTTACATGCTTTTCATTAATTTGATGGAGGATTCCTTAGACCTTATTAACCTTACCCATACCTCAAGAGGGTGAGGAGAAGAGAGAAAACCCTAATCCTAAAGGTCCTTAACAGAATTTGTGGTGAGAAAGGATGAATAAGATGAGAAAGTCCTAAAGGTATCATATTTCGATTCATACCTTAAGACTTTGGCCAGGCAGTCACACAGATCCGGGAGTCCTCGTATTCTGACTAGCGGTGCGGAGGAAAATATTTCCAGCCCCCGATCGTGATCCTTTTCTAGACACCTCTGTCTTTCAGATAATCCTCTAATAACTCCCTTGGGTTCTACAGAATTTGTAAAATTTAATAATTATTAAGGATTAAGTGAGGAACCTATGCTCTGATACCAAATGTTACGACCCCACCTTTAGGTAACCCCCAATTAAGGGAGACCGAGAGGTCAAAGCCGCACCCATAATTTCTGGATCAAAGGTTCGACAAATAATCATTAAAAATTATTAAATTCTACCAACTATACTGAAATATGGTAAAAATAAAAACTTTGCATACCTCTTAAAACTGGGATTTCAAAACTTCTATCCACAAAGATACTAATCTATCTAATCCTCCTTTGCACTTTAATTCTTGTTTAATACCACATATGCCACTTTACTGTTTGTTCTTTTCATTGTACCTAAAACGCCGACAAACAAAACATCGGTCAACAAGAAGCTGGTATGTGGGGGAAATAATAATCATGCAAGTATGTTAACAACGTAATCATTCAATTAAGCATTTAACAACCAAGATTATGTTTTAAGCCATACTACTCAATCCATACCTATCCACACCTTTGTGTTGTCCCTGCAGTGGACTTATATGATACCTCTATAAAGATAGATCTTTACCCCCATGGTCCTACCTTACAGGTATCCAATACATAGCGTAATAGAGTCGCATGGCACTACCCAAAGGTAGCCCAATATCTAACTCAATATGACTTGATGGTCCTACCCTCTAGGTAGACATATACTAAGTCATTCAATGACCTGATGGACATACCCTCTAGGTAGCCATATACTAGGTCAACTATTAAGCCATAGAGGGGACCAGGATCTTAGCTAGTAGGCATATATCTTATGTGATAGTCATATCCACATTATAGTTTGCATGAATTAAATTCATCCAACAATTAATTCATGTCATCGATGAAAACTTCAGAAAACCTCAGAAAACTAACTCGATATATTCATAAGCATAACCACATACCTTTTCCATGCTGATTATTCAATCATACTTCAAGCATATTGTCCAAGAAAACAAGTAAATCAAGCAATCATCATATTATTTGCATTATGTAAATTCTAACGTGTCACCATCACATTGATCACATTAAAACCCTATTCGGTCCTAATCTAGGGTTTTATTTTTAGTTAAGGAATAAGGGTAAAAATCCTAATTCCATCATATATTTATCATTAGGTGAACCCAAATTTCTATATCCATCTTATCCTTTAATATCACTTAGATCAAATAGGTTCATTATCAACATAGTAAGTTAGGATCTTTGAATTCTAAATCATTATATGCAGGTTGGTTCACATTAGAAACCCTAATTACCTTATCATCATTGCCATTATCTTATTAATTACCATTATTCTCAACAAGATCATGTAATATTACTAAGGAAATACTTTTAATGGTTTCAACTATATAATACCCAAAAATAGGGTTTCCATGTGCTAATCACCACTTTACCATATGTTACCTTTTTTTTGGAACAAAAAGTCTAATCAGATGTCAATTATATTTTATTTGTGTTCTTATCATTTTCCCAATCAAAACCATATGAAATTTTGATATATTCTGACCTACACATTATTTTCTAGGTTTATTTCAAGTTATGCATAAACAAACCAATAACTAGCAACCACGTCATCAAAACTAACACCTTGTATTACCTATTTTCCTTCTAGCTCGTGGGTCTGAGACAAGATATGCTTAATGGGAAACCCATATCCGTCATCTCCCTTCTCCTTCACACGATCCCTGTGGCTCACGTTTGCTTGTGCGTGACCGTCGTCGCTGCCAGAACTGCAACTGACCGAGATCAAGCTGTAACAACCAATCTGCCGACTCCGGCTACTGCTGATAATGATTCTGTGACCACCTAGGCTCCCCGCTCGTAGTCTTGCTTCCTTCTCGTATGAGCGCATCTCTCACCCGAGCGATTGCGAGAGAGAACCATCGCACCCCTCCTTCATCCCTGATTCAATCGCGCGTGCATACCCAACGACGCCAACGGCCTCTCGGGTGCGGCTCGCTGAGATCCTCCCCCATCGCTGATAGGGTGCCGTGACCATCTCCTACAATGTAGAGTCTTCCTCCATTTCCACTATGTAGTTGCAGTCAACTTCTCACGCCAAAGCAAGGCTCCTCCTAGAGTGCTTTTGTCCGTACACCGGTGTGGCCAGCATGGCCTCCACGCCCTCGAGCAGCATTGCCCAAACACCTCTCCTATGCCAGACCCAACTCCAACTTCCAAGATCCAACCACCAACACCGAGCGTCGTGACGCAGACACCACCGCACAGTCATGCTTTCGTGCGCATAGGTCGTGTCGAAGACGCCACATCCACCACTCTCTCTCTCTCTCCATCTCCCTTCTCATCCCCATGGCTGGGCAAAGTTTCATTTCCCTACCTTCTCTCCACAGCCACAGGTTGCGACGGCCAAGGTTAGGTTTCAGTATGACAACCGGTGTCCATGGCAGGCGACATCCATAACAGGGTGTGTTGGTGCCCTCTCTCTTCCACAGAAAAATGGGGAAGAGGATTAGGTGTCGGGGAGGTAATCTTACATTGATTCCTCACTCTAGGATGTTGTTTCCATCCATGTTGATCAAGTCTGCAGCCTCAACAGCCCTATGGCGTCGTGTTATAGTGTTGTACAATGATGGAATAAGAGGGAGGGATGAGGGAAAAAGGGTTGTTTTCAATCGAGTACCATGTGGACCATATATATATATATATATATATATATATATATATATATATATATATATATATATATATATATGCTCCCTTTTCCTTTTCCTATCTTATTTCCCTTCTTTCTTTCTTTTTCCCCTTGAGGTTTAAGGAAACCAAAAGGCTAGATACTATTTTGGCACCGTTATACAATTACTTCCTTTTATTATCGCAACAAATCGATACCAACTAGGAAGGATATTATTCAATCTCCATCTTTTCTTTATTATGCTTGATACAGAGCACACATGGAAAAGTAGTACAAGATATTAAATAGGTTGCCAAATAAATCCATACTTTTCCTCCAAGTATTGCTTTAATTATTTAAACATCATGCATTTTATTTTCTTTTTGGAACCTTTGCATATCATTTTATATTTCAATTATGCAATCATACCAATTCCTTTATTAAAAGATTCCTTTTCCTTTTAAAAACTATGTGACCATGAAATCTTTTCCAAGATGGAGTCATTATCTATATTTTCACATATTTCTTGTAATATTATCATTATATCAATTTTCATCTAAATAAAGCAATATTTAATTAATCCTTTCTCTTTCTTATTGCATTATCTTTGCAATTTGGACTCATTGGAACCCAAGGAACTCAAAAGGCATGAAATCCATCCTTGGAGGATATTCCTTTTCCTTTTAGAGGTTTCTACATCTTTCTTTTCTCCATTTTCTTATTTACTTAACTAATAATGGAGTTTCTTTTGTCTTATCCATGTTATTGGGCCCAATAGCCAACAAAGCCCACAAAACAATCAACAAGGCTATTGTAAACGAAATTCATTTATTCAAAACAAATTATATCGTTATTTGTTCAAATATCTTTAATAGGAGAAATTACATTTCTCACCCAAAGAACCCAAAAATTGGGGTTGCAACAGACACATGGGGATAAACTGTGAATGATAGATATGGGATTTGTCCCTCCTACTAGAGTATGATATCCTGGCTACTTGATAAGCGAGACTGAAAACACATGCTCATGCACATGTGAATCAATATATGATATTGATGTCACATTTTCTTTGACGGTCTTCTCTTGGTTCAAGGAACATGGATTCAACATTAAGAGGATGACCTTCCATGCCTCGAGTTCATCCTTGATATCAAAGACAAAGGAATTATACAATTACTCCAACACCTTACATAGATTGTAGGTTGAAGTTGTTCTCCAACTTTCCATTCACTTGGGTAGCACTGATCTGTAACTAGGAACCATTGTTTTCTTGTGATGTCATAAGCTAGTTATGGACATTCACTACCGACGTGACATGGGACCTATAGGGTCACACACATAGGAACTCATCTAGAAGAGGAGTTTGTTCTTGAATGGCAATTAGATTGATTAGTAAAGTGTTTAGATATTCAATTCACGCAACATATTGACTGATTGGCTAACTGGTGTGCCAAGCGACCCTCTCACTGACTGAAACAGCCATTTGGGCATGCCAGATGGCTGTCTCAAGTGTTGATATGACTATTTGGGCTGTCTGGGCAATCAAAGTTCGAATTGGCTAAGTTCATCCTTTGAACCAACCGGCTCATCTCGACTCACCAGACGTGCATCTGGGTGAGCGAGACAGGTTTCTCACCTGGGTGAGATGGCTCAGTTGGGCCAAACAAAGGTTCATGATGTTTCCTGAATAGCTTTTGATTGACAAACTTGGATGCAAGTAAGTTAATATGTGATATAAATTAGAATCAAAATTGCCAAATTTGTATCCAATTGGTAAATTTCAAAACAACCATTTGGTAGTGTGAGACGATCGTCTCACACACCATAAGACCTTCTAGGTGTGCTAGATGAGTGTCTAGCATCTCACAGGTTGCGAAAGTTGAAGTTCTTCCTGTCCCTTCCACTCCCACACAATTCCATATAAATAGGGAACCCTAACCCTAACCCCACCTATAAAAGGAGGGGTAGCGGGGGCTTCCCAAGACAAAACACACAACACACACACTAAGAATCAGTTCCTCTAACAACAATTGTCCTCTCTGGTTGTGGTAACTGAGAGAGTGCAAGTAAGTCCTACCCTACAGGGAGGGATAGCCAACATGAGAGAATAACTAATAAGTTATCGGTGTGGGAGAGAAGGTTGGTGACTAGTACACCAATGGGAGGGACAACTCCTTCCTTCTGTTCTAGTTGAATGATAGGAGTTCTAGTTGTTCTGTGTCGACTACTCTAGAGGAAGAAGTCCTTTGGTTGTTGCTTGGAGAGAAAAGTCAACCTATAGTTTGTGGCGAGACCACCAGAGTCACTGAAGTGGTTGCGTAGATAGTTGTTCATGGTGAAGACACAACCACCGTCCAAGAGAAACTTGTTAGTAGTTGCAAACAAGTGAGTTTTGTCGTTAGACTTACACTTGGACAAGGTATAATTCGCTAAAACCATTATACCTATTTCATAGTAGTTGACGCAATCTTGCTGTTATGGGAAGATGGATAGATAAAAATTTTGTTTCCACTTCTATACTTTGTGCCCATATTTCCCAACACAAGGCATTAAAGTCCAACATTGGTATCGACATACCCACATACATTCAAGATCCAACAACTAGACTTGTATCATTAGGGTCCAACATATATATTATACAAGACATCCACATCAAGACAATCATAAGAGAGGATACTTCCTGATTTGGGAGGGGAAGGCATGAGATCAAGAGCCATATCACATTTGGGTCACACGTTTAGACAAATAAGCCAATTGTGTCCCACTAGGTCTTCACTAGTGGACTAGGATCACATAAACCATCATATCAAGATATAGTGTGAATATGGGGCATTAGGGCCTCTGGACATCATGCAATTACTAATTTGAAGAATGCAAAGATATTTGGTGTACAACGTAGGTCAAACACATAATTTCATTAGGGTATAAACATGCATAGCCTTTTAGGGTCACATTCATGAATAAAATCAATATAATCCAAGATAAACACAATAAGGAACACATGGGGTGGTATAGTTTCAAGGATAACATAAAGTTACCGATTTCATAGTTTGGACGGTAGATAGGCATCAAAGTTTCAAGCTTTAATCAAAATCATGCATTAAACATGGTCAAAGAAAGTTAAAGGTTGTATTTTTTCAAATCAGGAGAACTAGGATCTTATTCAAGTCATGAAACCATGTCTAGGTTGTAGTTGTTTCCAAGATGATCCATTTGATATGTAGTTTCATATATTTTTTAGAAAGGAATAGAGAATTATGTACTTTTGACATATTGCATCAAGAATTATACAAAGGGGTAAAGAATGTTGTGTTTCATTTATGTGGCGTATCAGGCCATTTGTTGTGGATCCAATGGCCGTTCCCTTCTCTCTTGGGCCCACGATGTCGGGTCACTCACTCTCCTTTCTTATCGTACCGGTGTAGTTGGGAGGGATCGTCTACAACCCACCACCGTTGTCTCACATCTTGTCAGTGTAGGAGTGTGACCATGTGGTGGTTCCTCATTGGCTCTCCCTAGTCCTTCTTGACCATGATGGTTGTTCTTTGATGCCTTAATGACCATTGATGGACTCGCACCTCCCAAGATCCAACGGTCACTTCTCGTAGGTTTGTGCTCTGGATGTTTGAAATAGTAGCGTCGTCTGTGGTGGTGGACCTCACCGAAGACTGTATGTGCGGTCACTCGAGGGCCCAGTGGATGACTCTGAGGATCCATTCATGATGGACAAGCTCTAACGGGGCCATTACACCCTTCAGTCCATACCAAGTGAGGCTAGGGCACCAATGTGCTTGGGTCATGAGGTGGCGGCGCCACCGCAACGAAGGGGAGGAAGGAGACAAAGCTGTATATGTTTTAGGGAGAGAAACAAGAGGAAAAAGGGTAAAAAAGAAAGAACAAGATGAAATGAATTGTTTGGGTGTATCAATTTCTCAAAACAAGGCAAGAACGATGCTAATTAGTTTCTCCAAAGCAACCCTACTACACTGCTTACGGACACAAGAAGGAGACAAGCGAGGGTCGTCAGATCCTAGATCCACAATCTAGCAACCAAGAAAGAAGGAATCATTAAGATTTGAAGGCTTGGGTGGCAGCTGGGCCGCTCCCCCACTCTCTTGGGCCCCAATGAAGCCAGCCCAAGAGCACCAAAAGAAACAAATCCGAAATAAATCAAAGTAAATAAAGGGAAACTTTGAAATCTCATAATTTAAACTATAAAGGTCCGATTGAGGTGATTTTTTGTCATAGAACTATTTGTTACCCTAAGTCCACACTCCTAATGTCTATGTAGCCAAAGATGAGTACACTTGGGCATTTGTCTATAGAATGGCACATAGTTTCACACAATCAATATATATGAAAAAGGCAATAAAAAAACTAAAGAGATAACAAGATACTAAACATGGAGATAAGAGATATGTACCCATTTCTAGATTCAAGTATACCCATTTGTATTGCATTTCAGAGCTTTGAGTCTTTAGTGTAGTGAATCTTCATTTGCAAACTACAAATTCCATAAACAAAACATATTAATGCTAAAGCATTAAGTACGCAATGAAAACCATGTAACAGAGTTTAAGAGTAACATAAAAGTTCCTTGGCTAGAAACATCATATTCAACAAGAAGTAGAAATAAGAAGAGAACACTTAACAATGTTATTTTGATCAAAGCATGTTTTAAGTTTATGTATCCATTATATCAAATGTAGGCCTTTAGATAAATTCTCATGGGAAGAGTCTCTAAGGATGCTCAACATTTTCTACCCTATCCGTAAGGGACTTCAAGGTCATCGCCTAGAGGTAAGCCTTGCATTGTAACGGTCCACCTTATCAAGTAAGACACCCGACCTAGTGTCCTTACCCCAAAACATCATGCAGGTGCACCAGGGTATATAATGGATTTCTCTATATTATGTTCAAGGTTTTTCAACATAGTATAGTCAACATGAAAGTAATATTCATAGGGAACGATAGCTCAGAAAAGTATTTATCTAGCCAAGAATTCATACGAGAATACATACAAACATGCTAATAACATAGTAGGGTCAAGAGATTAAGCGTACCTTGTGAGTAGAGAGCAAGTCATAAACCATGAGCAAGATTCTAGAGAAGGTTCAATCCAAAGGGGACCTAAGATATATACAAAAATAATAGAGGGTCTTAGATCAATAGAGTTTTGATAAGATAAACATCATATGAGTCATGTGGATGTTTCCCTAGGTCTAGTTTCTCTAAGGTCAAACATCATTTTCAAAGTTCCAACCATGCATGTATCGATTCAACATAGTGTAAGTATCAAAATTAAGACCTAGGTCTAGGAAAAACATCCACATTATAAGTGATACAAGATTTAGGTAAAGTCTGGTTTGGCAATGAGGAAGCATGATAATTACATTATCAACAAAGTCTAGTCATGCATGATCACATTTAGTCATATAAGATCCATATCAAGCACTAGCATCATATATCCAAGTCTTATGATCATAGAAAAGTATAGGATTGATAAAGTTGGTATCTTGTCATATGAACATGATAAACTACTGATTTGAACAAGATAAGGTATAAGATTATCTTAAAGTCATATTTCATCTTATGGAAACAAGCTAGGTTAACTAGATCATTTAAAGCACAAAAGAGGTGCTTGAGATCTCATAAGTCAATTCTAGCTCATTAGTACAACATCTTGGTTCAAAAGGGTATAAGACATAAGATAAGTGAGTGGCTTCAAGGTTCATCCATTTCCAAAAGGACTAATTAGGTCAAAGACATCACATAAGATCAAATTACATCATTCAAGTACATAAAGGAACAACCTTTTAGTTTATGATAGTTCAAGATGTAATTGAGGGACAAACTAATGAACTAGATCATTAAGTCACGTTTCAAGAAAGCAATATCTACTGATTTGCATGGCAATACGATTACATACCATTTGTAGTGCAAGATTTGCATGTTTACATAAAGTTTGATGATTAAAAGAGCATGCAAGATGATTAAATAACAAAACAGTAGGGGCCAGAGAAAGATCAAGAACAAAACGTATTACCATTAAAAAGGTGGAATTTTTCCGATCAAATTGATATATAACACTTAGGAATTTGGATGCAAATGAGGGAGATACATAATATAGAAGATTATAGCTAAAAGGGGGGATTTTTGGGGGATTTACCCTCAAATGGTCTGAGAGAGGGAGGTATTGGGCTGGCTAGTTGGTCGGCAGCATCCAGCAGCCCTGACCTGCTTCTACACAATGGTGAGCAGAGTCTAAAGATGATCAACTTGCTCAGTTGATCACTGTTGGGAGCGGTGACACTCGGGCTCGGACATCAACCGGCGTAGCGTGAGGAGAGGTGAATGGAGGAGCGATGGCTCATGATCTATACGAAGCCAGGTGAACGTGTGTGGGGACGAGCGACAAGACCGTCCACAACCAATCTGACAACCCTTGTTTTGTCCCTAACCCCGTGTTGGGCCCTTGGCATGCCAAGGTGGTAGTGGAGAGTGGGCGTGAGGTGTGAGAGAGGCAGAGCTTCCACAAGGTCAGAGAAAGCAAGAGGGGGTCAGGGTGAAGGTTGGGGTAGCTTAAATAGAAAGAGAGGGGACACTCATGCTTGCTTTAGTGTTTGGGGGCGGTGCCCAACCATTGGTAATTGGAATGCAATCTACTTGGAAATGAATTCACCCAAGAAGAGAGTCATCCACGTCCCATTGTCTCCGGGTGCAAGTCTTGTGGTCAAAAGTGGGGCAAGTATGGGCTGCGGTGGTCAGAACAAAAGTTGTGAAGAAGTTTGTCTGCCATGGCTGATATCATATAGGTAGGAAAAAGGGGGAGGGTCAGTGGTTGTTGGATCAGACTAGGATCCATGGAAAAGGAAGATCAAAAGGCTAGGGATAAGACAAGCCGAAAGAGGGAAAGGGAGACAAGCATTAAGGGGGAAAAGGGAAAGGAAGGGTGAGCGCACTTCTCACATGGTCCAACACCTTTGGGCCAAAGAAAGGAGGTTGGCCCATGGCCAAAGAAAAATGACAAGAATGAAGAATAAAGAGAAGATATAAAAGTATGGAAATAAAGGGGAATAAAGAGAGAAAAATGAGTGTGATGATAGGGTGGTTACATGTTCATGTATAAGATCAAAAATAGAAGGAAAGTAGGGTGACGAGTACTACATTTACAACTAGTTTAGAAATGGAATTAAGCATCATATGCACATTTATTGTATTCAAGGTTAATCAATTATGCATCCAAAAGTATCAAATGTCAAAATTGAAGGCAACATATGTACATAGAATATGATTTGAAGGTACCTAAAGAGAAGATCTCGTCTATCACATTTTGCACCATTAGAAAGTTGGCGGAGAGCTCTACAAAATAATATATACTAGGAGGTCGAAAGATCATAGGAAAAAGGTTCAATTTAATTTGTAAGGTGGTGACATATTATGAAATGGTACATGGTTCAACATTACAAATTAATGTCACATATTATAAAATTGAGCATGGTTGTGATCTAATTGGAGCGTCACCACACTCAAACTATAAAATTGACATTAAGTTGAGTAAGAACCGCTGAGTGAGAGAGATATAGTACAATGGAGGAGAGAGAAAAGTTAGGTTGTCAAAGCATGAGAACATGGTAGTTGTTGAGATGGTAACACATATTAAGAACATGTACCAAGATTAGACTGGACAAAAGAGATATGATGTTTCTAAGGTGTTGTTCAAGTGCAATATGGAAGAAGGAGATCCAGTATGTCCTCATGTGTTGAAGTTGATTGGGTATGTGGAGAATCTTGCTAGAGTGGGATTTCCCTTGGGCCAAGAGTTGGCCACATATATGTTCTATAGTCATCATCAAAATCATATAGCATGTTCGTAATGAACAACAACGTGAATGATTTTAACAAGCCATTGTCAGAATTACTTGGCATTTTGAGAACAATGGAAGTACAAATGAATAAGGACAAAGCCAAATCTATTATGATGATCAAAAAAGAAAAGGAAGTCCAATGGAAAAGAAAAGCTAAGAAGAGTTCTAAAGCTATGTAGAAACCCAAGTCTTTTGCACTAATGCTAAGGGAGGGGTGACCAAGGAAGGCAATTGTTATCACTATCACTAGGATGGACACTGGAAAAGAAATTGCCCTCTTTATTTGGAGGAATTACGGAAGAAGAAGTAGGGGATAGAGATCTCCACTTCAAGTATATACATTATTGAGATAAATATGTCTACTTCTTCATCTTGGTTACTTGATACCAGATGTGGATCTCACATATGTTCAAATATGCATGATATGAAAAGAAATAAGCCTTTAAGAAAGGGTGTAGTCGAACTGCACGTTACAAAAGGAGCAAGAGATGTTTCCATTGTAGTTGGAACCTATCATTTATGTCTTTCTAGTGGGTTTGTGAGAACTGTTATTATGTAAATGTCATTAAGAGAAGCATCATTTATATATCTTGGATGGACAAGAATGGGTTTGAATTTCACATTAAGAATGGTCGATTCTCTAGTTCTAAAGATGAGATATTTTATGGCAGTGACCCAATGTATTATGCTTTTTATTTTCTAGATCTAGACCGCAAGTGTTTATAACATATATACCAAAAGACTAAAAATTGATAACTCAAACAAAACATACGTTTGGCATTGTCATCTAAGGAACATTACTGAGAGACACATCTCTATACTCCATAAAGATGGTTATCTAGACTCTTTTGATTTTGAATCAATAGAGCCATGCAAATCTTGTTTATTAGGCAAGATGACAAAGACTCCTTTCAATGGTCACACTGAGAGAGCAAGTGATCTATTAGGACTTATACATACAGATGTATACATACCTTTTAGAACAAATGCTAGAGGTGGTTACTAATACTTCATTAGCTTCACTGATGAACTAAATAGGCTTCTCTATGTGCACTTGATGAAACACAAGTCAAAAACCCTTGAAAAGTTCAAGGATCATGAATGAAGTACAAAACCATTTGGTAAAAGTATTAAATAATTTCATTCTAATTGAGGTCGAGAATACTCAAGCCAAGAGTTTGAGACCTTCTACGAGCCTATGGTATCATATCACAATGGACTCCACATGGAACACCACAACAAAATGGTGTATCAAAAAGAAGAAATTGCACAGTAGTAGATATGGTGCGAGCAATGATGAGTTTTGTTGATCTTCCAATTACATTCTAGGGATATGCTTTAGAAACCATTACATTTACACTTAATTTTGTACCATCTAAATTGGTTCAAGACACCACTGAGATTTGGCACGGGAAATGGCCCAATGTGTCTTTTATGAAGATTTGGATATGTGAAGATTATGTGAGAAAGAAGTTTCCCAAAATGCTTGGACCCAAATAAGATAAATTTTATTTTTTTGATATCGTAAAGAAACTAGGGAATACTAGTTTTACAATCCATCTGACAACAAAGTGTTTGTTGATAGTAATGTTGTATTCCTAGAAAAGGAATTTATTTATAAAGGAATCGGTGGGAGAAAAGTGGAACTCCAAGAGGTTCGATACCAACAAGAAAATGTTAAACTTATAGAGGTACACAAGGAACTAAAAGACTCATAAGTTATTGTGGAATCTCGAATTCCTCTTGGGATACATGAAACTCATAGATCTAGTAGGATATGCCTTGAGCCTGAATGATTTGGTTATCTTGTGACTCAAGAAGGTAATGAATTGGTCATAGATGATGAGCCAACAACCTACCTAGATGCTATTGAGGGACCAGAGTCTGAGAATTGACTTGAGGCCATGGGATCTGTGATGGAGTTCATGTACACGAATAAGGCATGGACCTTGGTGGATCCACCCGAAGGGGTAAAACCCATAGGGTGAAAATGGGTTTTTAAGAAGACGACTGACATGGTTGGTAATGTACAAACCTATAAGGGAAGATTGGTTGTAAAGGGTTTTTTAGAAAAGTTCAATGTGTTGACTATGAAGAAAACTTTTCTTCAACTGCCATGGTTGAATCCATCATGAACATACTTTCCATTACAACTTATTATGACTATGAGATTTGACAGATGGATATTAAAACCACATTCCTTAATAGGAATCTTCTTGATGATTTGTACATGACACAACTCGATGGTTTTATAAATCCAAAAGATGCAAATAAAGTTTGTAAGCTACAAAGGTCGATCTATGAATTGAAACAAGCATCTAGGGTATGGAATCTTCAATTTGATGAAATAATAAAAAAGAGTTTGGCTTTAGTCAAAATGAAGATGAACCATGTGCTTACAATAAGGTTAGTGGGGCGTAATTGTATTCCTATTATTGTATTTAGATGACATATTTTTGACAAGGAATGACATCCCTACTTTACATATGGTAAAGACCTGGCTGGGAAGTGCCTTCTCTATGAAGGACTTAGGGGAAGTTTAGGAATCAAGATCTATAGAGATAGATCTAGAAGGATTCTAGACCTAAACTAGTTCACATGTATTGATAAAGTGTTGAAGAGGTTCAGCATGGAGAAATCTAAGAGAGGAAACTTACACATGTCCCATGGTGTTAATATCTCTATAGTTCAATGTCCTAGTTTCTGTAAAAAATGAGAGTGCATGATTAAAATTCCATATGCATATGTAATTGGATCTATCATGTACACAATGTTATGTGCTCATTCTGATGTCTCATATGCCTTTGAGTATGACTAGCAATTAGCAATCAGACCATGATGAAAGTCACTAGACTGCCGTAACATCTTTAAGTACTTGAGAAGAACTAATGATCATTTCCTTATCTACGATGGTGAGGTAGTGTTGGTGGTAAAAGGTTACACCGATGCAACACTCCAAACTTACAAAGATGATTTTAGACCGTAATATGAATTTTTCTTTTGCCTTAACAATGGATTTGTAAGCTGGAACAATTCCAAGCAAGAGAAAGTTGTTGATTCTATAATAGAGATTGAGTACATTGCTTCATCTAATGCAACAAAGGAAGTTGTCTGGATCAAGAAGTTCATCTCTGAACTTGGGGTGGTTCCAAGCATTAATGATGTAATAGAGTTGTATTGTGACAAGAATAGAGCAATTGCATAAGATAAGGAACCCAGACTGCACTAGCGTTCCAAGCACATACTATAATGATTCCATGTCATACAAAAGATTATACAACAACCAGATGTAAATATTTGTAGAGTGCCACGGAAAGTAATGTTGTTGACCCTAGATAAAAGCACTTTTGCAGCAGAAACATGAAGGTCATGTTAGGTCACTTGGGATTAACTTCATGGGTGACTGGCTCTAAGTGTAAGTGGGAGTCTGTTGGTATCTATGCCCACAGAGCCAGTTATACGGGGACTGTTATGGCATATCTTGTAAATGATTTGATTAATAGTAAAAGAAATTTCATCTATATGTTGGTTCAAACATGAGATGATGATATAACATGCTAGATGTCTAAATAATGATTTTATTGAATTCCATATGTCTTTAGGTTGAGGTCCTGAACAATGAGATTATATGTATGATAAGAGTATTTACATTCTGATTATGTCCCTAGTCGGATACTATTGTAGAAGCAAATAGCCAACAATAATACATAAGACTACAGTGTGTATTGGGTGATGATAGAATCTCATTGTTCATGATATGTGATATCAAATCAAACACATAGACACTTGTTGGGGAACAGTGTAGTGGACAAACCTAGCTTGAGAGTGATGCATGTAAACCATTAAGTGATAGTTAGAATCAACTCTCACAGTGATAGTGGTGATTGTGATTCTTAGACCTGAAGTCACTACACTCATCACATGTTGTTCGATACATTTGAATGTCATTCAACATAATCTTAAATAAGGGTTTCCATAAAGGTGATGCTTGGATACATTGTGACACATGAGAATTGATTGTGAGTGATGTGGATGGGATTTATCCCTCCTACTAGAGTTGATATCCTTACCACTTATTAAGTGGCACTAAGAAAATGTATGGTTGTACTCATATGAGTATATATATGATACTGAGTTGAAATGCATGTCTATAGTCTGCTCTGGTTCAAGAAACATAGATTAAATAATTAATAGGATGATTCTTCGATGTCTCGAGTTCAATATGGATATCTGAGATAAAGGAATTATACAATCATAGTAACACTGATCATAGATCTAAGTTGAAGTTATTCTCCAACTTTCTAATTACTTAGGTAGTAATGATGTGTTGCTAGATATCGCTCTTTCTTGTGATGTCATAAATTAGCTATGGACATTCACTACTAACATAACTTGTGACTTATAGGATCACACATATAGGATGCACCTGGAATAGGAGTTTACTCATGAATGAGATTTAACTTGATTACTAAAGTGTTTAGGTAATCAATTTAAATAACATTGGCAGAAAATTGACTGACTGGAAATGTGACTCAACTTACTCAAAGTGTTGAGTCGACTAACTAAAAAATCTAGTCAACTGATTGGACAATCAGTAAGATTGGATCAAAGATTGATGCTAACATCAAGTTGTGCATTGAAGGACAATATATTTGTGAATGGGAAAGCATTCCAATTGGCAGACTAGATGTTCTAGTCTATGTCTGGGGTGCGGGTCGACCAACTCAAGTATTGAGTTGACTGACTCGTGATTCACAACAGCCAAAATTTTTTGAAAATCAATCTCTTAGACTCCTAGTTGATCTGGAAGCGTTGACCCTGACCCTCCAATAAATAGAGGGATAATCACGGCTTTCGAAAGACAAAACTAATACTGATAAATATTGTCTGCTCATAGTTGGGATGACGTGAGAGCCTGAACAAATCTTACCCATAAAAGGGAGACACAACCAGGGAGAACAAGTCAACACTAGTACGTTGACATCGAAGGAAAAAACTCCTTCCCCTTGGCTATAGTAAAAGTAAAGAGTAGTTCTTGGTGATCCGTGTGGACTATAATAGAGGTGTGGAGGCCGTCGTCAATCCCGCTAGAGGACTACGTCAGTTGTTGTCCGTAGTGTCACACTAGGAAGCTGCTTCGATTACCATCTAGGTGTTGTCAGATCTAGAAATATTGTGCTAGGAGGATTGTCATCGGACTTACTCCAGGACTAGGTATATGTCTCACAAATCCTCCTCCTTATATACATCGTTGTGATACGATCTGCTTGATCGGGATACAGGCAGATAATTTTTATTTTCACTGCCTTATTTGTTGGTCGAAATTCCCAAAGATTGATGGAATATTGATAAAATTTATATATTAAACAATCCTAGAGATTATGTGGATATTAAGTTTGTGTTGAAGGCCATGGAATTGAGTAAAAGGTTGGCTCAAGGTTATGCTCACCTATCTTTTGAGTGAAAATGCTCGAAGATATCTATTTGTAGATAGGGCCGGACCATGACTACTATTTCTACTCAACAAACATGTAGGCGGGGAAGAACTGTTAAGAACATGTGCTAACCAACATTATCTATTCCATTGTGGATACGAGTAAGGGATTTAGCCCTGAACATTAGCCTCTATTGTTTTATTGGACAAGTTCGCTGAACAACAATTAACATCTTGACGCGCCTTAGATTCACCTTTTCAAACCTGGTTTCTACTATGTTCTTTTATTTTATGGGACCAATGTTACTACCCACGTGTATATTTCAGAGCACATATCCTTCTAAAATATTTCTTGAATTTATACAATGATATACTGTATCTGTCCAGCAATTATGTTCATGGGTTTTATGCATGAACTGAACGGTTATAACCTGAACTAGATCTGATCTTTACAGAAGAATGTTATACTAAGTCTTATGGGTTATGGTAATCGTTAATTGTGATATGTATATGCAAGGGTTATATGCATGAACTGAACGTTTTTGAAAAAAAGAACTAAAAAAAGTAGGTCCAGTGTTTGTGAGCGCTACCAAACTTCTGTTGTGTGTATCCACAAGCACTCCAGATCTCAACTTTGTGATATCCCATCCAATACCACCCATATATAAACACCTTCTAAAAAAAATTAGACGTATTAACAGTAGAAATCAAATGGGCCATGCCGCGACACAAACTCGAAACAGAAAATTTGAACCCACTCCGCGGATTGCTTCTCCTAAATCCGCAACGTGCCTGCAGCCGGTCTCCCTGGCAGGATACAAGCGCAAGCGCCTCAATGACTCTATCCTTGCTGCAGACTTCCACGAGACGAGAAGGAAAACAAGCGAAGAAGACCCCGCTCGCGTGTCCTGGTCTCAGTAGGTGCGCGCAAGCTAACGGACGAAACCCTATAGCTTAAAGGTGAAGTGGCATCGCCAATGGCGGATCCAGAAATTTACTACAAGGGGGGCTGCATTATGAGTAGTCACAAATATTGACTATAGATATAGATGGAAAAATAATAATTATTTAGAAGAAAATAAAAAATATATACCTAACTTAATGTTCTCATTGTCTCCAATATGAAAAATAAGATATTTGTAAAAAATAAAAAATATAACATAAATGAGATATAATTCACTATATCAAAGTAATTAATTTGTTTAAATGGCTAACGTCATAAATAATACATTATTTAACTATAATTTTCAAATTCAACGACTAGACAATCAACAATGTAATCATAATTCACAGTCACATGATCACTGCAATGTGTATAAAATTCATAACACAAAAGAAAAATACCATTAATATTAAAAATAAGAACAAATTCACCTTTTAAGTGGAGAACAAGCATCAAAATATAATATGACACTGTTTAGTGGACCGTGTCATGCTGGAAGACCCAGAAAAATTATACCAGTCAAATCTTGTACTATAAATGATATACGTATAATGTATTAGGTAATGTCAATTTATTTTAAGATCTTAACACAATGATCTATATGAAGGAACCTTGAGAAAGAAAAGGAAGGAAAATATTTAATATAGTTGTATAAGTAACACATAGTGGAGAAAGAAATTGAGGAATGAAAAGTGAAGAGAATGAAGAGAAAAGATCCATGAATATATTTCTAATTTTTTTATTTAAAAGTCAAAGAAAAGAGAATATGAAAAAAATACTTATATATTTTTATTGACTTTCATTTTACATGTCATCTTTACTTTTCTTTCTCCATTTGATTAAAATTATATCTATAAGATGAAATTTTCTACATTTTCTTCTCCTTCTTACCCCCACATTTTACATGTTTTTTCCTATTATTTTTTTACCTTATGTCAATTCAATCATTCTCGTTTCTTTTATAGATAGAAGCATTATCATTATTTTCTCTAGTTCTTGTAAATTTATAATTATTGTTATATAGACTAAATTGATAATATATAAATATTATGTAACTAAAATATTATGAAATATCATGTAACAATAAATATAATTTAGATCTATTTCTATATAGTAGTATAGATCTTTTCTTAATTTGAGAGTGATTGACTAATGAAAATTTGAAAAGAAAATATATAACTAGAAGGTGATTAGTTGTGCATGTATTGTAATCATTTTTTCCAATGGTGTATAATTATAATTGAGTGAACTTACTCAAGTTATAACTAATTATGTTTTCTAATTAATGAGTCAATTATATTGAATTAGATTCTAATTTATACGTCAACATGATGCATGTTATATTTTTATGAATTTGATATTATGTAATTAATTTTCATATATAAAGATATAGTCTTTATAGAGCTCCACTTTCAAGTATGGTAGGAGAGATAATTTTTTAAGTCTTAATACAATTAGTATGAAATTACTAATCAAATTTTAATAGCAGAGAAACTGTAGATATAATTGATTAAGCCCATAATTGATGACATCTATGTTATAAATGTAAATTGTATGATTTGTGAGGGGTTAAGGCACATGATCCATAAATATATTAATTTTAACTCCTAAGTAGCTCATACAAAGAAGGATGATAGGATTGATTGAAATAATAAGATTAAAAGTTAAATTTTGTGTGGTGTAATATAATACTTTTACAAAATACAAAGTTGTACATGATATCATAGTAATAACATAATTTTTTTTGGAGGGGGCTTCAGCCTGGACAACCCCCTTCTGGTTCCGCCCATGATCGCCACTGTCTAAATCGACTCCTTTAAAGGAGATACTCCACCAATAAGACGTTCAATCATCCTAGTCTAGATCTCACTCCAATTAACGTCCCTATTAGCTCCCTGCTCAATGTGATTTCCAAACCAACTCCTCTTGAAGGTTAGAAAACAGAGAAAAAACAGCTGGGGGACGTCAATGTAAATTTGGAGGGTGATTCCTGCCATGCAAATACGGTAATAGAGTAGCAGACTCCAACAGCGATCTCCACAGCTGAGAGCAAGGCATAGCGTTTACAAAGTGATTGCATTCTACACCAATTGCTCATCGCCACTTAGTCAGCGCTACAATTTCTCCCCATGAGAAATGAGTTATTGGAAGAGTTTGTCAATAGTGCAGGTTTGGCAAAGTAATCCTTAGCAGTTGACTCACTGTCCGTTGATTGCCCGTCTCTACCCGTACAATCGGCACAGCTTAATTTGTCAAACGAAATAAAAATAAATAAATACGTAACATAAAGAAAATTGTTCAACATAAACCAAATTCTGCTACCAACCTCCTACTCGGAATTCGTTACCAACCATGCGCGCTTGGACGAGATCGCTCGGTCAAGGGACACATCACAAGACCGGAACCACCTTCCTGCCCTTGGAAGAAGCACGGCGCAAGCGACAAATCCTAGCTTGCTAGTTTACTGGAATCTCCTTGCTCTTTCCCCATAGACATTCGCAATGCAAAGCCAAATCTGAATCCCAAGTACTACCAGGTGTAAACGCCCGTTCAACTTGACTTCCTCAAGATATTCTCACCTGCAAGGTCTAAGCTAGCTAAATGGGCTCTGCCAGTTGATTTCCTTAATAACTACCTGATTTTACGCCGAGAAGAGGACTCTGTCATTTATGTTTTGACGAATGGACCTTGAAAATTATGACAAATAGTGTTAGAGTTCGATTACTCGGAACTCTTCTTCCTGCCAGCTCTGAAATAAGATAGTTTCATAGATCGATATGCCAAATTGACCTGAATTGTTGAGAGCCCTTTGGTTAAACGACCACCACGGATGATATGTATATCTATCTATTCTATTATAAAAAGAGCGAGTTTTGCAGACAGTTCAAATACACCTGTCCAAAGTCATATTGACCAATCACATACTACGATTTTGCCAATGTGGCAAAAGCTTGCACTCTCCTTCACTCAAGCTGTTCACACATTTTTTCAGCTTTTTTACTTCAATAAAATGATTTTATTTGAAAAATTGGAGCTCACTCTTTTTAAACTCTCTCACGTTTAAAAAAATAAAACACCAACCCATGTCTTTCTCCTTCCCTCTTCCAACATACACACGATGCCACCACGTTTTCGGCAGTTCCCAAAACACCGCTGCTTTGAAAATTTGAAATACATCACGTTACCTCAACAATAGGATGAAACAACCAACTTTAAATTTGAAACTACAAAATTGACTACCCATTATCTCTCACAACTTCCCCACCCACGTTAGTCATTATCTCTCACAACTTCTCCATCCACGTTTCCAACTTCATACAAAACTAGCGGCTATCTATCACAGCCTCCCCACACAGGTTAGTCATTATCTCTCACAACCTCCCCACCCACGTTTCCGACTCCATGCAAAACTAGCGGCAGATGTGTCACCCCAACTACCAGATAAACGAGCACAAAGCCTCTTCCTAGAACAACTATCTCTTTCTATCCTCCGTTCATTCCTTTCCATACGTCACTCTGTCATCGTCTGCCCTCTGCCATGGTGCACATTAGCTCTACAAGCAGCCGCTCAACCACTGTGGTTCCAACAAAACATTCGCAAGTCACAGCCACATCCAAGGTAGCTGCCACGATGGAGGTCTCCACAGCAAGACGCCAGTTCTCCGCTAGGAGCAGGGCCAAAGTGAGCCGGGAGGCAAAGGATCGTGAGTCTGGAAACCTACCATGACCTCCCTCGGACAGAGAGCTATGACAGTATTGTGGAACATCAGAGAAAGATCCAGTGAGGAGCGATTAACAAATTCCAATTGAGATGGTTGGCCTTCAAACATTATTTCAGATTTTAAGTCATTGGATCTACACAATCAAAATTAATGCCTGATCAATTATTAGTTTAATCCCCTGTATCACCTGCCATAATCATGAGCAGCAAGATTCATCAACACCACAAACTATCCTCAGCTCTACGAATACTCCCTGCCCTTGGTGTTTTCCAGTTGTGGTATCGGCTTCACAAACTTGCCCAACACCTCTGTTACCAGCCCACCTAAGTCCCTCCCCCTTCCTTCTCGCTACCTCCACCACCACTCAGCATGTGCGACGTACACTCGCAGTGAGGAGAGACTGACTGCCTCAAGCGTACACAAATTTGCAACATCACTTATCTACTAGATATAACAGGGATCCTGGAATATGAAGGGGACGGTGAATTGATCTCCAGGTCTCGGCGAAAAAGACAAGTCTCTTTATCTATTTACATCGTCATACTTTCAATTTATCTATGTACTTTTTTCTAAAAGGATAAATAATTATGCAATCACAATATCTCAAGCCTCAACAAACTTATTATACGCTTGCATTATCTAATCAATTCATCTCCTATATTCTCTCGCTTGTACCAATTTGTTCTCCTCAAATTGTCTTGTTTTTTATAATTTGTTTAACAAAATAATCTTTGTAGTACTTTCTGAACCGAATGGAATGAAATTGTGCAATACCAACTTTCCACCCCCCTCACACCCACCGCAATTCACATTGTATTATTTTCACGATCACATATCTTAACCAAACTTGTCTAACAGAAGACACCAAGATGGTTAGACACTCGGTTTGTTAGTGAGAGGTCCCAGAATCGAGCCTAGGCCACAGGATGAATAGAATGACCAATTTAAAAAAAAACAAACTTGTCAGTTACTTCTTTGGCGGGGATGTTCCTTCCACTTCCCGTACAAATCATGTGGATCGGGATGTATCAAATTTTTTATCAACTAAAACATTGGGTCATTGTCAATCGAATTAGTACATGTAGTAATATTTTTTCAAATAGAAAAAAGATAATATATATTATTTTTAAAAATAAAACATAACCACAGATCAATTCTTTCCATATATTGTCTTAACGGGTTCGGTTGTTGTATATAATGCACACTCTTAGTATCAACCAACTATTTTATGTAATCATTGGAAAATGAAGCAAATTTTATTTAAATAATTATTTTGCCTTTAGAATTTCTAATGAAATATAATTGGATACCATGTGTTACCTTAGATGTGCCTTCTATTTCTAAATAATATTCATGGAAATGATTACAAAAATTAAATAGACAGATACAATAAAATATCTTTGTTCAAGCTTATTGCTGCACTTTAGAATATAAAATTGGCTAAATGAATTGGGTTTTACTTCTTAACCAGGAAAAAGGTACATGTGAATGGAAGTATATTGAAAAAAAAGGAAACTAATATATTTTAAGCCCCGCTATTCCTAAAAAGATTACATCGGATCCTTTATAATGCACAAAGTAATGAAGGTGGTGCATGGATTCAAACTCCAAGCATTTTTTTTTGTCGGTCCAAAAAGTGTGTTACTGAATTACCAAAACTTTGGGCACAATGTACCCCATTACAACAAAAACATAAAACCTTGATACCAACAGGCTGGTAAGCAAGGCCAAAACATAGGATACAGAAGAGCATGCACCCCCATAACATACTGAAGAGGAGCGATGTGCCCACCCACGCAAGAGCTAAGAGAAGACAGAAGGTAACCAACGAGATCATCCTAAACTACACAGGCCGCCACTGACAATAAAACCATCATATGAAAGAATGACGACATGGGCAGCCGAATAAAATCTTCAGCACTTCTGGATATCTCAAGAGTAGCAGCATAGCTATCAGATCGCTACCAAAACACCAGGCCTTAGAGCATCCAGTACGCAAAAGAACACACCAAAGGGCCTTCCTCGCTGAAATCAACAATCCAAGTAGCCTCGGCAGACCAACCATGCACACACTAACAAAAATTGTGCGAAATAGAGAGCCAGTAAGAAGCAACAGAGACCTTTGAGACCAATGACTGGAGCCCAATGGTCAATCCTTTAAACATATCAGAAGCTAAGCAGCAAGAAAGAGAAGCAGATCATCTAGGAACCCGCTTCCCATTACTTCCTTGCTCCCCCAGATGTGACTGCCCTCGCAGGGGAGGACTTCCACATCTATGGGATATATCCCCCTGCTAGGCCAAGACATTTAACCCAGCACCAACCCACACAAAAGTGCAGGCTCCTATCACTTCTGATTAACAGAAGCAATCCATCCGAGAAGAAGAGAAGAAAATCTGGAAGCTTAGCCCCCTCTTCAGCCCAACCCCCCATTATGCACAAAGCATGGAGGCAAACTGTCGAGCACCTTGAAAGCAATCCAATTCAGCTGCAACAGAGAAGCCGAGATGCAGAACAGGGTCCTTCCATTAGTTGTCAGTCGATAGCGGTTCTTGAATTAGACACCTGCCTTTCCTCCACTGGCAATAGAAAACATTCCCTGAAAGTGTGGGATCCAAGCATGTATCCAACCCCTCTCCACTAAACGACAATCAACTGATTACTGGGATCCTACACAGTCCAGCTTCACGCAGCAGCAGCAGTTGATGAATCGAGACCTCTGTGAACCACGGGGACGCCTCATCAAGGACCTGGAGTGCAATCAAACTCGTAGCTACAGAGGAGCCACGAAACGCGCAACGCCTAAACCGTTCTAGGGACAGAGCCCCAAGAAAGGGATGCCGCCAGGTCAAAGCCGCCGAAGACGGACTACGACCCAGAGTACAGGCCCGCGAGGGCTTGCACTGTGGATGCCTAGAAAACCGATGAGCTCAACTCCTGAATAACAGAAGCAATCCATCCGAGAAGATGAGCTCAACTCCAAGCATTTATGGAATCAATTAATCATTTAAATATGGGTCAATGGGTGTTAGTTTTGTTTAGAATAAAGCCAAATGTGTACCTACCTTTATTTATATGTTGGTAAAATATAGAAAATAAATACGCTAGGCATCAATGTCAGATTTTCTATATAGAATGTAACGAAAATTAAGTATAAGATGATATTTTCTTAACATAATCATCATCTACCATGATTTGGACTAAACAAATTGGTTGAATGAAATGTATGCAATATCTAGAAAGACCAAACACACTAACTGCTTGATTGTTATAATAATGATTCATGCAACCCTACATCCATATATGCAAAATATGAACAATAGTTTATCTATTTAAATCATTATAAATAAGTGTTACTACTACTTTATTAATACTAATATCAGTCATTAATAAAAGTGTTTCATTATTCAAGTACTAACATAACATTAAGATTTTTTTCAGAAAAAGTAATATTTACTAATAACTTAACATACAATATTATACACGAGTATGGTAGAAAATAGTATCTAATATAAATCTAATCAATACAAATGTTCACGTACAAGTTTTGTGTATGTTTATGTAACTTCCATTTTTAGTGTTCGAAGTTGTCTAACCAATCACATTACACTATTATCAAAAGTACTCTTTTATTGCCTCTTTCTTTTCAGAAATTTTCTAAACTTTTCTTTCTTTTATTTGTATTTTTTCATATTCGTTCTAAATAACTCTATATTCTCTTATCATGATTCATTTACATAAAGATTAGTGGAGTCTCACCACAACTTATAACTGTGGCCAAGTCAATCCTGAAATACCCAATCCGTAAACTACATCAGTGTCTCTCACATTCATACTTAGTTGTTTGTAGTGATTGTTAAGTTCTCATGCACAATACCATTATTCAGTCGTTACGATTATAATATCTCTATTATTAATCAATATTAAATATATTTTTATGATGATCTTTACAGGAAAGTTAAAAGGGAGACAGTTATCAAAACAATTGCCACAATCTCTAGAAACGTCTATATGTTCATTGAGAAGAGAAATACACCCCTTTAAAAACACGTCTCAAAAATAATTTGGATATTACATCCTACTCTCTCTCATTGTCATAATTACTTGTTCCTACTATCCGATGATGTGATTCTTTCGTACCATGTCTAAAACAATTATCTTAATTTGTATTAAATTGTACTTCTGATAACATTTAGTGAAAGCTGGAAAGCAGGCGGTTGTCAACGTCATAACCTCTAATTATAGCTATATTTTCATTGAGAAGAGAAGTAAACCATTTATAAACAAAGGTCATAATTAATTTGGAAATCACAGATGTCACTTTTTCATCTTCGTAAGCTACCATAATGATTACATCTATTTATAGAAAAATAAAATATTTCCCCAAAAAGAGCATCGGTTAGTTATAAATGTCCATCCCATGATCCCTATTCACTAGGGAACTATCTTCTTCCACTTCGATTCGATTCAAATTTAACAAAGGTGAGAACCAAGAAGCATTAGTACGTCAGAACCAAGAGTATATTCAAGACCTAAAGTTTTGACGACTGATTGATTTTTAAGTGAACGACTTAAAGATCCAGTGATATTGTGTGTGTCGAGTCATATAAAATATACCTTGCATGGTTGGCACTTGTGATAGGCCCCATGATCTCACATGAATGTTCATATGAATAGAAACTTGCTTCCATAGACTGAAGATGCTTTGGTAAATTAAAGAAGATATACAAGTGACAAGAGACCACTCATTGCAACAACAACAATTGGTATAGGCAGTTGATGTATGAACATATAATAATCATAAAGAGGCAAAGTTTCCATTATTGATGAGAGTTTGGCCACTCCGACAGCAACTTGACAGTCGGAGAATGTTCTTTTTAACTCCTCAATTTTTCTAGAACTTTTGTTTTATCTATGTACATTTAATCTTATGTTGTAATTCAACACTTAAGAAAACAAATTTCATTGATGATGTCATGTTTTTAATCAAATTTTTGTGTTTAATTTGCTTTAAATAAATGCAACTTATGCTATACTATGCATAGATCATTTTCTTACTATCCTCTATGCCTCGATTGGAGGCGAGAGGGGGGAACATACACAAACCATTTTCATTCCTTATCCATCAATTTCTTTGATCAAATATTTTGCCCTACCCTTTCCTCCTCTCCTCTGCCACATACCAAATTGTACATAAAGAAACATGAAAAAATAATTATTAAAGTAAATTCAAATTACATTATTATAATAAAAAATAGACTAATCTAAACATGTTTGTTTGATCTCAGATAAATATTAATCATTTCTAGGATGATATAAAAATTCATCCATATATAGGGCAACCAATTTTTCATAGTTTTCATTTATGATTTTTGATCATAAATAAAAACCATCCAGATATATGGCAAATCGATTCTTAGTCTTAAAAATACAAAACACATCATCTTCTTTATTATATTAATAAGATACTTGAAAATTATATTAAGATTTTAAAATCACGTGCATGCGCACGTGTGTGTTCCCTAGTATTACTATAAAAATAGGCAATTTTTCACGAAATACAACTCTGTCATTTGAGGCCTGACCAACCAATCAGAACGGGCAAATTTGAAATGCTGTGTTCTTCTGCTTTCAATCTCTTCTCATATATTTTTAATATTTTTAGTTTTTTTTCTACAAAAACAGTTTTACGCAACGTGGTCAGAAAGAGCATACCACGTCAACTTCCAACCATCTAAACTCGTTTTCAAATTTTAAATCACACATAGGCGGACGTCTTTGCTAGGTAAATTAGTGCTGCTAATTGCTATCAGATTTAATTGTTAAAAGACTCGTTATCCCACGTTAAATGAATTGCGTCAACAAAAAGTTTGCATCAGATAATTTAAACAAGAAAATTTAATCCAGGTTCAACATTATGTTAACGTCAAGTTCCCACCAACCAAACTCCTTTTCAAATTTTAAATCACACATATGCGGACGTCTTTGCTTGGTCAATCAGTGCCGCTAACTGCAACCAGGTTCAGTTTTTAAAAGACATGTCATCCCATGTCAAATTAATTGCGTCAACAAAAATCTTGCATCAGATTATTTAAACAACAAAATTTAAGAGAGATTCAACATTATTTTAACGTTAAGTTACAAAAAATCAATCAAATCTCTACAGATAATTCAAATACAAAACAAAATTTGTTATAACACCCACACCCAACACGACGTCCAAGGACCACGTCCAACACGACATCCAAATTTACTGCCACCCCTTCAACTCCCAACGCGACACCACCACTACAAAGACCATATCGGCGCCAAGTGTATGTTGTTCCTCGAGCTACGAAGCATGTTGTTCCTCAAGCTTTCCTTCATCGCTGCTACAAGAAAACACCAACAGGTAAGACATTTAGTCACTATACATTTTAAGCGTTAGTTATAAGGTTTCTCACCTCCTATAACCTCATGTTATAGGTTTAATCAGGAGATCTGCAACCACAGGAAGTAGGCACACGAGAAAAAGTCATCTCAGACTCCCACTGTTGCAGTTGCAATATGAAAATCTGATTCATAAAATAAAATCCCTCAAGGTTAGATTTCATATTAAGATATATCTTTCATAAATCAAATACCAATGAGACATGTGTTCTCGCCTCCTCACTAAACAACAGGGATAGCATCGTAGCTTTAGAGTTGCTACTGCAATCCACAAAACTTATTTTTCAAAGCAGCAAATACCTCAAAGTGAAATTTTGCTTTAAAATATATCTTATGTGCATCTAATACCATTGTATAGTGATGTTTTGACATTTTGAGTCCTCATGAGTCAATCTCAATAGAAGAGATAGCAGTGCCACTTTCAGAGCCTTTACTGCAGTCCGGAAAGCCAACTTTTAGAAGAAAAAATAACTCAAGGTGAGTTTAGTATTAACAAATATATTTTATAGATGAAATACCTGTGATTATTTAGTCCTCATGAGTCAACCTGAATAGCAGAGATAGCAGCGCCACTTCAGATTCTCTACTGTAATCCAGAAAGCCAAGTTTTAGAAGAAAAAGTAAATCAAAGTGAAATTTAGTATTAACAAACATATTTTGTGGATGCAATACATGTGATTATCAGTGTTCTCACCTCTTCAATCCTCATACAATGACCTAAACAATAGTCACAGATGCACTACTTTAGAGACTGTCGATTCTTGAATATGACCTGAGCAACAGTGATAGCAACGCCACTTTCAGAGTCTCTTCTGCAATCCGATAGCCATTAAAAAGAAACTCAAGGTGAGATTTTGTATTAACAAACATATTTTATGGATGAAATACATGACATTAACAACGTTCTCACCTCTTCAATCCTCATACAATGACCTAAACAGCAGTCACAGCTGCACGACTTCAGAGACTGTCGATTCTTGAAGATAACATGAACAATAGAGATAGCAACGCCACTTTCAAAGTCTCTACTACAATCACTAAATCACTTTCAGTTGTGATTTATTCATAACAAATATTTTCATTCATTTACAAGAGATTGGATGTCATTTTCTTGAAAATGTATATACGTTTCTACTTCCGTATATATACTATAAGTTAATCTGAGGAAAAAAACCAAAAAAGTTAACAAGGTGATGCAAATAATGCTAAAATACCTATTATAATGGTGCTGCTAGATTTATAAATATGCTAAAGGACTACCTCTGGTTGTTGACCCCATGTAGCTCATGGACTGGACACTGAGCTCCTGGTCCTGGTGTTTCGGGCTGTTGGTATCCTGTTTTAAGGAATTCTAGATAAGATTTAAGGACATCAATGATGGTCAAGTTCACATAAAAAGATTTCAAATTCGTAAATATTGCACAACAAAGATGTGTAATGCCTTTAAGAGACAGGGAGAATGAAAGCAGTTTAAGCGGCACAATACTATTTTTCTCTCTTCTTATGTTTGTTATTCTCTATTTTTCTTCCTTCTTTATTTCTAAGTCATGTATAGGAAGCGACACTCGACAAGGATCTGTTCCTTACGTAGTTAAATAAAAAGAAAAATCCCAATTTCTAACACCAACATAAGTTTTTTTATGGAGATATGACCCAATATATTCAATTCAGTACATTCAAAACACAAATTTACCTATGGAAGAAAATATTAGTAATTGTAAATTTTTATCAAAATACAAGGTTGAAACTCATATGTGTGAATACATAAGGTACAATCTATGTTAGTAATCATGAGTGTATACAGTAGTCCAATCATTATAACTTTATCTTCCAAGGGACATTAGTTACACGTGCAAATCTCGGTCAACTCAATCATTCTTTCAATGTCCTCTTTACATAAGGGGTTGGAAGCAAACCCAACAAAAGAAGAAAAGATGGAAAGCTATAAAACAATACTAATATGAGAGGATAATAGAAAAATGGACAATGATAAGGCACAAGACAACAATAAATATATCAAAGACCCCAATGAAAAAGATTTATGAAACTGTCCAATTAGATGCCAAAAGCAAATATCAAAAAATTAAAAGATGAGCCACCATAAAGAGTTTATACTGAAACTTGCCAAATACTTGCATAATATATATGAGCAAAACATTCATGTGTTTTATATATTGAAAAAAAAAATATTTTAAAATATACATGTAGGAAATAACTCATATACCATAAATATGGGGTGAGAAGAAAAAAATATGCATATGCTCTATAATACTGGTTGAATAGGAGAAAATAAACATATGCTCTGAAGGGAATATTGTACACATCTTCTCTAAAAATATTATTTACAAACAATTATTACATCTACACAATTATAAAGTTTTAGAATTTACACATCCACACAAAAGAACTCATTACATTATACTAATTTGTCACCACATGATGCAGAGTAACTCCAAATGCAAGCTCAATTCAAATATGAGGGGTGAGAACATCCATTTAATAATAAGTGGGGATAAAAGACTCAACGATACATATTTAATATTAGTATGTGATGAAAGAAAAATAAACATCGAAAAGATCTTTCTACAAAATATAGTCAAGGAATAAGCTTCATTGTGAAGATTATGATTTCAAGGTTCATATATATCAAGAGAGTGGACATTAGGTGATTTCTTAATAATAAAATAAAGTATGCAACATGCCTCATTCCCCATCCTAAAGTCATCCATGGTCTAACACTAGTTCCAAAACAAGGCCTTAGACCACCTATATGATATATACAAACCTAGGATTAATTGCTCAAGGATTTCACCAATTCCAAAAATCACCTTCTAAAAATAATTGCACTATATCACAAAAACCATATCATCAATCAATTTTTATTACCAGTATAAAACATATTTTATTATAATTTCTTACATTCCTAGAAATAATTGTAATTGTTTTCTTGTAAGAATATGCTATTGATTTTTACAATACAAAATCCAATATGCCTGGGTAAATAATACCTCGGGCGTGATAGGGCCATTCACTCTCAATTGATTGTCAAAAAGCTCATCACAGTTATCACAAGCTAGTGCATGGAAAAAAGATAAAAATGACCACAAAAACATAAGACACATGTACAAGTTGAGGTCATTATAAGAATTCTGACACACGATTAATCTAATCATCTCTATGGAAAAAAAAAAGACACAAAGCCATGATTTTGATTTGCAAAACTTTAATTACACTACAACATCCAATAAATCAAATCCAGATTTATACTACTCAAGCCCTTTTTATCTCAAAGACCCCTTACTTAGATCATGTGATGGTCTCAGCAGTCGAATAGCACCTTCTCCATTATCTTCCAAGAGGAGGGAGAAAAGAATCCAAGGAAGCAAGAAAAACCAAGGAGAATAGACACTCTAGTGGTGTTTTTTAAGAATAGGGGAACTTTGAAAATGAAGATAAAGCTCGACTAAAAACATTAGTTGAACCCCTGATACAAAAAACAATAAAAGGTGGATGAAAATAGATCAATACAAAGTTTTCCTTACAATTGACAACACCATCAATATTAAGGCACCACCATGGATTGCCTGATATTATTTTAGTGAAAGCAATTTATAAAACCTTCTTCCACAATCCAAAGATCTATTCGAGCTAGATGGGGATGGGGGAAGTCAGCCAGGTATGGTGGAGGGAAAGTGAGGCTTTGAACTTCTCTTGGAGGTTGTGAAGAAGTTTAGACAAGGTTTAATATATAGTAGAGGGCCTATAAGGATGAGCAAGTGTAGAGTCAAGGAAAATATAAGACAAAGCAAATGGCATCCTATCCATGGAATTAGGGTTCCCAGGGCTAGAAAGTAAAGTTTGGATATGTTAAAACACTTAAGCCTCTAAAGAGGATTTCGTCCTAGAAATCTAACTATGCATGCACTACTAACCAAATAGTTTCCACCCACATAAAAGGTTAACCTAATAAATCAAACTTAAAATCCTAAAGTGTGTTAGGGTTGTGTATACAACTTTTAGTTGTGTTTTTAGTTGTGTTTATCGTATGTATTTATTATGTATATATGTCATGAATCTAGTGTAACATCACCAAAACATTAATAAAATCTAAATATCCTTTTTTTGTACAAGTAGTATTATAAAAAAAATTTGATATGCAAATATTATGATGATATGAAGATAAGTCCCAAATTTAATGTGGGGATGATGTCACAAGTATTCCATAATAAGTCACCATAATTGACTACCCTATCATCCCCACTACTTTTAACGACATAAAGTCACACCTAATAACTACACAATGACTCATTTATTTCAAATCTTGTATCAATCTATATAGGCACAATAGGTCCACTCACACTAGGATTAAATATCCAAAATAATGATGGATACTTCATAATATTCTATATCTTCTTCCATCGTAACATAGGTAGAACTATAGGGAAATATTTCATCTAGAGTTTTCACATAGGGTAGGGCCCTATGGACATAAAAAACTATTGGATATATGATTAATATGGTCAGAGAATTGACCACCTTGGATTTGATACCATATTGTAAGAAGTGAGGACTGAGAGGGGATTGACTCCTTCCTCAATTGAATAGAAGGAATAATACCAATGCAAAAAGATTAATATAAATATTTTTCATAGGAATATGATCTAATATATTAAATCTAGTATGTTCAAACACAAAAATAGTAGCAAAAAGAAATTTTTTCTAACTATATAATTTTACAAGAGTACAAAGTTTACCCATATGGGCAAATACACAAGGTACAAGCTATATACTAATTCTGTGTGTAAGAAGTGGGACCCGAGAGGGGATACACTCTCTACTAAATTAAACAAAAAGGAAACATCTCATATTCCAAACACACCATATATATTTTTTCACAAAGGGATGATAATCCAATTTATTCAAACGTATGTTTAAAGATACCAAATATAGTAGTGGAACATAAAATATCTGACTATTACAATGCTTGATATGATCACTATCCTCCACAATGTAGGATGATACATATGAAAACTAAAACATAGGATCAGTATAGGGTCATGTTACCACCTCGAATCTATCTCCCCAAGAAGCAAAGTATAATTTAAAAGTCTAACATAGAGAAAGAGTTCAAAGTCATTAAAATTAGACCCAAACATGTCATCAAGTCAAGAAATAGAAATATCATCACCAAAATACCTCAAAGAGACTCAAAGAGAGAGAATAAAGAGATTAATTTCTCAATATGACTCATGGGGAATGCAACATACAACATGAGAGAGAAATATCATAAATTGCTCAATATGAGTAATAGGGATGCAAACATACCTCTCATAAAGTCTACATATGTCCAAGGTAAGAACCCTAAGAAACCAATCTTACTAGATTTCTAATCATGGAATAGGGTAAGATTCTAAGTTTTAGTTTGTTACAATACTCCACTCTTAAAAGGATTTCATCCTCAAAATTTGAACATCCATATATTATCATCCAATTACTCTCCACCCGTAAAAGGTTTAACCTAGTAAGACAACTCTTATATATATTATGGTTACTTATACTCTTTTAATTATGAATATTTTTTAGTTGTTGTTGTTAATGTATCCAACTAACATGTCATATAGACCTAGCGATAAATTTTTGGCCCTTATGATTCTAACCTAGCAACCCTAAGGTTCACATCTCACAAGTAAATATTCACCTAGTACAACTTTCCACATATTAGAGGGTTTAGGAGGGTGGGTCCACTAAACTTTTTTTCTTACATTCCATATTTTCCTAGGGTAAACATACTAAGGAGACAAGATTGAAATAATTAGATTAACTGATTCCTAATGGCTCTGATACCATACTGTAAGGAGTGGTAACCGAGAGGGTATCCACTCCCTACTAAATTAAATAAAAAGGAACATCCCATATGCCAAACACACGATATATATATATATATATATATATATATATATATATGTTTCTTTTTTGCAAAGGGATGATAATCCCATTTATTCAAAAGTATGTTTCAAGATATCAAATGTAGCAACGAAATATAAAATATCTAACTATTGCAATGCTTGATATGACCACTATCCTTCACCACGTAGGGTGATACATATGAAAATTAAAACATAGGAACAATAGAGGGTCATCTAACCACCTCTAATCTATCTCCCATAAAGCAAACTATAATTTAAAATCCCAACATAGATCAAGAGTAAAGTCATTAAAATTAGATCCAAATAGGTTATCAAGTCAATAAATAGAAATTTTATCACCAAAATACCTCAATGAGGCTCAAGAGAAAGAGTAGAGAAAGTAGTTACTCAATATGACTCATGGGGGATGCAACATACAACATGAGAGAGAAACATCAGAAATTTCTCAATATGATTAATATGGATGCAAACATACCTTTCATGAAGTCTATGTCCAAGGCCAAAACCCTAAGAATCCAATCTTACTAGATTCCTAATCATGGAACCAACAATGTTACATTGCATGAACAGGGTAATCCAACTAGTTAAATTCTTTCTCTTAAGGGACATCATCTATAGATGTGCAGTTCCTTGTCAATTTAGTCATCCTTCTGATGTCCTTTTTACATAAGGGATTTAAAGAAAACCCCACAAAAGAAGAAAACATTGAAAATGATAATCAATTGCCACAATGACAATATCATAGGAATGGGACAATAATAAAAAAAGGACAACAACAAATTTATCAAGGCTCCCAATCAATGATAGGAAATAAATCATCTAAAAGGGATGTCAAATGAAAATACTACAACAACGTGACTAGTCAAACATGAGATATCAATACGAGTTCATAATGAAAGTTGATAATTACTTACACATAAAACTAAGCATCCACATGCTTTAAATGCAATAAAAATAGAAAATATAAAACAAGTAGGTATGAAATAAAACAATGCCCAGGGGTGATGTCTCGAGGTCGCGGACGGGGGAGGAGAGGGAGAGGGCAAGGGCGTGGCGGTGGCCATATCCCTGACTCTAGAGGCGAAAATGTGGGCGAGAGTTCATCCACACCAATCCTGGTGTCTCCGTCGAGTCCAAGTGTGGCATATGGTGGCGAGGCTCGATCCCCACAGTCCTCTAGCATCTCGGTGGCCAAACCCTCACAAGTGGAAACGGAGGGGAACTCTGATCCCTCTCCGTCGACGGTCACCCACCCTCAATCGCGGCCTCCAGAACAGCCTCGGGCAGACGCAAGCAGCATCCCGCCAGACTGGTTGGGAGCCTGTAGAGTCGGCCGAGATGCCAGAGATGTGGCGGTGTTGCCATTCATCGAGCCGGAGGTGAAAGATGGCAAATCGCGTATATCGATTTCAAGCCAAGTCACACCAGATTGGTCCAGATGCATATCGATTCATTTCGTTGGAAGGAATCCATACCGAGGTCAACTCCTTGGTTGGATCAGAAGACATTGGCACTCCAGCGGTGACTGTGCAGTGGCCGCGGAGGAGGAGGGCTTCATCGTCATGATGCCGACCTTGACGGAAAGGGAAAGGGTGTTAGATGAAGCTCCTTGGAGGATGGACGGCTCCTTGCTGGTAGTTCAACTGTGGGAGCCAGGGGCAAATCTTTCCCCCCTATCTTTCCTTGTCATTCCAATCTGGTTCAGCATAGAGAACCCGAGCTTCCCTTGGACAGAGACGAACCTTGCGAGGGTTGCCAGCCTTGTGGGGAGGTCGCTCGATGTGACAAAGTGGTTTTTGCATTAATTTCGAGGACGAAATATCTTTTAAGGTGTGTAGGATGTGATGGAGTGGACTTTTGGAATCCAAAAATGTCCAATGATTTAAGTGAAAGCATAAGGTTTAGATAGATTGAGGGTTCCAAGCTCGTGACAAAGTAGGTTTGTTGATTGATGTTAATATCATGACTAAGACCCTTAACTCTATGCCTTTTTGATGAATTTAATTGAGTGGTCTAACAGATGATTTTTGTCACCAAATTTGAGTAGAAGATAGCTTGAGTGGTAGGAAATCTATGGTTAAAATTTGGTGGCAATTGGATGTTCCTAGAGGAAGTTATTAAGGTTTGAATTGGTGAAATAATGTGCATAATTGATGTTCTTAGACCTAAGTTTGGGGCTTGATGGATGTGTCACGCGCCTGGTTTAGTTTTAGATGCGTGGCCCTTTTATGGCCATCAGATTGCTGATCTTAGGGTCACGAGCACCCCAAAGGAGAGGCCATGGATCGGCTTAGGTGTGGGTCGGCTCCTGACCCTTGGATGTCATCAGACGGTGGACAGACCTTCCCCTACCTCCGACTGACCCAGGGTCGTGGAACAGTCCGTGGTGTCGAGTACCAATCCTCCCCACATCTTGGTCGTGGCTTGATGGGAGAAACTAAGTGGTCAGTTGCTCGTGACCCGAGTAGAGGAGTGCGGAGACCCCTTAAGCAAGTTGTGAGACTGCTCTAGTAGAGAGAACGGAAGCTCGACTTCCAGGTCCTCTCCACCACGACCTGTAGGCGGTGGTTAAAGGTGGAGAAAGGGAGCTCAAGCATCAATCTGAGGGGGGGGGGTAAGGAGCAGAAAAGGAAGCAGGAGACAAAAGGAGATGACTCCATGCGTTTTTAGTGGCTTCCGTGGAGCCTTCCATGCCGGACAAACTCCTCATAGCCGGAGATGAGGACCGAGCCTTGGTATGGATTCTAGAGCTGCTCACCACGAGAGGATATGGTGGATGCGTTCGTAAAGGCCCTGTGAATCTTTTGGAAGATTTAGGGTCGATCCGGAGTGGGAGGGATGCTTTTCCCCTTTTTGCTCCGCCACGACAGAGATGGCGGCGGTGCTCCCACCTGGATGGAGAGCTGGAGCAGTAAGCAGGGAGAAAAGCGGTCGGGGAGTTCCGACCAGAGTCACCGAAGGTGAGGCCATCTGTATCGTGCGTGTAGGTGCATCCTTGTGCCTGCTCTTGCTTGCCAGAGAGGCTGTATGCGGTGGCACACGCGGAAGACAGGGGCGCGAGTGCTGGACTTGTCGAGCGGAGAAAGAAAGAAGGAAGGGAGGATCAGCTCAACCGGGTCCAGGTAGCGAACCGGCCGCATGTTCAGTGAACCGGCCTGCAGCAAGCAAGGAAGCCGCACCCTAGCGGCCACGTGGCAGCGCCTGAGTGGCCAATAAAAGGTAAATATCCAGAAATGCCCAGATCTCCAATAATTCATAGAAAATAGCTCGATGCTCAGAAAAATATAATAAATATACCAAAATTCTCAGAAAAATGTGTAGAACAGTATGAAATTGTAATATCAGTCCTTTGTTGCACTAATATCAGAGATATCTTGTTAGTTGTGAAATGCTCATTTAATGGATAATAAATAGCAAATGATGACATAAAATCATGGAAAAATATCAGTAAGTCCATAATTACATATAGAATGCATATGAACTCAGATATGTTCATGTTGATGCACGAAAGTATAAAATTTGTTTAATATGGCTAATTAGGGCTTTTAACCCTAAATAAAATGCAATAAATGCACACATGCTCAATAAATGCTGAAATTTACAGTGTAATCTCATATCAGTATCTGAAACCTCATAATTAATTATGAGATCACGATGATGCATAGAATCTTTGTTATATTAAGATGAACCTTGAAACATGTAATGAAACCCTAATTTGAGTAATACATGTAACTTAGGGTTAATATGTATAAATAATGATATGGAACCTGATATTCAGATTATGTATCCTAATCTGGAACATAACATCAGTAACATAAATCCCACATAAGGATGAAGATAAGACAAGTCATAATGTATATATCCTAATGAGATAAGCAAACCCTAATATGAACACAATTAGGGTTAAGATGAGATATAATAAGATGAGAACCTGATGATAGTGTATGATCTTGTCTTGATCAGGTTTAACAAAGATATAGATGACATGAGGAATATGATGATTAGGTTTGTTCCTGATCAAGGTACGCCATTACCTCTTACTTGGCTTATTATACAATATGCTTGTGTTATATGCATAGTAAAATACTTGGCATATGATATTGGATGAAATAATTATTCTTGTATGATATGTTGCATGATTCTCTGTACTTATAGCTATGAACACTTGAAACATAATATATCTGTTCCATTATATGAAAGCACTAACTCTTTGGCAGTGTGCTTGGAAGTGACCTAACTCTTTGGTAGTGGTCACATTATACATATGACCTAACTCTTTGGTAGTGGTCTGACCTAACTCTTTGGTAGTGGTCACCTTGTACAGATGATCTAACTCTTTGGTAGTGATCATAAATGCCTTGATATATAATGGAAAATGTGCTTAAAATATGTGTTCTCTTTTGTTAATGAATATCCTTGTGCAAGTATATGTTTTTCTTATATTCTTCTGTTACTGCCAAGTATATTAGTTTTACCTTATTGCCAAGATATGATGAGAGGTAAATAAAAGACACGTAGGCGTACTCAGTACAATATTCATGAAATATTGTGCTGACGTGTACCGCATGTAATCTTTTTTTTTAGGTTGTGGTTTTTCTCTTGGAGATCCAGGATAGTTGCGAGTTGTATAGCGAGCTTATGTGCAGGTGGACCTGTTGTCTTAAGATCCTGTAGTTTAGTGGTAGTACATGTATATGTAGAAGTTTGCTGTTCAATATGTAATATCAAATGTTGTAACAATTCATGTTGTAATTATATGTTGAATGGTGAACATGTGTGTGTGGTTTTATTATTGTTCATGTACATGTGCTACTGATTGTTTCCTTTTGACTTCCTCTGATTTTCTTCTTCTTAGCCTGGTGTGGGGTGTTTAAATTGGGATTCTCGTTGAGGTGAGGGTTTCAATTTGGACGTCACACATCAGATTAAGTTTTAGAAAATCCGGGGACGTCACAGGTGGTATCAGAGCATGAACAATAGCAAAACCTGACATTTGCTCATTATGCAACTCAAAATTAAAGAACCTTGAACCTTAATAATCTTTAGGGTTAGATTAGTCATCTTTTAGAGACTAGATCTGACCTAGCCTCTAGGTTAGCACCTAGATGTCTGAGAACTAGGCCTAGACTGGTGCTTGTTGAGTAGCAAGTCCTTAGATGTCGTTCTTTCCTTGTAGTGCTGCGGTATGGGACGTTGCACTATTTGGAAATGATGTGCATCAAGGGAAGAGAAACCCTAGACATATGGCGCTCATTGTCTAGAGTAGCTACACTAGTCTACACCATGTTCTCACCCCTTTCCTTAGTTTTCATGACACTGAACTCTCTACTATGTGTGGTGCACTCATTTCTGGATTTGGTTTTTGATTCCAAACGGATCGAACCTCGATAGTTTTCTCTGACGCTTATTTTATCGGAGAAAAACTATATAATATTTTATTATGTATATGTAATAAAAAAATGTGTCCCCACACATGTACGAGTAGGAGGTGGTCATGCAACCTAAGTGAAAGTGAATGACATAAGTCTAGAAGAGAGTGTAGTTCTAGATTAGATGTCTAGAGCCTTTTTGATATATATGATAGATGGAATAGATGAAAATAAGTTTTGATGATATGATGTATGTCTTACATAGATGACATAAGATGGTTATGATGATCTGTGTTGTCTTTGAGGACTTAAGTTCAGTTTTGAGGTTTCGAGATAAGTTTTGATGATGCAAGTAAATAGGATTTTATGAGATAAGATAAGCTAAGTTAAGATGAGGTTGTGAGTCAGCAAGAGCCTCAATCTCTTTTACAAAGGAGGACCTCTAGTGTTAGGACCAGTTTTGGGGTTAGCTCAAGAGAGAGCGAGACCCACAGGGAGAAGGTCAGAGAACCTAGACTCCACGATATGAGAAATATGAGATATGTGATATGATATGTCCTAAACTAGACTACTCCTGAGTGATTGAGTTGAGTTGCTTTATGCATGATTCCTATAGTTTTCTTGAACCCTAGATGTCCTTGGGAGGACCAACCCTAGAGACAGAGAGAGGCTGGTTATATACGTGAATAAGGAAATATGAGTGCCTTCCATCTCGGTGAGGGAGAGAGCCCAAGACCCTGGAGGAGGTAGCTATGTTAGTTTCTGTGAAGCCTCATGCTCGGGTTGGTGGTTTCCCACATAGGAATCTAGTGGTATATATAAGAAAGTTTTGGGTAAGATGTTTCATGGGTAGAGACCTATGATGAGTATGTCATAACATGTTCTGGTTTGTGCTTTTGTGGCTAGAGCTAATGAAGCTATTAGTTAGTGCCAATGAGGTATACCTGAGAACCCTAGACCGAGAGGGAAGATATAGTTTGTACATATGAGATACTCATAGAGTTGAGTTAGCTCAGAGAGACTGAGCATGTTACTACCCTCATGGTATGGGTTAGAGGAACCTCTTTTGGACTATATAAAGTTTCGATACATGTTTCACAAGCCAGTTGTATGAGTTTGTTAGCACAACCATGATATAATATATTTAAGATGTGATCTAATCTCAAGACACGATATATAGACATAATAAGATGGAGACCTAGAGATGGTTTAATAGATCTCTATGTATAAATGGTTAACCACATACATAAAATAATGATGATAATGTGATAGTGTTGGTTAATCTTGTGATAAAATCACTAGTAAACGTTGCAATTTATTATGAACAATGAAATAGAACATGTGAATGAAACATGCTATAAGAGGTGTTAATCTGAGTGCTTAACAAATATGGATGATATTGTTTGACAGCTAGCACAACATAATGATTATGACACCTTTATGTGATAAAGATTGATAAAGTTGGTTAACTATAGTTAACGCTCTCCTAAAAGGCATATGTTAATGTTGAATATGTTCTAATAATTAGCTCAAAAAAATGTTTATGACATCTTGGGATAATGAGTTAATCTTATTTAACTCCTTTAGAACATGGAATATGATGTGAAAACCTAATGCATGGCTAAAGATAAGGAAGCAAATCTAACATATGAGATATGTCATGACATAATCTGAGTTCCTAAATACTTGTTGTACTTGTTGAGCCTTATATGAAGTGAGGTTTCACCTTAGATGCTTTTAAAACCTCCTAAGAGTGGTTTGGATATGACCATGGAACTTTGTTTCGTGAATATGTTACACGTAGAATAGTGCCCACATGTGGATGAGAGCAAGATAAGGTTTTCCCTGGAAGTATGTGTATGCTTTACTTTCGAGGACGAAAGTTCTTTTAAGATGTATATGATGTGACAAAGTGGTTTTTGCATTAATTTCAAGGACGAAATATCTTTTAAGGTGTGTAGGATGTGATGGAGTGGACTTTTGGAATCCAAAAATGTCCAATGATTTAAGTGAAAGCATAAGGTTTAGATAGATTGAGGGTTCCAAGCTCGTGACAAAGTAGGTTTGTTGATTGATGTTAATATCATGACTAAGACCCTTAACTCTATGCCTTTTTGATGAATTTAATTGAGTGGTCTAACAGATGATTTTTGTCACCAAATTTGAGTAGAAGATAGCTTGAGTGGTAGGAAATCTATGGTTAAAATTTGGTGGCAATTGGATGTTCCTAGAGGAAGTTATTAAGGTTTGAATTGGTGAAATAATGTGCATAATTGATGTTCTTAGACCTAAGTTTGGGGCTTGATGGATGTGTCACGCGCCTGGTTTAGTTTTAGATGCGTGGCCCTTTTCTGGCCGTCAGATTGCTGATCTTAGGGTCACGAGCACCCCAAAGGAGAGGCCATGGATCGGCTTAGGTGTGGGTCGGCTCCTGACCCTTGGATGTCATCAGACGGTGGACAGACCTTCCCCTACCTCCGACTGACCCGGGGTCGTGGAACAGTCCGTGGTGTCGAGTACCAATCATCCCCACATCTTGGTCGTGGCTTGATGGGAGAAACTAAGTGGTCAGTTGCTCGTGACCCGAGTAGAGGAGTGCGAAGACCCCTTAAGCAAGTTGTGAGACTACTCCAGTAGAGAGAACGGAAGCTCGACTTCCAGGTCCTCTCCACTACGACCTGTAGGCGGTGGTTAGAGGTGGAGAAAGGGAGCTCGAGCATCAATCCGAGGGGGGGGGTAAGGAGCAGAAAAGGAAGCAGGAGACAAAAGGAGATGACTCCATGCGTTTTTAGTGGCTTCCGTGGAGCCTTCCATGCCGGACAAACTCCTCATAGCCGGAGATGAGGACCGAGCCTTGGTATGGATTCTAGAGCTGCTCACCACGAGAGGATATGGTGGATGCATTCGTAAAGGCCCTGTGAATCTTTTGGAAGATTTAGGGTCGATCCGGAGTGGGAGGGATGCTTTTCCCCTTTTTGCTCCGCCACGACAGAGATGGCGGCGGCGCTCCCACCTGGATGGAGAGCTGGAGCAGTAAGCAGGGAGAAAAGCGGTCGGGGAGTTCCGACCAGAGTCACCGAAGGTGAGGCCATCTGTATCGTGCGTGTAGGTGCATCCTTGTGCCTGCTCTTGCTCGCCGGAGAGGCTGTATGCGGTGGCGCACGCGGAAGACAGGGGCGCGACTGCTGGACTTGTCGAGCGGAGAAAGAAAGAAGGAAGGGAGGATCGGCTCAACCGGGTCCAGGTAGCGAACCGGCCGCATGTTCAGTGAACCGGCCTGCAGCAAGCAAGGAAGCCGCACCCTAGCGGCCACGTGGCAGCGCCTGAGTGGCCAATAAAAGGTAAATATCCAGAAATGCCCAGATCTCCAATAATTCATAGAAAATAGCTCGATGCTCAGAAAAATATAATAAATATACCAAAATTCTCAGAAAAATGTGTAGAACAGTATGAAATTGTAATATCAGTCCTTTGTTGCACTAATATCAGAGATATCTTGTTAGTTGTGAAATGCTCATTTAATGGATAATAAATAGCAAATGATGACATAAAATCATGGAAAAATATCAGTAAGTCCATAATTACATATAGAATGCATATGAACTCAGATATGTTCATGTTGATGCACGAAAGTATAAAATTTGTTTAATATGGCTAATTAGGGCTTTTAACCCTAAATAAAATGCAATAAATGCACACATGCTCAATAAATGCTGAAATTTACAGTGTAATCTCATATCAGTATCTGAAACCTCAGAATTAATTATGAGATCACGATGATGCATAGAATCTTTGTTATATTAAGATGAACCTTGAAACATGTAATGAAACCCTAATTTGAGTAATACATGTAACTTAGGGTTAATATGTATAAATAATGATATGGAACCTGATATTCAGATTATGTATCCTAATCTGGAACATAACATCAGTAACATAAATCCCACATAAGGATGAAGATAAGACAAGTCATAATGTATATATCCTAATGAGATAAGCAAACCCTAATATGAACACAATTAGGGTTAAGATGAGATATAATAAGATGAGAACCTGATGATAGTGTATGATCTTGTCTTGATCAGGTTTAACAAAGATATAGATGACATGAGGAATATGATGATTAGGTTTGTTCTTGATCAAGGTACGCCATTACCTGTTACTTGACTTATTATACAATATGCTTGTGTTATATGCATAGTAAAATACTTGGCATATGATATTGGATGAAATAATTATTCTTGTATGATATGTTGCATGATTCTCTGTACTTATAGCTATGAACACTTGAAACATAATATATCTGTTCCATTATATGAAAGCACTAACTCTTTGGCAGTGTGCTTGGAAGTGACCTAACTCTTTGGTAGTGGTCACATTGTACATATGACCTAACTCTTTGGTAGTGGTCTGACCTAACTCTTTGGTAGTGGTCACCTTGTACAGATGATCTAACTCTTTGGTAGTGATCATAAAGGCCTTGATATATAATGGAAAATGTGCTTAAAATATGTGTTCTCTTTTGTTAATGAATATCCTTGTGCAAGTATATGTTTTTCTTATATTCTTCTGTTACTGCCAAGTATATTAGTTTTACCTTATTGCCAAGATATGATGAGAGGTAAATAAAAGACACATAGGCGTACTCAGTACAATATTCATGAAATATTGTGCTGACGTGTACCACATGTAATCTTTTTGTTTAGGTTGTGGTTTTTCTCTTGGAGATCCAGGATAGTTGCGAGTTATATAGCGAGCTTATGTGCAGGTGGACCTGTTGTCTTAAGATCCTGTAGTTTAGTGGTAGTATATGTATATGTAGAAGTTTGCTGTTCAATATGTAATATCAAATGTTGTAACAATTCATGTTGTAATTATATGTTGAATGGTGAACATGTGTGTGTGGTTTTATTATTGTTCATGTACATGTGCTACTGATTGTTTCCTTTTGACTTCCTCTGATTTTCTTCTTCTTAGCCTGGTGTGGGGTGTTTAAATTGGGATTCTCGTTGAGGTGAGGGTTTCAATTTGGACGTCACACATCAGATTAAGTTTTAGAAAATCCGGGGACGTCACACTTGACCTGGTAGACACCTCTCTCCCGATCAAATGCCTGGAAAGTGCAAAAGTATGCGTGGAGCTCAAGGCTCCTGCTTCGATTCCTAGTTCAGTTTTGGTGGATGTAGATGGTGCCCAAAGAGTTTTGAAGGTTGACTGTGTTGCGAGGCCCCTGGTTTGCTCAGGCTGTAGGTGTTTCGGGCACAGACTCTCTTCTTGCCCTGCGAATTGCAGTGAATCTAAGGTGTTTGAGGAAATGCAGATTCGATTTGGGAAAGACTGTGGTATTCGTCAGAATGCTCAAGGTAAAGAAGCAAAGGTCCAGGAGAAAACCCAGGAGAGGAGATCTACTAGAGAAGAAGGTACTGGTATTCCGACTACACAGGTTTCTTCCTGATCTACTCAACATGTTCTCCTGGAGCCGGACATGCTTTGCAGACAGCAAACTCCAGAATTCGGTTGCCTGAATTTGGAGTGGGAACTAGATGTTCCAACACAACCTAAGGTTACTAGTATCATAATTCAATATGTTGGGTTGTCTTTTGATTACTATCAGCAACCAAGGGTCTCGGAAGAGGATGGATATTCTTTGATTAGCTCCATTGATGTAGATTCTGATCCATTCAAGATCAAGGATGACGATAGATCAAGGAAAAGGAAAAAGAAAAAGAAGGGAAAGGAAAAGGATGCGAGTAGTCCAAATGCTGCTTTAGATCCTTAATTTTTTTCTTCTGTGAAGTTGTAAGCTACTTCCGTGGTTGTGTTAGGGTCCTAGATCAGATGTCTTATCCTGGCAGTAGTGTTCTTCTATCTTTGGCTCACCTTGAGGGTAGGTGGCTGATTAGAAACCTTTCTTGTAACACTTTTTTGTGGGTGATACGACTGTCGGTGTTCTTGATTTGTTGATGGTTGACTGCTGAAGCTCAAGGCGGGTTCTGGATGAGTCTGTTTCTGTCTGTTTTATGATGTCTGTTCAGTTACCTTCCTCAGCTTGGAGTTGAGTTGAAGTGGTAGTTCTACTTGCTCCAGGGAGATTGCATCGAAGTGGCAGATCATGCAATACTCTTTTCAGTCTTATGTGTGTTTGTCCCAGCTGTACGGTATCTCAAGAAGCAGGTGCAAAAGCTAATCTGGTGAATGGTTTCTAGCATAAAAGCAAGTAGCTTAGTATAGATATATTTGTGGGTGGGGTTATCGAGTCTGTACGATTCTTCTTCTTCTATGTCAGTGATGTCTTCCTTATTTGGTTTTTTTTCCTGCTCTTAGTTTCAGACTTATGGGGATTCTTCTTGTTGTCCCTGATCTGATGTGCTCTTCCTGTGTGGAGGCACATAGATCTAGTTTTCTCCTTTGAGGCACTTTGTACCTTTAGTTTTGGTTTCAATAGTAACACGTTTTTTTGCCGACCAAAAAAAGAAATAAAACATTTGCCAAAAATAGGAGTTGAGTAGGGAAAAAACACATCACTTCCATGATATGGGGTGAGCATGAATAGATAGACATATGCTCCGAACATGAAATTATACATATCTTATCTAGTAAATTCTTTTTCATGATTTATTACCTCTACATAATTGCTACCTCTTGCACAGTAAAGGAGGCTATGTGTATGAAGAAGTTCATTGGTGAAATATGACTGGTCCCATTTGTTGGCAATGCATTAGAGCTATTCAAAGATAGTAATGGAACCCTCACACAAGATTAGTAACTATAATCACATTAGTGTTCAAACCATATACTAACTCTACCATCTCATACGAGAAATCATACAATAAGGATATTTGAAGATTTATAGAGTACCAACTGAAATCAATGTTGTTAATCCTATAAACAAAGCACTTTAACAAAAAAAGCATGATGGTCATGTTAGATCACTTGTACTTAGGTTCATGAGTGATTATCTCTAGTGTAAGTGGAATATTGTTGGTAGTATACCTTGAGAGACAATATAACAATGACTGTATTGACATACTTTATAATTGATTTGATTATTAGTAAAGGCTATTTCAATTATTATGTTTGCTTCAATATTGAGATAATAAATAAATAAAATAATGTTCAAAGAATGTCTTGAATCGATGACATATGATTTGGGTTGAGGACCTAAACATCTTATCATATGTATACTTAAGAGTACTCATTCTTGTTATGTCCCTAGTTAGTTATTATTATTGATACAATGGAGGAAACATTGATACATATGACAAGTATCTATGCAGAGTGATGAGTGTCTCTCTATACTCATGATATTGGATATCAACTTAGATACATAGGTACTTGTCTGAGAGAAAGTTTTACTGGACATACCCAACTTGAGTATGATATACAGAAGTCATAAATGGCAGTCAGAATCATATCTCTATACGAAAGTGACAATTTTGGTCCTTGGGACATGAAGTCACCACATTGTTCACATGTCAATACCCATCATGATCTTGAATGAGGGTTTCCTTGCATGTAGTTCATGGTGTAGTCTGACACATGTAGATCACTGTGAGTGATCTAGATGGAATTTTTCCATCCTATTGAAGTGATATTCATGGTTACTTTATAAGTGATACTATAAGTGCATGGTCATGCTCATGCAAGTCAACATGTGATCTTGAGTTAATATGTATATCAAGTAGACTACTATAGATCAAGAAACAAACATTGAACATAAAGATGATCATGTATTCATGCCTTGTATTCAATATGGATATCAAAGACAAAGAGATTATACGATCACTATAGCACTGGTCTCAATACTAGGTTGATGTTGTTCTCCAACTTCTCCAATTATTTGGGTGGCAATGAAGTCGTGCAAGATACCAATCATTATCTATGAACTCATAGTATGATTACAGACATACTGCCAATGTAATTTGGAGTCTATAGGGTCACACGAATAAGATTGACAGGGAACATGAGTATAATCATGAGCATATGATTAATTTGTTACTACAAGGGTCGGGTAATCAATTCAATCATGGATGATCCGATTAGAGGCCCATTCCATTGATTAGACTGGCTCCAATTGCATGAACGAAGTGATTCCAGTCGCCCAACCAGTCTTTTTTGTGAAGGCTACTAAAACTGGCCACTTCCTTTTTGTTTTCTAGTGTTTATTAGAAATCATGCTTCCCTACCTTTCCTAATAAATAGGAGCATGGTATCTAGGGTTTTTCTTACAACATTGTGTGACAAAAGAAGACACATTTTGAGAGGCCTTTGGTCAACTTTCATCACCAAAAGGAGAGAAAGGTGAGAGGAGAGGTTGTGCAACGCTAGAACTTTGCCAACACAAAGGCTACTCCTTCCACACTAACACTTGGAGTGCAATGTGGAGTTCCCTATCATCTGTATGGATGATATAGAGATGTGTATGCATTGGTGGCTATGTTGGGATATTATCTTTTACACCATCTTCCTTTTGTATACTTTTAAGCTCTATTGCTAGATCTACTCAGTTACAAAGGTACAATCTCACAAACCTTCCTTCCCATTATATCATTGTTAACAAGATCCATGGATGGATACCATGGAGAATTTTTTTTATCATTTATTGCTTCCATTTCTTATGTCATTCTCTTTCAATGAATTTCTACACATGATCAACATATGTAGATTAATTTAAGATTGATAATTCTTTTGTAGGGTACATATTACCTACAATATTCTCAATAACCTACCATATTAAACATGCTATCAATATTTACTTATTTTAGTGTTCAATTTTCATGCTTGTATTATGCCTACATGTGACTCACCTAACGAATCACATCCAGATCATCATGGCGAGTGGTGATTTCACATTAGGTAGCTCAAGCCCTAGTGAAACATTTTTGTAGGTACATGTATATATCAACAAAGGATCCAGAAATCCAACTAAAATAATAGTGATAGTAGAGGTATTTAAATATCTAGATAGTAGATGGTCTCTTATTCTCCCCCTGGTATATGACATGAGAGATTAAAGATTAGAAAAACTCTTAATAAATTGTATTTGATATAGACAATAACTATACACATTGGAAGATAGTTTATTCTTTCCAGTGAAATGTGATATATTTGTTTAGGTATGTTATGTTTTTGGTAAAACCAAAAAGTTAAGATTTCTTTCAGTTAAAGCTTAAACAAGATGGTTAGCCTAACCTCACCCTTGATGATAGCCCAGTCCTTAATTAGTGTATTTAGGTCTCATCACATCAAATGATGATGTCTCAATAATGAAAAATTGTAGGCTTTAGGTGTGTGATCTTGGATCTCATGCCATAGAAAGTCCTAAAGGTACGTTATATTTTTCACATTTCTAGCTTCAAGAAGAACATATCAATGAATTTGTTATGATGTTACACAATGCACCTTTTTATGTTAGGTAAACAAAGGTATATTATCTTGATTTGTCTCTTTAGAGGCATAGGTTACACCAATGGTGGTTTGATTGTTGCTTCATGTAGTGGTAAGTATCATATCAATGCTAATGAAATCACTACCATTTCTAGTTTTGGTGATGTTTCAGATGAACATTTGGCACATGTCAACAAGAATATAATGAAGTGTATGTTCACATGTATTCTATTCCACAAATTGATATTTTTGATAACAATAGATGCCAAATTTTTAATCAAGATAAATGTACTAAGTAACTATTTAGATCATTTAAAAGAAGTTCTTCTTGCTTGAACTTACCCAAACTAATGTTTTTTTCTTGAAATTTTTAATGATGTCTTCTCAGATAGTTTTTTGTTAATTACTAAAATATGAGAATGAAAAAATAGAATGTGTTAAGTGTCTAAGTCAGAATCAAACTGAGAACAATATCAACAAGAGTAGATATTAAAAAGGAGGTAGGTATGCCTTAATAGACACATTACATTACATGAGAAATACAACCTTAAATGTGAAAAACATTGTCCCATATAACTCTTATTCCAATGGTGCAACGAAAGGAAAAACAAAAGTTTGATTGATATGGTTCACACTTTGTTATCCAAATATTCTTTAAGAAAAGGTTGTTTAGGACACCTCTCTAAACTTTCAAAAATATCATGAACCACATATATTTCAAACACATCAATAAAACTCCTTATGAACTTTGTTTTAAGAAGAAACCTATTCTCGAGTACCTTAAATTGTAGGGTACTTGGCTAAAGTTAAGATCCATCAAAAAAAGCGAAAACTTAGGGACTTTTAATACTTTTTTCATTGAATATATAAAATTGTTAATAGATTTATAGTTATTAAATATGAAACTTTCACATGAAACTCCATACTAAAAACCAGACCTAAAAATATTGTATACCATGAGAACATATTTTCTTCTAAGCCTACTTTTCCTAGACACGTTATACTAATTGAGCCTCTTTATGATCTTGGTTCAGATGAAACAAATGAAGTAACTAAGAACTTAGGTCCAACTTTTATAATTTCATACTGAGTGGGGAGCCTAAGACCTAAGATGATGCCCAACTCTAATGAAATATCATTCAATTATGAGTAAACCACTAAGATTATAATTCATCTTTCATCAGGACATATATCTGGTGGATGTAAATGGGCCTTCTATAATAAAATGTGGAAAAAATTATATAGATATGTCTAAAGTCTAGTTTGGTTGATAAATGCTTGAAAATAAAGAAGGTGGTGATTATTTTGATACCCATTCTCCCATAACTAGGATTACCTCCATCTTTGTCATTATCACATTAGATTCTATCCATAATATTAAATATGTATCATGTAGATGTCAAAAACCTTTCTTCAATGGTGATCTAGCGGAAGATATATCTATGGATTAACCTGGGTGTTTCTATCTCTTGGATATATAATACATATCTATCTTGTAAGGGAAAAAACATGCCCATAGAACATGGAATCATAAATTTAACTGAAACATTTTTTGTTAGATTTACAACAAATATTTCTATATATGTTTTAATTGTATATCAAATGACAATACACTTGTGATTATGTGCTTGTAAGTTGATGCAATTAATTTTGTTTATCCAAGGCTGCAATTATTTATACTACTCAATGTGCTCTTGCAATAATTTAGATATGAAAAAAAATACAAATTGTTGATGTCATATAATAAAAGAGATTACATATACTTATTATTATTCTTTGAATTAGTTTCACTATTTGGGAAATATTTTGTATAGATCTAATATGTACCATTTTATTCCTATCAGTACACCTTATGATCACTCTATATACTGAAAGGCACAAAAAGCTAGATTACTAAACGCTAGATGTAACTAGAATTATGCTGTCAACTTGATATTATGTATGATGTTGGTAGTCTTAGTAGGTATAATAGTAGTTCAAAAAGTGATCATTAGAAAGTTTTTGTTTGAGTCTTTCTATACTTTTAAAGGTATCATTTTGCATGATATAAAACACTCGAATTTTCTAGGTGTATTAGAGGTCATTTTATATAAATTGTATTATTGACTATGACAAAATAAAGTTTACTAATGGTTATGTGTTCTATCTTTATAGTGTTGATTTTCTTGAAAATTCTCCTAGAAAAGTATACAGTCGATACCAACTATGGAGGTTCAATTTGTAGTTTTATATTTAACATGTTGTTATGTTAATTAGCCCTGAAACCTTTTACTTGATCTTCGTATAGTTCCAATGTTTCTTCCTCCTCTTTCCATCCATTGTGATGATAGATCATCCATAAAAAATATTTGACAATCTAAGGGAAGCTCCAAAACTATATTTATGAGATTGACATATGAAAAGGTGTTAGATCTCTATATGAAAGGTTCAATATCACTACATATTTTTAAATCTTGCAAATATAATTATTGGTTCTCTCTTAAAGGGTATATGTAGGAAGCTATTAGTCTATGTGTAAAGAGGAATATAACTTGTACCATCAATTTTACTCCATCTTGGTAACACTACATTTATGATATTGAAAATCCCAACTGGATTAGTTCCGGCTGATAACTAAATGTATCTGTTTTTAGTTAGAAGAACATTCTAAGAGTTTTTACTCTAGATTTTTATAATGATGCTTGTGATTTTTATTCTCTTAGTATGTGTAGGAAATTTTCTCTGAATGGATTTGAGCCATATGAGATTTCAACTATGTGAATGCAACCTGATAGTAGGGCTTACATATATTCTTATGAAAGCCATTTACACACATGTATGAAGTTGTCCTTGTGCTCTTTCTATTTTTGCATGTTTTGTTTCAATATGAATTAGTGATTCGAGTTGAAAGTGTTGTTCACCACATATTTATTGATATAAATGAATTGTTGCTAGACAAATTCACAAGAAACAAATTATCAATGTCGGAAGATATAATTTAGTCATCATTGTTGTCTTTGATGAATCTTTTATATCTATTAATTTTTATCATAAATGTTTTTAACCCTTACTTTTAGGGTAGTTCAATCCGTGAGCTTTAGTCATTACTATTTTGTTTTGAAGAAAGTAATGAACATTATTGTGAGTGGAAATAAAGGCTATGTGGGTCTATAAGGGCATAGAAATATAAACTTATTGGTTGTTGACTTAGTAGGATTGATCAACACTAAAATAACTCATTCACAGACACATTCACCTATTTACTGCTCTTTTGTCACACTAATTTATGCCCAAGAAGATTCAATTCAATGCATGATGTTGGAAAAGTTCATTTTAAAAAGAAAAGACATCAGCACGTTCATCAAATTTGAAAACCTACTTTAGAAGGTAACATGGGAAACTAGATTATTTATCTAAGTCAGCTTGAACAGCTATAAAAAGAGGAGAGTTTAACATATTTCATACATTTTGTTAAGCTCTCATCCTCTCTCTCTAAGCAAGGTGATGCCTGCATTTCTTTATTGTATGCTTACTGTAATTGTGATGTGTTGTTGTGTAGAGTGTTCTATGTCCAATTGGTGGCTTAGGCTGGATCATAGTCGAATTAGGTGTAGTACATAACAAAGTTGTGGATCAAATTATCTTGGGAGGAATGTGTTGCTAACGCGCACAAACCTAATAGTGGTATAATAATTTCTCTGAGGCAAGTCTGCAAGGCAACCAATAAACTAAGTTTCTGACTTGCATTTATTTTGGCTCTCCTGCCTTGTTTGTTCTTGTCATTTCTCATTGATTTTTAATATATGGTTGTTATCAACATGTTAATAATATTTTATTAATACCCCTAAGCATGTTTTACGAAGCACACCTACAATAACATTAGAGAAACTAATGTCATAGATAACATGTTGTCTATTGTTCTTTTGTGGTGTAAGGTTGATATGGCAGGGATGGCTGACAAATTTACATGACATTAGCAAAATTAGATGAAAATATTTTCAAATATGATTGGATTTTTGGATTTCTAATGCCCCAACACATATTAATAGTAACCCTAGGAGTTCATTGTGATGTTGAGAATCTATTTAAAGTTTGTGTAGAACCAATACATGTTTCTTGTATGAATGATAATAATACTTCTATTGTATTGATTCTTGAATCAATTTATGTTTAGGATGGTCATCTAGGTCATAAATTTTGATTCAACAAAATGAATAATGAACATATATTTAATCCTAAAATATGTCATTGATAAGAAACACAAATGTGAATTTTTTGTGCCAACTAAGAAACCAAAGAAACCCATCCACAAGGTTAAAAGAAATTCTAAAATTTTGGATTTAGTGCACACCTACATTTGTAAGTTTAATGGTGTGACAACTAGGGCTAAAAAACGAATTTCTTCACATTCATTCACAAATGCAGTAGGAACTGCTAAGTTTTTTTTATTGAAAATTAAGGTTGAAGCAATAGATCAGTTTCAAATCTTTAAGATAGAAACAAAAACACAAAATAAAAAGGTACATCAAAATTAGGTCTAATAAAGGAGGGGAGTACACCTCAAACTTATTTAAAATATATTATCAAAATTGTGATATCATTCATGAGGTTGTTCCCTTTATTCACCATAGTGAAATGGGATAGCATATTAGAAAAACCAAACCTTGATATATATGATAAATGTATTACTCCAAAGTGTTGGGTTGGCTTCTTACACGTGGGGGATGCTTTAAATATGGCTTATCTTATTTTTGATAGAGTTCCTCACAAGTATAAATAAGACAGTCCATTTGAGATAAGAAGAGGCCATAACATTAGTCTTAAATATCTCAAAGTGTTGGGGTGTCTTGCAAAATCAGTTGTCGTTAAACACAAGAGAGATAAACTAGGATAAAAAAATATAGATGCCATATTAGTGGATTATATGTAAAAAAGATGTGGATATAGAATCTTGATCATTAAATTTCATGTGTCTGACATTGAATGAACATAATTGTGGAATTCTGAGATGCAACATTCTTTGGAAACATGTTCCAAGTGAAAACTAGATTGTCCCAAGAAGGTTCTTGTGAAAAAGAGAATTTCAACAAAAGAATGAATTAATTACTCTTTTTCCCTCTTGATGTTCCCTTTTAACCTCAAATTATTTTTCTTAGCTACTTGATCACTTTTGATACTAAAATTCGAAATACGGTGATCAATGTGAACATTATACACATTGTGACACCCCAAATTTGATTAAATATTTACTCTACTCGAATAAATAAATTCTACCATCAAACTTCACCATATGGTCCTCAAATGTTTTCTAATAATTCTCCACATTGTTATGAATCTATGATCCAAATTTCATCTCATTTGGACATTCCTACTATATACTACGATTTCTTGAAGATAATGTATTGAAAATCCATTTATTTGCCTTTTATTTGGGCCTTTTCCAAGTCAGCTTTCTGTGGGCCTCTTTAGGGATGAACTTTGGCCCTTAGATCAGGCTCCCACAGATTGGAGGCCTGATTAAGTGGCCAGGAGGTTGTCTCCTACCTCCTGCTAATTACGGGGAGGAGACAAGGCCACCATTATGGCTAATCTCCCACTTATGGCCGAGATTCAAATTTTTAACAGAGCAAAAATGATCTCCTCATCATTCAGAACTCAATGAGCCTAATTTTGACAACCATTAATGCTTTGCTTATCCATCCAAGTAGGTCCCTCACTCCCCTTTCTCATTCTATCGGCAATGGCTGCTATCAAGACCTCATTTAACCCTAAAATCTACCCCCCGACGCTATAAAAGGATCCCCCAACATTCACAACCACCATACCTTGCTTGAGACCATCCTTGCTCCCCCTCTCGGCCCCAGGTGCTCAGATTTTCTCCCATTTTTCCCTATTAGCTGTGTAGCGCCACTGGCTATCATTTTGGGCATTCGACTTCTTCATCCCCTCACTCCAAAGCAAGGCTGGCTACCACCTCGTGAGGTCACAATGACCTCAAACAACACCTCTGTAACCCACATTGGCACCTCTAGCTCTCGACCCCCCTTAGCTCTGAAGAGCACCTCTTCTTGCCTTTATAGATCGCACGAGGCCTATGTGAGGAATGAGCGGGCTGAAGAACCATCGGTGCAAATGAATTGACCCGGTTCAAATTGAATCCAAAGAAACCATCTAAACCACATATCGAACTGTCAAATCAAGAGTGAGCTGGCCAAATCAAAGATCAAACTAGTGTGCCTCATTGAATAGTCCACACACCTACATGGTTCAATATCGATCGTCCGATAGTGTATCCAATGGTCGCCCCTTTTTGCCTATTAAAGGTATTTTTCCTCCCTCACTGACAAATAATCACCAAAATAGTCAGATCTTATTTAAAGCATAAATAATACATCCTAGCTCCAAAAATTACAAATAAATAGTAAATTTTGATAAAAAAATCAATGAATAATTAAAAATACTTCTGGGACCTAATACCCTAATGGATTTCACTATTATACCAAAATTCGATCTCTTGCTTATGTGATTTGTTAAATGGCCCAATAGTGATGATTAATCTCTAGAAACCCTAGTATTTGACTTTGATGATTATCTGGAGACACTAAAGTCATGACTTGACTAATGAATGGTCTATATCTAATCTTTTAACTTATTAATCTTGAATATGATTTTATGCCGTGAAGTGATAAGCTTGATGATGGGTTCTAACCTTAGAATTATGACTTGTTAATTATGATTGTGCTAAATTTTGTGAAATACCTAATATTGAACCTTGCATTTCTTTCTTGATGATGATCTAGAATCTCTATAATGACTTGGATAATGATCATGAAATTAGGGTTAGCACATATGATCCTAGAAAACCTAGGTAGGCCATTCACACTAAAAAATATGCTTGAAATTTGAATAAAGTTGGACATTTGGAAATATTGTTGATTATAAGTGGATGGTCTAACCCTAAGGTTGACATAGGAAAGTGTAAACCTAATCTCGAATATTGAAACATGATTTTCAAATATCATGATCTTGACCCTTGATCCAATCTTGTTGATTTAGGATCTGACTCAAAGTTTTGACCTATTACTATTGAGATCCATACTCTAAATCTTTCATGAAATGTACGCTATTATATCTCCTCCTTGGTTGCATTGTAGATACCTTTTATGTATCTCTTGATTTTATACTTGGCTATACACTTGGTTGAGATATTGTTCCCTATTGATTAGGCTTTCATTTTTCTACAATATATTTTGAGACAAACTTGAAAACATAAATAATATTGCCCATTATGACTGCCCATACATTGATGATGATAATGTTGATAATGTTGATATTGAGTGTAAGAGACCTCCTCTTCAGAGGGTGGAACTTGTACATTGACCTCCTACCTCATATGGAGAGAAGGAGCCTGGTGACCCCCCCCCCCCCAATTGAGTTGCGGCGATGGAGCCACACAAAATATATAAGCATGCTTCTCAAAACAACATAATGGGAACTTGCTATAAAAATGAATGGTTTGAAATGAACATCTTGTCAAATAAATATTGGATTTGGAAAAGTCACTTATTATACTTTTTGAATATAATTCCTTCCAAGTATACTCTTTTTTTAGAAATCATTTTACTTTTGTTTATAGTGTATCATGCAATTTCATGATTGTGTCTTGAGTTTCTTGATTTGAGGAAAAATAAATGGAACATTGACTAGATTGTTTCACACTCAACATGCTCTGATGACAAGGATAAATCTACAATATCTCCAATTTTGGGTTAGTTTGTTCTTTAAATCCCCTATTTATGAATTATTATTTCTTATTGTATATGCTAGTGTGAGATCCTATTGGGCCACTAAGGGATGGGCACTTTAATCCTTTTACCACTGTCTAGGTAGTGGGATTGGGATTGGGGTAAGAATGGTTCTGTGACAGTTGGTATCAGAGCATACACACTCCCATATACTTTAAGTAAATAGTTTCTTGAGTCTTTTGAACCCTGAAATCACTAAAATCCATAATGGTGAAAATTGAGGTGTCTAGGCTCGGGTTCTAGCATAATTTCTCCTATCCGTCTTCACGGTAGGTGAGATTCTCCACTCTACATGACCTTAATTGATCTAGAATTTGGCATAAAGGTTCTCTGATGAAACCCTAGAGAGTCTTCTAGCATCTCATCTCTTCATTAAGGACTACCCTAAGCCACCCAAATAGAGGATGATTAGGTAGTCTTCTCATCTTCTCATGTGGACCTTCTCTTATGACCTCTTACCACATGATTTCTCGATTATGGGTAACTTATGTATGGGAAAAATAAAAATTACTAGAAATTGTGAAAATTGATACGATTATATGACCTTAGTTTAAAAACTAAATTCTAATCAATGAAAATTTTGAAATCAAATACTCATGCATGGCCCCTTCATACCATGAAAACTCGATTTAACCAAAACTTGACTACATGCTCCCTATGTTTGAGGTGAATGATAAAATTTTTTGATATGGTGAATTAAGGAGGATTTATACCTTATACCTAATTGTTGATGAGGTCCCTATTTGATTAAGTCCATGTTGCCCTATTGTTGACTAAAACCTCTAACATAGTTAAGAAAACTTTTTCCCTATTTGATGCACATTTTGACTATCCCATCAAGTGACTATGTATAGGACTCACAAAATATGATGCAAGACTATGATACAAAAATTATTTTCCTATTGACTATTGATGCCTTTTGTAATCTTGATTTTGATATGATGAGCATGGATCTAAATCATGCACCAATTTCAAAATTATATCACTACCTTGATCATTAAAGAAAGATAATACAATTATGACCCTGGTCTTGCAAAATATTCAACTAGCTGCCCTATTATGATCTTGAACTTTGATCTTATGACCTTGATAAATGTGATTTGACCATCAATTCTCTCCCCTTTTGAATAAGCTCAAGATCATGACTAATGTTGGTAATGTGCTAGATTAGGGTGGTAGTTGAGTCATGACTCCCCTAACCTAGGTCACATCCCTATTATGAATACCTCTAAATTTTCATCTTGTTAATTATTTAGAGTATGGGAAGGTATCCCCTTTCACCCGATTTGGATTGGTTGACCTATGTATAAAAGGTTAAACCATAGTTTATACTTGATCTTGAATATTGATAATGACTTTAATATATGACAATGTTGACTAAAGATTGTGCTTGATTTCCTAGATATACCTAGGTCTAGATCATTCATCAGCCTTGGATACCATGATCATGAAATCTTCATATATTGCTCGAATACTACTCGATTGTTGTATATAGGTGAATGATCACCCTTAAGGTCTAAAATTGGGAATCTAAACCCTAGCTTCAAAATTCCAGACCTATGACTTTTGATGTCCAAAAATCTTAACTCTTGATTAATAAAATTGTGACTCATGATTATCAAATCTCAATAATGATACAAATCCTATGATCACACTATTTGGATCTTGAGATATATGACTAATGACTTCAATATCCCAGATCTTGAAATTTTTGAAATAATGACTATTTTGACTCTCTCGATTTTTGACTAAGGGTTTAGCTCACACTAGGACTAGGATGCGACCTCCCATTGAATTTGAGCTTGAAATCATGATATTGGAAGTATGACATAGTCTCAAAATGTTGAAATATGAAATCTCAAATCATGGATGTATAACCCCACCTAGGACAATGTAGAGGCTAGGACCCTAAGATATTGGGATAAAAAGTCACCTTGTACATTTGATTCAAGAACTCAATTTGTTCGACATAAAATATGATCTCTTCAAAAATGTGATCAATATAAGATGCTTTCCATATTTGTGACTCATATGATGACATTGAACAATACATGTGACCTTGATACCAAATTGCTCGATGATGAAATGATGTTGGTACCAAGTTGGTTATGATATGGAACATGGAATCCCAAATTAGTGGACTACTTGAATTTTGAGGACATGATTTTTTACTATATAGTTGATGACGTTCTAATGGCTAAGGATATGACCTGGATTATGTAGTCCCACTTTTTGAGGATGTTTTTGACTTTTGGGGACAAAATTCCTATTAAGGAGGAAAGTATATGACAAAGTGAATTTTAGCATAAGAATGAATTAATTAATCTGTTTCCCTCCCGATGATCACTCTTGAACTAAATTATTTTTCTTAGCTACTTGATCACTTTTGACACTCAAATTGGAAATATGGTGATCAATGTGAACTTTATACAGACTCCCCAAATTTGATTAATTTATTACTCTACTCAAAGAAATAAATTCATCCATCAAACTTCACCATATGGTCCTCAAACTTTTTATAATTATTCTCCACATTTTTTTGAATCTATGGTCCACATTTCATCTCATTTGGACATTCCTACTTTTACTATGATTTCTTGAAGATAATGCATTGAAAATCCATTTATTTACCTTTTATTTGGGCCTTTTCCAAGTCAGCAATTTGTGGGCCGCTTTAGGAACGAATCTTGGCCCTCAGATCAGGATCCCATAGATTCTAGGCCCGATTGAGTGGCCAAGAGGTCGTCTCCTACCTCTCATTGATTGCGGGGAGGAGACAAGGCCACTATAATGGCCAATTTCTGCTTTTGGCCGAGATTCAAATTTCTAACCAAGCCAAAATGATCTCCTCGTGAATCTGTGCACAATGAGCCCTATTTTGACCACCATTAATGCTCTATTGAGCCATCCAAGAAGGTCTCTCACCCCCTTTCTCATTTTGACAACCATGGTTGTTATTAAGACCTTAATTAACCCTAAGATCTACCCCCAGACACTATAAAAGGAGCCCCCAACATTCACAACCACCATACCTTGCTCGAGACCCTCCTTGCTTCCCCTCTCTACCCCAGGTGCCCAAATGTTCTTCTCATTTTTCCCTATTAGTTATGCAACATCACCGACTATAATTTTTGGTGTTCGACTTCCTCGTCCTCTCGCTCCAAAGTAAGGCTGCCTACCACCTCACGGGGTCATAACGACCTCAAACGACACCTCCGCGACCCACATTGGTGCCTCTAGCTCCCAATCCCCCTTAGTTTTGGTGAGCACCTCCACTTGCCTTTGTGGCTCGCATGAGGCATGTGTAAGAAAGGAGAGGACTGAAGAACCGTTGGTCTAAAGGAATTGACCCAATTCAAATTGAATTCAAAGAAACCAGCTAAACCACTGATTGAACCACCAAATCAAGAGTGAACTGGCCAAACCAAAGATTGATCCAGTGCACCTCAACCAACAGTCCACACACCTATGTGGTGCAATATCGACCATTCGATTGTGTATCTAACGATCACACCTTTTCCCGATTTGAGGTATTTCTGCTCCCTCTCTAACAAATAATCACCAAAATAATCACATCTTATTTAAAGCATAAAAAATACATCCTACATACAAAAATATGAATAAATAGTCAATTTTTATCAAAACAACACAATGAATTATTTAAAAATATTTTTGGAGCCTAATTCCTTATGAATTTCACTATTATCACAAAATTTTATCTCTTGCTTATATGATTTATCAAATGGCCCAATAACAATGATTAATATCTAGAAACCCTAGTATTTGACTCTGATGATTATATGGAGACATTAAAGTCATTGACTTGAATAATGAATGGTCGATATCTAATCTTTTGACTTATTTAATATTTAATATGATTTCATGCCGATAAGATTGATGATGGGTTCTAATCATAGAATTATGACTTGGTAATTATGATTGTGCTAAATCTTGTGAAATACCTAATCTAGACCATTGGTGATGTGAAACCCAATTCATTCACTATGACCCCTTTGTTGTTATCAACCCAATTACACCTAAAGATGAGAACTCTAAAATCTATGTAGTCAAACTCCCACATGTCTTCAATGACACCGTCATAAGACATTTTGGATTCTCATCGACTCTTATCCTTTGCACTAGAAAAAGACAACGTGGACGCTTGAAGGGAGGCCCCATTATTTTGGATGAAACTCTTATCATCTAGAAATTTCATGTAGTGTGAAGATTCATTTTTGTAAAACCCTTCGTAAGTCATAATATTCATTTTTTATTTAAAGGTGGGTCATTTGATACTTTTAGCAACATTATTTGGTGTTTGAGATAGTTGACAGATGACTTTATCTTAAAACCACCTAATAAATGTCATATTATGCTGTCTAGAAAGAAATATTGAATTCAATTGAGGGATTTTTGTTGATAAAATTGCTATGTTCGGTGATACAAGTATGCTTATTCCCACAACTCAACACTAATTAATTTCACTGGTGCTCCTAAGGTCCCTTTCCCAGAATACACATCAATATTTTTTTTATTGGAAGAAACTTCATTACAACTTAGAAAGTCATTGCAAAAGTCCACGACCTCCCTACCCACATAATCTCAATAATACTCCCTTTAGGTCAATAATGGTTTCAAACATCGAAAGACTCATGTACTATTCAAAAGGATACCTCCACTTCAAGAAAATCGAACCCAACATTTTCACTTCCCTGGGAAAATGGAAAAAAAAGATGCACCATGATATCAAAGAATGAAGGAAGAAAATACATCTCAATATGGTATAGGGTAATGACCATTTCTCTTTATAACTTATCAAGATTCTCATGGTCAATAACTTTGCTTCATAGAGTTTTGAAGAAGAAACAAAGCTTGGTGATTGCAGACCTTAAATGCTTCATTAGTATAGAATGAATTTCCATGAGTAATATTTGTTGAATTAGAATGTGTCAATCTTGAGATTTGATACCTATCAGCTTCAGATCCTTCATTGATACTAATCTACATGTATTGGATGAGTATCCTTGTGGTGCCTTAACATTAAGCAAGCACTCACAAAAAGTTATCTTCTCTTGTCTAGGTAATGTGTTACAAACATACGGTAAATATGTTTTTTGATCACTACTAACTATTTTTATTAATTCTTTCCTTATACTTGTTTCACATAGGTCCATTTTGGATTTGATGTCATCTTTGTTCTTACCTAGTATATTCAACACAATACCAATGATACTATCACAAATATTTTTCTTGACATGCATGACATTGATAAAATGCCTAACAACCAAAGAACTCCAATAAGGAAGATCACAAAATATCGATGTCTTCTTTAATAAAGTTTTGTCACTCCATGTAGGAATAGTGTATTGTGAACTTCTACAAAATTCATTGACAATGTCTTTCACTCTTTCATAGACATCCTCTACTGATATAGGTTTCAGGCGCTCTATTCCTTAGTTGAATAAGTAAATGCTTTATGCAACCTTCGGTAAGGATTCACTTTTGGAAGAAACATGTGATGACCAAGAAGTTCAGTCTTGTTGCCATGTTTTGTTTGTATTGAATCAGTGTTCTCCTCACATATAGGGCATTCTTTGGATCCTTTTACGATGTATCCAAACAATTTCTCATATGTTAGAAAGTCATTAGTAGCGCAAAACAACATAGCATGCAAACAAAATGTTTCTCTACACGAAGCATCATAGATCATCACACCTTCTCCTCAAAGTTTCTTTAAGTCATGAAATAGTGTTAAAAAAACATCAATATCATTATCAGGTTGTTTGGGACCTGATATCAACAAGGACAACATGACATACTTACTTTTTTAACACAACCAGGGAGTAAGATTGTATGTAAAATCATAACAAACCACATGTTATGTTGGATGATTAATGTGTTGTATGAATTCATCCCATCAATACATAGTCCAAATATTAGACTTATGACTTCTTCACTAAATTCAACATACAATAAATCAATTTTCTTCCACTATGAGGAATCAAACATATGGTGCAGGATCCCATCAATGTTTTTATTTGCAACTTCATGCCAAGATAAATTTTGCACATCCATGGTATTGATGAACAAGTATTTAAACTATGGTATCATAGACAGATACCACGTCACCTTGGCAGGAGAGCCAATTTGGACTTACCCAAAGTCATCATTTTGTACTTTGATGCCCAACATTTTGGGCAATCTTTCAAATTCAAATAGTCCTTTTGAAATAACACAATCATTCGAGCAATCATGTATCTTCTTAACCTCCATTGTCATTGGGTACACCATTTTCTTTAATTCATATGTTGAGATTGGAAGTTTGTTGTCTTTCAGAAGAATTTCTTTCAACAAACACAATAGATAAATTAATCTTTTGTTGCTCCATCTATTGTTAGCAATCAAAGTATACAATCTAAACACAACATTTAGTATCGTAAACTTATTACAGCCTAAGTATGACTCTCTCTCAACATCATGCATAATGTTTCTAAATAAGGAAGGCTAGAATTTAACCCCACAAATATCTCAACTATGTCTCAGAATTGGTTTGTTCACATTTACATCGCTAGCAATTTCTTCTTCAATAGAATTACTGCAATCCACATCTACTGATCCCATAGTAGGAATCTGTTACAACCCCAACTTTTGGGTTAATTTGGTGAGAAATGTGATTTCTCATATTAAAGATATTTGAACAAATAAAGATATAATTTGTTTTGAATAAATGGATTTCGTTTACAATAGCCTTGATGATTATTTTTTGGGCTTTATTGGCTATTGGGCCCAATAATAAGGAAAAGACAAAAGAAATTCCATTGTTAATATGAAATGGAGAAAAGAAAGATGTAGAAAACTCTAGAAAGCAAAAGTATGTAATCCAAAGGTGGATTTCATGCCTCTTGGGTTCCTTGGGTTCCAATGAGTCCAAAGTTGCAAAAAGAAAGCAATAAAAAAAGAAAATATCAATTAAATATTTCTTTATTAAGAAAGAAATTAAAAACAATGATAAAATGTGGAAAAGAAGTGAAAAGAGTTATCATTGAGTTATCCTTGATTGATTTTCATATCTAAAGGATTCCTAAGGTTAAATGGAATGCCAATGAGGAAAATAAAAAGAAAGATAAAGAGAAATCCTCAAAAAGAGATATTTTAATAAGAAATAAATAAGATAATGTGAAATCATGAATATAGATGCATCTAGAAGGATAATGAGTATCCACTAAAAAGGATTTTGAAATATTAGATTTTCTTGGGGTCCAAGGAGCCCCAACAGAGAAAAAGAAAGAGAAAATCAATAAATACAAAATAAGAGGATAATGGACTACATAATTAATGACTTTTTGATATTATCAAAAGGGGATGTTAATTGCTTTAAGGAAGTTGATTTTCATGGCCAATGAATTAAAAGGCAAGAATAAAGAGAGTAAGGAAGAAGATTTTTGTATTCCTAAATATCCAAGTTATAAAGAATGTCAAAAGATAAGGAAGAGAGAGAGAAGATTTCTTCACTATGAAGGAATATGGTTTCCTATTAGGAAAGGGATTTGTTTTCCCTTGTATAAACATCTTGGGGCGTGGATACCCTCCCAGGGATGAGTTCTGAGGAGTTCCATGTATCCCTCTCTTCTTCTTATCCTTCTTTGTAAGAAAACCCTAGCCGAGAGTAGGAATCTATCCCTAGAACTACAAATGTTTGTTGTGTGGTCTTGCTTGAGGCGGAAAGCATCCACAATCACTCCAGACTGATCGGCTACTACCCCTTTGACCTCGTCTTTGCGCAGTTGCTGCCGACCTGCTGCAGTTGCAGTAGCGGTCACAAGCTTCTTCCACTTGGGAGCGGCCACCTCAACAGCAACATGGAGCCCTACAGATGTGGTGGAGGGTGGGGGGAGGAATGGAACTCTTTTCGGTGCCAGTTGGGTCCAGAATCAGAAGCAAGAGTCGCACCAAGGCTGCAGATCGGCGGCTAGGGCGGCTGCAACCAAGTTGCTCGAGGTTGAAGAAGGGTAGATGTGTGTTGGACCATTTTGCCCTCCATGGGCTAAAGAAACATCTAACTTAACTAAGGGCAAAGATGTACTTTTGAAATGTTTTCAATCTGCAAGGCAACGTTGCATGATAGAGGCTACATGGCACCTTCCTATTAGCCCAAGTGAGGTTTTATTGCAAAATTCATAACTAAATGTTGGTAACTCTGATGGTAGAAAATAATATATGCATTTTGCTCAAAAAATGAGAGGAATCCAATAAAAATATATTTAGAAGAGAATTCCTCTTGCAATTCGAAAATCAATGGAAGTTATCAACTTTAATGCTTTAATGATTAAGAAACCCTATTTTGTGATGATTAATGTAATTAGTAGAGTTTAATGGATGATTAAAGTTGATATTAACCTATTAATTATAAAAAGGTATATTAAGCACAAAAAGGATGAACTTTGCACGTAATTAGTTTAATTTAGAGTTTCAGGTGCATAAATATGCTTTAATGGGCCTTGAAACCCTAATGATGGTAATTGTGACTTTTAATAGCTTTAATTGTTTAAAATCATGATTAAAGTCGAAATATGATGATTTTAAGCTATTTCAAGAAAAGTTCCTAGTTGTGGATAAATACCCTTAATGTAGTAATTAGGGTTTTCTAATAAATAAAAGATAGAATCAATGGCAAATCGAGTTCCTATGTGAATTAGACCATAATGAACTTTGAATTGATGATAAATGAGCATAATGATCTTGTCATGGATTAAAAAGATAAAAATGGTAGTTTTGATGTAAAAGAGGCTTAATGGGCTTAATTGATGGTTAATTATGCCTATTCTGATATCAGGGTTATATGTTGTTAAAGGCAACCTTAATATCTTGTGAGAAGTATGGATGAGATAATTAGGGTTTAAAATAGTAAAAGATGAAGGGAAACCCTAATTGTAATGAAAGCCCTAAACGTGGAATAGAAGCCCTAGGAAGCGAGCTAAGTTTAGTAGATCTTGATGGCATGATTAATAATAAGAAATTGTATGAATATTTCAGGATCTCATAATGTGCTTGCTTGCTTATTTGGATTTCTTGATTGGATTATTCTGTCTCAAATCTGCCTGACAGGTATGTGGTTATGCTTATGAATATCTCAAATTAGTTTTTTGAGGTTTTTCAAAGTTTTCCTCGATGACTTGAATTAAACTGTTGGATGAATTTAATTCATGCAAACTATAATGTGGATATGACTATCACTTAAGATATGTGCCTACTAGCTCAGATCCTAGTCCCCTCTATGGCTTAATAGTTTGACCTAGTACATGGATACCTATGGGGTAGGTTCATCAGGTCATTGGATGACTTAGTACATGGATACCAATGGGGTAGGTCCATCAAGTCACCTTGAGTCAGAGATTGGGCTACCTATGGGTAGTGCCATGCGACTCTTTAGCACACCATGAGTTAGGGATTGGGCTACCTATGGGTAGTGCCATGCAACTCAACCCTATATATTGATCTACCTATTAGGTAGGATCATGCGGGATTTAATGGGGATCTACCATGAGGAAGGTAGCATCCAGGTCCACTGCAGGCATAGCACAGAGATAGGGGATAGGTAAGGATTGAGTAGTATTGCTTAAGACGTAATTTTGGCTGTTAAATGATAATTGGATGATCACCTTGTTATCATAGTTGCATGATTATTGTTCCCCCACATACCAGCTTTATGCTGACTGACGTTTTGTTTGTCGGCGTTTTAGGTACAAGTGAAAAGAAAAAACAATAAAGTGGCATATGTGGAATTAAATGAGGATTAACGATCAAGGAGGATTAGTTAGAATATTCTCTCATATGAATAGAAGTTTAGTAATCCAAGTTTTTCAAAGGTATGCAAAAAGTTTTAATTTATACCAGATTTTAGTATAGTTGGTAGAATTTGATCATTGTTATTGATTATTTGTCGAACCTTTGATCCTGTTAATTGGGATAATGTCTCTCACCTTCTGGTCTCCCTTAATTGGGGGTTACTGGGAGGTGGGGTCATTACATTTCGTATCAGAGCGTAGGTTCCTCATTTAATCTTTAATAATTATTAAATTTTACAAGCTCCGTAGAACCCATGGGAGTTATTAGAGGATTTTCCCGAAAGACTGAGTTGTCTAGAAAAGGATCACGTCTGGGGGCTGGCAAGATTTTCCTCCACACCGCTAGTTGGAATATGAGGACTCCCAAATTAGTGTGACTGCCTGGCCAATGTCTTAGGATCTTACTCGAGATAAGATACATTTAGGACTCTCTCATCTTGTTCATCCCTTCTCAACACAAATGCTGGTAAGGACCTTAAGGATTAAGGTTTTATCTCTTTTCCTCACCCTCTTGAGGTATGGGTAAGGTTGATAAGGATTAAGGAACCCTCCACCAAATTAATAAAAAGCATGTAAATAAGATGCCATGGAAATAAGCTTAATAGATTAAGAATAAAATAATAGATACATGCTTAGGTCGTATGACATAAGTTGTCATGCCCTCAGGAGAGACCTGGGGATAGACCTTCTTGTTAGGAGGATAAGTAAAGAGAGTTAGTCTTGGATGTAGATGCCTCCATTAAAAGGGGAGACCTGGCACATTCTCTGAGAATGTTGTTAACCCTAACCCTAAGTGAAGGTCAGAGAGAAAAATGGCATGATGAGTTAGATGTCATAGTAGACCAGGTGTTTGGATGGACATGCCTTGGATGCCATATGAGCCATGAGAAGTGGGATGACCGAGTACCTTTTGGCGACCCAACCCTGGAAAGAGTCATGCATGTTAGAGTGAAGGGTAGTTCCTTCATTGATGAGGTTAGTGAAGAACCTATGAAAACCCCAAGGGCTTATATGAGCATAGCATAGTAGGCACCCATAGTACGTCAATTGTGCTAAAACCCTGGCCAGGGGAGTATGTTGGAAAGCTGATGAGATAAGCATAAAAGGCTAGGAATAACCTTGAGAAAACATAAGTTTGAACCTAGGCTTCACCCACGTAGAGGTATGCTTGTGAGCTTGATCCATCTTCATGAAAATAGTTAGGCTGGTTGTGGAGTTAGATCTAGAGAGAGAGAGTAGGACCCAAGCAAGAAGGTTGGAAGCCTAGACTCGGAGATATGAGGAAAAGTGGGGAGATAAGGATGATGCGACCTAAGTGGATGTTTGTGGTTGCCTCATGCTTGATCCCTAGAGGCTGATGATGTCCTGGTTTCCATGAGAGGAACCAAACCCTAGAGAGAGGATGAGTCTGCTGGTACCTCTGTACCTATGGTATAGATGGGGAAGATGAGTTCCTTAAACCATGAAGATGTTTAGGAATAGGTTGTAAGGCTTATACCTTGTTGGTTGTCCTTGAGGAGGATTCCACTCTAAAGTGTTTCTCGAGTAGAAGGATGACAGGAAGTGCATGTCATACCTTGTACATGTTTGGATCATAGTTAAGAGGTTGAGCCGACAGTGGACATTAGAAAAGTGAACCTAGGTCTAAGAGGGGAAGTGATGTACCTGATGCTCATGATGAGATTTGAGTTTCTATAGATTCGAACATGGTACTCCTCATGGTTAGAGGAGAGGGAAACCCCTTAAGTTTAAAGGTATGTTTGATGAACCCCTCAAAACTAAGTGGATGACATGGGAAGGTATGATCGTGATCCAATGTTGAGGATGAGAACAAGTATGACCTAGCATGGTTTAATAGGTGGTCTGCTTGTTCCTTAGGAGCTTGCTAGGGTTAAGCATGCTCATGTGGATGTAAACCCAAGACATAAGGGTGTCTGTGACCTTTGTTATCAAGAGGTGTAGTTTCCTTCCGTCCTAGGAGAGGGACCCTTTTGTAGGGTGTATACCAGTTTTGTTGGTTTAAGGAAACCTAAAGAGGTCTCATAGAATCTTGAGAAGCTAAGTGAAAAGTACATGGTAAGAGAATGAACCTGTAGATCCATAGATAACCATCTCTAAGTGCATGTAGATGTGTTACCATGGAGGTAACCGGTATGGGGCATGGCCAAGGTAGGCAGGTTTCCATGACCCCTATGAAAGGATGAAAGTCAACCATGAATGCAGAGAGAGAGATGATGAAGGCTTGGGTAAGGTTCTAATCTGGACATGTACTATAATAGAATCCTAAGTCTATCCTAGGGTCAGGTAGGGATAAGACTGATGGAAGTAGGAGTTGCCTAATTCCCTAGTTGCACATGACCATAGGGTCAGGAGGTAACAACTATCATTGTCTGAGGGCCATGGGTTAGGAGATTGATCACCTTCATGAACTCATGGGACCCAAAGGGAAGATGAGTAGGGCACTCTCTGGATGCATGAGGGAAGAAGGATGACCCCAAAAGTATCGGCACCCTATAGACCTAGATGAGATGACAAAGGATTGTGTGTGGACCCAAGTAGGTTCGAGACCGATTTTCCACAAAAAGTAACTTTGATATCAAGATGATTGGGATGTTGAGACATAAGATGCACGTTACAACTTAGATTTAAAGGTGTACTGGCAAGGTGGGATGTACCATCTCTACTTTTGGAACATGAAGAACTGTATATTTGGACTGCATCCAAATGCTTATTTCCTCTTGTTATGGGAGTAAGAGATAGGACAATACGCATGCCATACACCAAGGATAAAGATGATGTGAGTTAGAACGTTGCAATGAGGTATGAGGACAGAAATGATAACATGCCCTTATGGAGTGAATAATACATGGAGGTGTATGTCTTCAACGTTACCTAACACCTAGGGATGTGAAGTGGTAATGGATGCTTTGGATGAGATGTAGCTCCTAGTTTAGCTAGAGGCTAGAAGAGGTTGTTAGGTTAACCCTAAGAGATAAGTTTGGCTAACACCCAGATGTAACAATACTGGTTGATCAAGTTAATGGTTGTTTGGTTAGCCAACTTAGGCCTTGATGTAATGAAAGGAAGGTTGTAAACCTCAAAAGAAAGTGATGAAACCCTGATTAGAGTGGTTTAGGGTTTTAGAGGAATTGATCTTAAGGAATCATGAAAATACAAGAGATCATGATTTAAGATTACCATATACCATGGTACTACCAAGATAATAAGTGACAATGGTACTTTGGATGCTTAAGATGAAGTTGCATGGGGTAAGTTTCCATGCAAGGCAGGAGGTGAAGGACAAACACCAGTAACCCAGTGTATCGATATATAGGATAAAAGAGTCCCTGAGAGGGAATGGGAGTTCATCACTATGGATGTTGTGGTAAGTCTCTCCTAGACCAAGGAAGGTCAAGATGCAATATGGGTTATGGTAGATCGCCTTACTTAGATGACATAAGAAAGAAAGAGTACTATCAAGGGAATGATCCAGTTGAACTACATATGAGAGAGATGGTTAAACTACACCATGATGCAAGTTCAAAAGTTCTTGAGTATGACCTAAAGGTTCACTTCCATAAGGTGGAAGTAGGTACATGATGAACTCGATGTTAGTACCGCTTATCACCCCTAACTAATGATCCAGAATAGAGGGTTTGATGAGAGCATGTGTGCTCATTCAAGGTGATACATAGAGACAGTTCTTGTCCTTTATAAGATGTGATGATAACCATCATAGTCAACATCGGGTTATAAAGAAGCTCTGTAAGGGAGGTTGTGTCAGTCACCACTTCATTAAGATGATGTTGGTGAAGGGACCTCGCGAAGGCCAAGAAATGACCATAGTGTGTGCAGATGAAGTCGCTTTGATCATGCAATGGCTGAAAGGAGCCCAGAGATGACATGAGTTGTAAGCTGATGCAAAGTAGACTGACATGCAGTTCATTGTGGGGGAATATGTGACATGAAAATCTGACCCCTCTAAGTTATAGCTACGAGAGATGAGTCCCCGATGCATGGGTTCTTTTGACATGGTTTGGTGGAGAAGGTTAAGTTTTCCCTTACCCTCCGGATAATGTGGTGTGTGATGAGATTCATGTGTCCAATTTAGAGCACTATGTGAGGTACCCAGACCATGTGTGGAGCAATGAACCTAGTGAGCCCCAAGGGAGGATGAAATGACCTGAGTCACCTATGAGGTTTATCGATGCCAAGGTGAAAGAACTCAGAGAAAGGAATATGTGATGATAAAGGCTCTTTGGAAGCACCATGGATAGGGAAAAGCCACATAGGGGCCAATGATGGACATGTAAAAGTCTTATCCTGAATTGTTTGTTTGCTTGATGGAATTTTGAGGACAAAATTCCTATACGAGGGGAAGGATGTTAGAACCCCAACTTTTGGGTTCATTTGGTGAGAAATGTGATTTCTCATATAAAATATATTTGAACAAATAAAGATATAATTTATTTTGAATAAATGGATTTCATTTACAATAGCCTTGATGATTGTTTTGTGGGCTTTTTTGGCTATTGGGCCCAATAATAAGGAAAAGACAAAAGGAATTCCATTGTTAATATGAAATGGAGAAAAGAAAGATGTAGAAACCTCTAGAAGGAAAAGTATGTAATCCAAAGGTGGATTTCGTGCCTCTTGGGTTCCTTAGGTTCCAAGGAGTCCAAAGTTGCAAAAAGAAAGCAATAAGAAAAGAAAAGATCAATTAAATATTTATTTATTAAGAAAGAAATTGAAAACAATGATAAAATGTGGAAAATAAATGAAAAGAGGTATAATTGAGTTATCCTTGATGGATTTTCATATTCAAAGGATTCCTAAGGTTAAATGGAATGCCAATGAGGAAAATAAAAAGAAAGATAAAGAGAAATCCTCAAAAAGAGACATTTTAATATGAAATAAACAAGATAATGTGAAATAATGAATATAGATGCATCCAGAAGGATAATGAGTATCCATTAAAAAGGATTTTGAAATATTAGAGTTTCTTGGGGTCCAAGGAGCCCCAATAGAGAAAAAGAAAGATAAAATCAATAAATACAAAATAAGAGGATAATGGGCTACATAATTAATGACTTTTTGATATTATCAAAAGGGGATGTTAATTGCTTTAAGGAAGTTGATTTTTGTGGCCAATGAATTAAAAGGCAAGAATAAAGAGAGTAAGGGAGAGGATTTTCATATTACTAAATATCCAAGTAATAAAGAATGTTAAAAGATAAGGAAGAAAGAGAGAGAAGATTTCTTCACTATGAAGGAATATGGTTTCTTATTAGGAAAGGGATTTGTTTTCCCTTGTATGAACGTATTGGGGCGTGGATACCCTCCCCTATATAAGGGACAGAGCCTAGGGACGAGTTCTGAGGAGTTCCACGTATCCCTCTCTTCTTCTTCTCCTTCTTTGTAAGCAAACCCTAGCCGAGAGTAGGGATCTATCCCTGGAACTATGAATGTTCGTTGTGTCGTCTTGCTTGAGGCGGGAAGCCTCCACGATCACCCCAGACCGATCGACTACTACCCCTTTGACCTCGGCTTCGCGCAGCTGCTGCCGACCTGCTGCAGTTGCAGCAGTGGTCATAGGCTTCTTCCGCTTGGGAGCAGCCACCTCATTAGCAGCATGGAGCCCTGCAGATGCAGCAGAGGATGGCGGGAGGAAGGGAACTCTTGTCGGTGTCGGTTCGGTCCAGAATTAGGAGCAAGAGCCAAGGCTGCAATCAAGTTGCTCGAGGCTGAAGAATGGTAGATGTGCGTTGGACCATTTTGCCCTCCACGGGCTAAAGAAACATCTAACTTAACCAAGGGCAAAGACATACTTTCGAAATGTTTTCAATCGGCAAGGCAACGTTGATGATAGAGGCTACGTGGCACCTTCCTATTGGCCCTAGTAAGGTTTTATTGCAAAATTCATAACTAAATGTTGGTAACTCCGGTGGTAGCAAATAATATATGCATTTTGCTCAGAAAAATGATAGGAATCCAATAAAAATATATTTAGAAGATAATTCGTCTTGCAATTTGAAAAGTAATGGAAGTTATCAACTTTAATGCTTTAATGATTAAGAAACCCTATTTTGTGATGATTAATGTAATTAGTAGAGTTTAATGGATGATTAAAGTTGATATGAACATGTTAATTGTAAAAAGGTATATTGAGAACAAAAAGGATGAACTTTGCACGTAATTTGTTTAATTTAGAGTTTCATGTGTATAAATATGCTTTAATGGGCCTTATAACCCTAATGATGGTAACTGTGACTTTTAATAGCTTTAATTGTTTAAAATCATGATTAAAGTCAAAATATGATGATTTTAAGCTATTTCGAGTATAAAAGTTCCTAATTGTGGATAAATACCCTTAATGTAGTAATTAGGGTTTACTAATGAAATATGGTGGTTGTCGATTGATGAAGAGGAGCTGGTCTTCTACCTAGATTTCACATCTTCAGGGAATGATTCAAATGCCAGTGGAAGATAGGTAGTGCTCAGTTTAAGGACACTAATTGATGACCTGCTCATAGAAGGATTCTGCTACTTCTCCTTTGCACCTCGGTTGTTTCTTTCTACGGTTTGATGGATCTATTTTGAGGTGTATGCTCTTTCCAGATCTTTGTGATAGATGGATATGAAAGTAGATACACTCATTCTAAATCCTAGTAGGGTGGCTAGAGACAATCGTTGATGAGTTGTGGTTTTTTGTGGATACGCTGAATCTATGTAATCATCTCTTGTTACGTCTTTCTTCTGGCATGAGTATTAGGATCTAGTCGCTAGTTTGTTTGCTTTTTTAGCTTCTTTGTTCCTTTTGGGATCTCTGGTCCCCCTGCGTGGGGTTACGATCTTTAGCTTTTCTGGTTATTTCTGCCTGATGTAATGGGGTACTTAGTGCCCAACGTTTTGGTAATACTAGCAACACACATTTTAGACCGACCAAAAAAAATGAATAAATGATAGAATTAATGGCAAATTGAGTTCCTATGTGAATTAGACAATAATGAACTTTGAATTGATGATAAATGAGCATAATGATCTTGTCATGGATTAAAAGGATAAAAATGGCAGTTTTGACGTAAAAGAGGCTTAATGGGCTTAATTGATGGTTAATTATGCTTTTTTTGATATCAAAGTTATATGTTGTTAAAGGTAACCTTAATATCTTGCAAGAAGTATGGATGATATAATCAAGGTTTAAAATAGTGAAAGATGAAGGGAAATCCTAACTACAATGAAAACTCTAAAAGTGGAATAGAAGCCCTAGGAAGTGAGCTAAGTTTAGTAGATCTTGATGGCATGATTAATAATAGGAAATTGTATGCATATTTTAGGATCTCATAATGTGCTTGCTTGCTTATTTGGATTTCTTGACTGGATTATTCTATCTCAAATCTGCCTGACAGGTATGTGGCTACACTTATGAATATCTCAAATTAGTTTTTCGAGGTTTTTCGAAGTTTTCCTCGATGTAATGAATTAAACTGTTGGATGAATTTAATTCATGCAAACTATAATGTGGATATGACTATCACTTAAGATATGTGTCGACTAGCTCAGATCCTAGTCCCCTCTGTGACTTAATAGTTTGACCTAGTACATGGCTACCTATGGGGTAGGTTCATCAGGTCATTAGATGACTTAGTACATGGCTACCAATGGGGTAGGTCCATCAAGTCACCTTGAGTCAGGGATTGGGCTACCTATGGGTAGTTCCATGCGACTCTTTAGCACACCATGAGTTAGGGATTGGGCTACCTATGGGTAGTGCCATGTGAGTCAACCCTATATATTGATCTACCTGTTAGGTAGGATCATGTGGGGTTTAATGGGGATCTACCATGAGGAAGGTAGCATCCAGGTCCACTGCATGGACAACACAGAGATAGGGGATAGGTAAGGATTGAGTAGTATTTCTTAAGACGTAATTTTAGCTGTTAAATGATAATTGGCTGATCACCTTGTTATCATAGTTGCACTATTATTGTTTCCCCCACATACCAGCTTTATGATGACCGACATTTTGTTTGTCGACATTTTAGGTAGAAGTGAAAAGAACAAATAGTAAAGTGGCATATGTGGAATTAAATGAGGATTAACAATCAAGGATGATTAGTTTGAATATTCTCTCATATGGATAGAAGTTTAGTAATCCAAGTTTTTCAAAGGTATGCAAAATGTTTTAATTTATACTAGATTTCAGTATAGTTGGTAGAATTTGATAATTGTTGTTGATTATTTTTCAAACCTTTGATCATGTTAATTGTGATAATGGCTATGACCTTCTGGTCTCCCTTAATTGGGGGTTATCGGGAGATAGGGTCATTACAGAATCTCTCCATCTAGTACCATTGCACATGGCATGAATTTTGATTTCATAAATAGTGTTGAATTTCAAGTTATTATGCAATTCCTACATTGGCAATAGAACCTATCTCCCAGTCGTTTCCTATGAACCTATGCAAATCTTATGAATTAATCAATTCCAGTAATAAATTCCAGAGTGCAACAATTTGGGTTGGACATCCATGATTGATGCATTCTACAATCATAGAGAAAATATGTATTGACTCAAGTGTTTAGAAATGAGCATTTAGAGATTAGGGTTTACCACTTAGAATTTAGGGTTTAGGGTTTAGGATTTATGTATTAGGGTTAATTTTTAATGGTTTATATATTAGGATTTAGGGTTTAGTAATGAATGTGTACCACCTATCCCAATCTTAAATACCTAATCTTACTAGAAGTATAGAATGTGTATTCTCAAGAATATTTTGGCAGCATTTCTGCATAATTCTCCAAGTACACCGATGTAGATGGGAAAACACCAACCTACATATGTACTTATAAAACTAACGGAAAACTATTGACAAAACATCTTATAAATTGAATATACATTATATACTTACATTTCAAGTGATATTAAGTGTTCAAGAATATCCAAAACTGGGGACAATCGAAGATGTACTTGTTACACCCCGATCTCACAATTTCCACTAATCATGAGATCAGGGCATAAATTGACGATTTAACATAAGACAAAGACCACCCTTAACTTTTTCTTCTCTTTCAAAACTCTTTGTTTTCTCACATTGAACCACATAAACCAACTTTATAAGGGAATCTAAACATTAATTTCTCTAATCTGATTTCAATAGTAAAAATGCATGTATGAACATTCATTATGTTCCTCATACTTTTAAGCACACAAGACTTGCTGATTTGCACATATTGCTAAAAGAGGAATAATGTTATACACCATCATTTACAACTCCCTCTTATTTTCTTTACAAGTACCTAGAGTGACAAGGATCGACTGAACTTAACTATACTCTGACTTAACTCTTGTGGCAAATCTACTCTGATGCAATGATATCTTCTTCAAGTCCATGTGATTTCCCTAAAAAATGTGTGTAGAGGGTGAGCCTACTCGCACAGTGAATTAGTACTTCAAAGAAATAGTCTAAAGCACTGATATAATTACAGATATACTTTTGAGCGATTGATATCAATTAAAATAGCAGTAAGCTTTAAAGAGTCTAATAATTGACAATCATAAATATGGTAGGATAATCTAAATATCTATAGGAGCGAATCAATATATGAAATGCTTGATTGATCATAAAGAGAACTAATAATTCAGAAAGATATAAAGAATAATTGAATAACTGTACACACTTGTTTGACGTCTCGTTCATTTTATTATGCTAGGATCATATGCAGTGTACTCTACATATGAAGACTCGTAGTGCACTATGATCACACCGTACAAGACTTAGCTGGAGCACACAGACAGAGAGTCAAGCCACCTCTTGGCTTTTCTATACTTTAGTGCCACCAGGACTACCGGTTGATGTTGGACACTACAAACTATAATTTATGGAGACTTCCACTAGGGCTTCGTCCCCCATGCCACCTAATAGCATGTTCCGACCCCCGTATACTGGACACTACCAGGGTTAGGTCATTTCACCCCTAAGGCGTAGACCTCACATAGGGGTTCTATGGTGTTCAGGGCTCCTAAGACTATTATTTTATTATTCCTAGAAAGCTCTTTTCAACATTGTACCCTTCTCTTACTTATACATGACTCTGGTATCTCTATGGTGTCACGTCTACTTATTTGAAGTTATAATACAACATGCATATCATTCTAAACTTGGCAGAGCAGTATATTCAAAACACTATAATATACTGAGTAATCAAAATATTATACATGTAGGCAGCCTAAAATTCTTAAATAAACAGATTACATGTCCACTTGGCACATACACACTAGAATCGTGCATTTTATCATCTTATTACACTGATAAGAGTTAATTACTTAAAATATGAGTAATCGTCAATAGCACCTGCAACTTATCTGTAATCTCTCAAAGAATGTGCATATCAACCCAAATCATGAGTAGTGTATCTCATAACTCAATTAAGAGTTAATTACTTATCATGACAAGAATTATTAATAATAACTGAGAACATTGATACCACAATACTTGATTCATTGAACACCCTACCCTTAGGGTTTCATTTAATCACAACAAATGCTATAAAGAAAGGTGTAATACACCTATCACATACTTTTCAAATCTTTACAACACATGATACCTGGGATCTCAATCCCTTATCACATTACTGGGAATTCTCATCCCTTCATATCATTATCATAATTACTGGATCTGGGAATTCAAACCCTTAGATCATCACATAGCATTGTTACCGCTATAACAGGTAACCATTACCTCTAGGTCCTTAAACCAAGGTATTCATTTCACTGGTTGTACAAGTATTTTCATGACTCACAAGGCCATCACACATCTTGTCACCTCTCACTAGGCAACAACTTATTCCCATGGCTCCCATAAACATTTCATGCGACATAAACATTCATTGAATAAAGACTACTATCAACAAATCATATAAAATTAATATATGCATGAAACCTTAGAACTGAGCTGAATTTGGGTTTCCATGCCATTCATTGGGATATCATGCATCAATAATAACATTGAATAAATAAAGTCTATCATGTCAAGAAAATCTCTTCAAATGAATTTCACGATATCTATTCGCAAATATCCTACTTTCCTCGTATCTAGGGTTTCACCCTCTTCATTGAGATACCAAACAAACACTACTCACTTTAAATGAAATCTAAGATAGTATCTGACATATATGTACTATGAATTTAGATAAACAATCATTCAAAACCAAGGAGATCTAAATAAGAAACATTCTCTATTTACTTATACAACACATTTTAGTCATAGACAAATTCCCTATATTTCAGTTCTCTTAAAACCTCTGTGAATACATAGGGAATTCTCATAGAATACATTGTATACATTTCTAATATGATTTTATCATCTGAAATTCATTCAAAAAAGGAATAATCCATTTCATATCATTTTTCAACAACTTAGAACAAATAGACAATTCAGGGTTTCTAATTGCATACTAAGCAATTAAATATTATGGTTGATTTAACCAATTTTCATGAAGTAGACTGTTTAAAGGAAGTTCCCACTCACCCTAAGGTGTGAAAACACCTTAAAAACGTATCCCATATTTGAAAATCTCAAATCCATATCAAATCCCTAGCAATTCACCCAATTCTTCTTCCTTTCAACTCGGAAGCCCTAAAAATGAGGGATTATGAAGAAAGAGTGAGAAAAGGGGAAGTATTGATACCATTTTGGATCAAATCAGAGGAGGGACGGAATTTTGACATGTGAGACAAGATTTACCATGAAACTATATCCAAATAAGTTAAACTTACATGATTTCATCATTCCTCAGACCGCAAAACCCTAGGTCAACATCTCCATCAATTTCTCCTCTCAAACCCTAACTCTCTCTCTCTAGGATTTCATTTCTCTGGATTGAATCACAAATTATGAGAGCTCCTTGTGTGTTAGGTTGACCATATAGAGCAATTGAGCTGCTTGGGTTAATTGCACATTGACCCCTCACTAAACTTATTCTTATTTCAGCAAATTTTTCTATCATAAAAAGGTTTATGTGAATTCATATATTTCAGAGATCTAATATTCTCCAAAAAGTACGATAATTTAGAATGTTATGTATAACCGAGTTACAAAACTTCAGGAAAAATTAAGATCATTCCAGGCTTTCATTAAATAAATAAAAATTGAATAGTCCACTGCTATCCAGAATTCTGCAGAAATGTTAGTTACTGTAATTTGTCTACTGATAAGGTCTAAACACATCTAAAAATTATGAAAATTTTACATATTTTTTATGATTAAGTTTAGATCTCCAGTTAAAATTTCAGATTATTTGTTGTTACCAATAAATAATTAAAAATAAAACACTACACTGCTGAAAAGCACTTTGTTAACATTTTGGTCGAAGTATAGTTCAACCGAGAACTACATTCAAAGAACACTCAAATATTCAGAAATTTTTCTCCAATATGCATGATTGAGTTATCCACATCATATCCAAAATTTAATTAAATACAAATTTGTAGAAAATATGAAAAATCATTTACCACACTTCTATCCTGATCAAATTCCAAACTCATGTACCATCAAAACCCTAATTTCAGCCAACTAGGGTTTATATTTCTCAAACCCTAATTTCTCAAATAATATAACACTTAACATTCTTATTAGGTTTAAGCCATCATAATTGAATTATCATCATTAATTAGAGTTAAGTAATGATCAATCCAATTAAGCATATAATTATCTAGGTAAACCCTAGTTTACCAATTAAGCTTAGATGCGGTCATAACAATTCCCCCCGCCTAAAAAGGTTTCATCCCCGAAACATAAATATGCAAGTAAAGTACATTCAAGGTTTATTTTAAGCTTCTGAAATCTTACATGTCATTATATTCTTGTATTTCATACTTGAATGTAGTATTCAACATTAAGTCATTTATTCCTTTACTAAATCACAACATGTTTGAAATAGTTCTCAATGATAACAAACAAATTCTCTATGCCACAATCAATCATAAGATAGAGAGAGAAACAACCATTTCAATATTTTCATACTGTTGAGGTGTTACCTCAACATCGATAATCTGATCCAACTATCTCAATTCATACTGCAAAATATGTACTATTGTTATGTATTACCTCTAAATCATGAAAGAGAGTTCACCATGTTCTTTTGAATTTTACTATTATGCTACTCAAATAGCAAACCAGTCTTGAGTTAAAAGACTAGATTCAACAACAATTGTACATTACTACTCACGACATCCCATTGGATCATGGCTGCATAAGGTGAAGCATTACCATCACATTCCATACTATTCTCAAGTATGAACCCACACATAATTCAAGGTGTAACCATCAGGTTATATCATACTAGAGTTTCAACAATAGTAACAGAGTACTCCATAATTGTATTAGTCATTCAAGGACTATTCATACAAAATTACCACCACTTAGTTATATTAAAGCTAGGTAAAATAAGCTACACCTCATTATGGTTACATATCAATACAATATGGTTATCATCCCTTCTATTCATATGAGTGAATAGGTAAGACTACCTTATTCAGGGTAACCCTCCATTTGTTCCATCATCATTCAACCCATATCACCATACCACAATTGTATAATACTAAGATGGATTACTGGTATGAATGACTTAAATGATCAGACACCTTTAATTAACATATTGCATGCACATGTACACTAAAATCATACGTAGAACCAATTTACATCCCTTAATATACCTTCAACAAATTATACTTCTAAAAACAAATTCACATATTACTAAAATCCATTATTTTCTCTTATCTCTCTCCTCATTCATTACCACTTACTTTTTGCTACTTATCCTTCTCATTTTAATCATGTAGATTAAACATCCCTAAAATTGAAACATACAAGATATGAATAGATTATTCATCATTCTTGCTATCACTGCAGGAATTTATTTCATATCACACTTCACTCATATTGTATTTCTTTTTTTTCAAAACACACCTCTTATATTTCAAATCTATTTCTTATCCTTTGCTCGAAATCATTTCCATATTGTTTATCTACCTTTCCGATTAGCTAGGATTACTATCAGTGCTAGTTTACTACTCATAGTGCAAATTTCATGATCTTGTTTTATAGAGATGCTAGTATTCAAGGTCAAATCACTAGTGGCAACCCTTGAACTACTACAACTCTAAACATTCCAGGGTTTGGCCTTTATCAGTAGCATGATGTTATTGTGGTGTGACTTTTCTCCCTTAATTTGAAATTCAAACTTTGGATCTCACAAGTTTTTACTAAAGTCTTCCTTATCTTATCAATTGAATTTCCTTCATCTTAATTGGCCATTCAGATAGATTACATTCTCAATTTACACTTATAGGGTTTCATCATCATATTGTGTGTCATTATTACATTCACTATATGTATCTACTATGGTGGTTATGCATCAGATATGATTCATTTTCTTATCACTTCATTCCCACATTTCTCTCATTAAGTAATATATGGAAGAGAAGATCGTTCTGAGACTTAGAATTCTTATCTTCAAACATCCCATTAATACATTTGTCATATGTAGGTTTAATTAGTTATCAACAAGGATACTTGACTAACTAGCACTTGATTGAATCTCCTAACCTCTTTCTTTTATAATCTATATTACTCCATCATGTTTCAAACCCTTCCTTACTTTCCATAACCCTCTTACCATATACTACTCTTCCACCTATTATCTTTAACTTCTACTTTTCTCTTATGATCATGTTTGTTATTCATGTGTGTGATCATGTATACCATGTTGCAAATATTTCTTTTTATCCTTCTACTAATGTGAAGTTGAAATTCTAAATCAATAATCTCTCTACTAGTTTCAACTCATGTTTAATACATTACATATCCTTCATTTTAAATCAAACGGCTCATGCATGGGTGAAACATAGTTTCTCTTATATCAAGGTTTTCCTTCCTGAGTATAGTCTACCTTTGTATAACTTATTCATTTTGTTAAGCTACACTTTTGTTCTTTTTTTTTAGAAACTAGTTTGTTGTTCTATAGAGACTTGGAATCCAAAGGTAGTAAGGATGAATGTATTAAACTTATTAATAAAGTTATACATTCCATGTTCTCAATTATATCATAACCCTCATTCCTTAATCAAGCTTATCATTTCCAACATTTATCTTTGTTTTGACTTAGTTTCTTATCCTAGTCTTATGATTTACATATTTATCTAATTCTCTTTACTTTAATTCTTCTGAAGACTCTTCACTTATATTTACTTATCGTATAATTAACTATTTTCTTCTATTTTTCCTTTGATTTGGAGTACATAAAAACATTGTACTCGGTTATATAATCCATTCCTCATGATTGATTCTTACTACCTTGGCCCTTACATACTTTTCTCTTATCTTTTCCATATTTCATATTTAGAGTTCATATAATATTAATCATTAAACTTAATCTGAACCTTACGTCGTGTTCCTTTATTCCCAATTAAGGATTTCTCATATGAGGCCCCAAAGTTGGGTCTCAGATATCAGTTCCAACTGATTCTTAGCTATTCTAATCTTTCCCATATGTTTCAACATCTTAGTGTATGTACATTCTCACTATGATGTGGGTCTAATTTATCCAGATTCTACTCTTATCATATTGTTAATAGGAGTCATTAGATCCCAGTAATGCATCCTACCAGCCAGACCAGGCCGAACCTATAGTATTGAAGCCAAGAGCTACTTAAGATTAACCAACTCCTATTAATCTCAAACATGTGGAAAGAATATCCACTTAGGAAAGTTCATTCAAAGATCATTTCTAGTCTACTTGATACAAAGAATGTAATCAATAAATGCTACAACTGCATCGTGTACAACAAATCATAAAGACCCATATATATTTCAAAATATTGAATATCTGAATTCAAACATATAAGAGCATTTCTATTCATATCCAATAAAACAACAAATGAAATGAAAGTTATATCTCATTTTATATTTATGCTCTTAATTCATGTTACCTATCTTATTTCTAACACTAATATTTCTAGGGTTCCTCTCTAGCCCATCCTTGCATTGTATACCTGGCCAGGGTATACATGAAAGAATAGACAGAGTAGCTTGATACTAGTTGATCCAAGTACTCAGATACCGGGCCAGGATATCCAAATACTCAAATCCCCAGAGCTAACATCATAACATCCCCTATATGCCACAGTTATGACTCTAACTTACTAACTTAATGGTCCCTGACAACTCAGCCTAAGATCTGATACCAAAGTTGTTACACCCCGATCTCACAATTTCCACTAATCAAGAGATTAGGGCATAAATTGAGGATTTAACATAATACAAAGATCACCCTTAATGTTTTATTCTCTTTCAAAACTCTTTGTTTTCTCACATTGAACCACATAAACCAACTTTACAAGGGAATCTAAACATTGATTTCTCTAATCTGATTTTAACAGTAAAAATGCATGTATGAACATTCATTATGTTCCTCATACTTTTAAGCACATAAGACTTGCTGATTTGCACATATTGCTAAAAGAGGAATAATGTTATACATCATCATTTACAACTCTCTCTTATTTCTTTACAAGTACCTAGAGTGACAAAGACCGACTGAACTTAACTTTACTCAGACTTAACTCTTATGGCAGATCTACTCTGATGCAATGATATCTTCTTCAAGTCCATGTAATTTCCCTAAAAATTGTGAGTAGAGGGGTGAGCCTACTCGCTCAGTGAATGAGTACTTCAAAGAAACAGTCTAAAGCACTGATATAATTACATATATACTTTTGAGCAATTGATATCAATTATAACAACAATAAGCTTTAAAGAGTTTAATAATTGACAATCATAAATATGGTAGGAAACTTTAAATATTTATAAGAGTGAATCAATATATGAAATGCTTGATTGATCATAAAAAGCACTAATAATTCAAAAACATACAAAGAATAATTGAATAATTGTACACACTTGTTTGTCCTCTCATTCATTTTATTATGCCCTGATCATATGCAGTGTACCCTACATATGAAGACTCATAGTGCACTACGATCACACCATACAAGACTTAGCGGACACACCCGGGAAATGTTAAGTTTGACTACTCTCCTTGTCTGCAATAGGGAAATGACTCTCTAGCCTAAATTGGACTCCTCCTCTAACCTGAGCACACAGGTGGAGAGTCAAGCCAACTCTTGGCTTTTCTGTATTCTAGTGCCATCAGGACTTCTAGTTGATGTTGGATACTACAAACTATAATTTAAGGAGACTTCCACTAGGGCTTCGTCCCATGTGCCACCTGATAGCACGTTTCGACCCCCATATACTGGACGCTACCAGGGTTAGGTCATTTCACCCCTAAGGCGCATACCTCACTTAGGGGTTATATGATGTTCAGGGCTCCTAAGTCTATTATTTTATTATTCCTCGAAAGCTCTTTCTACATTGTACCCTTCTCTTACTTATACTTGACTCTGGTATCTCTATGGTGTTGCGTCTACTTATTTGAAGTTATAATACAACATCTATATAATTCTAAATTTGGCAGAGCAGTATATTCAAAACACTATAATATACTGAGTAATCAACATACTACACATGCAGGTAAACTAAAATTCTTAAATAAACATATTACATGTCCACTTGGCACATACACACTAGAATCATGCAATTTATCATCTTATTACACTGATAAGAGTTAATTACTTGATATATGAGTAATCGTCAATAGCACCTGCAACTTATCTGTAATTTCTCAAAGAATGTGCATATCAACCCAAATCTTGAGTTGTGCATCTCATAACTCAATAAAGAGTTAATTACTTATCATGACAAGAACTATTAATAATAACTGAGAACATTGACATCACAATACTTGATTCATTGAACACCCTACCCTTAGGGTTTCATTTAATCACAACAAATGCTACAAAGAAAGGTGTAATACATCTATCATGTACTTTTCACATCTTTACAACACATGATACCTGAGATCTCAATACCTTATCACATTACTAGGAATTCTCATCCCTTCACATTATTATCATAATAATTGGATCTGGGTATTCAAACCCTTAGACCGTCACATAGAATTGTTACCTCTATAATAGATGACCATTACCTCTAGGTCCTTAGACCAAGGTATTCATTTCACTGGTTGTATAAGTATTCTCATGGCTCACAAGTCCATCACACATCTTGTCACCTCTCACTAGGCAACAACTTATTCCCATGGCTCCCATAAAGATTTCATGCGACATAAACATTCACTAAATAAAGACTACTATCAAAAAATCATATAAAATCAATATATGTATGAAACCTTGGAACTGAGCTGAATTTGGGTTTCCATGCCATTCATTGGGATATCTTACATCAATAATAACATTGAATAAATAAAGTCTATCATGTCAAGAAAATCCCTACAAATGGATTTCACAATATCTATTCACAAATATCCAACTTTCCACACATCTAGGGTTTCATTCTTTTCACTGAGATACCAAACAAACACTACTCACTTTAAATGAAATCCAAGATAGTATCTGACATATATGTACTATGAATTTAGATAAATAATCATTCAAAACCAATGGGATCTAGATAAGCAACTTTCTCTATTTACTTATACAACAAATTTCAGTCATAGACAAATTCCCTATATTTCAGTTTACTCTTATAACCTCTGCGAATACTTAGGGAATTCTCATTATAATGCATTATATACATTTATAATAGGATTTTATCATCTAAAATTCATTCAAACAAAGGAAGAATTTATTTCATATCATTTTGCAACAACTTAGAACAAATAGACAATTCAGGGTTTGTAGTCGCATACTAAGCAATTAAAGATTATGGTTGATTTAACCAATTTTTGTGCAATATACTGTTTAAATGAACTTTCCACCCACCCTAAGGTGTGAAAACACCTTAAAAACGTATCCCATATCTGAAAATCTCGAATCCATATCAAACCCCTAACAATTCACCCAAATCTTCTTCCTTCCAACTCAGAAACCCTAAAAATGAGGGATTATGAAGAAAGAGTGAGAAAATGGGAAGTTTTGATACCATTTGGGATCAAATAAGAGGAGGATGGAATTTTGACATGTGAGAGAAGATTCACCATGAAACTATATCCAAAGAAGGAAAACTTATATGATTTCATCATTCCTCAGACCGCAAAACCCTAGGTCAACATCTCCATCAATTTCTCCTCTCAAACCCTAACTCTCTCTCTCTCTAGGATTTTGTTTCTTTGGATTGAATCATGAATTATGAGATCTATTTGTGTGTTAGGTTGACATTATAGAGAAATTGAGCTGCTTGGGTTAATTGCACATTGACCCCTCACTAAACTTTTTCTTATTTCAGTAGATTTTTCTGTCAGAAATAGGTTTCTATGAATTCGTGTATTTTAGAGATCAAACCTTCTCCAAAAATTATGAGAATTTATAATATTGTGTATAATTGAGTTACAAAGCTTCAGTTAAAATCTGAGAACATTCCAAGCTTCAATTAAATAACTACAAATCGAATATTGCACTGCTATCCAGAATTCTGCTGAAATGTCAGTTACTATAATTCATCTACTGATAAGGCCTAAACGCATCCAAAAATTATGCAAATTTTACATGTTATTTATGATTGAGTTTTAGATCTACATTTAAAATATCATATCATTTGGAGTTATCAATAAATAAATAAAAACAAAACACTACACTACTGAAAAGCACTCTGTCAACATTTTGGTTGAAGTATAGTTCCACCAAGAACCGCATTCAAAGAACACTCAAATATTCTGACATTTTTCTCCAATATATATGATTGAGTTATCCATATCATATCCAAAATTAAATTAAATAAAAAAATTGTAGAAAATATGAAAAATCATTTACCACATTGTTATCCTGATCAAATTCCATACTCATGTACCATCAAAACCCTAATTTCAGCCAACTAGGGTTTATATTTCTCAAATCCTAATTTATCAAACAATATAAAACTTAATGTTCTTATTAGGTTTAAAACATCATAATTGAATTATCATCATTATTAGATTTAAGCAATGATCAATCCAATTAAGAATATAATCATCCAGGTAAACCCTACTTTACCAATTAAGCTCAGATGCGGTCATAACAGTACTCATAATGAGTAAATCTCGGGGAAGTTTCTAGGCCAACATATAATATTGTCATTCATATTCATATGGTCTTAGTGTCATCATTCACATCGTAGGTTCAAAATAATGTAAATTGAGATAGATACATTCTATTTACACAACCTAGGCAATACTTAAACAACCAAATAAGAAACCATATATTTTTATTTGCCTAAGCATATTTTTATATTCTAATTAGATGTACAATTAGAACTTAGGGACTAACATAATACATAATAGATGTATTTTCATAACAATAGAATTTAATGACATCAGCGTAACACATAATTTTTTCATAACAAACCATCAATTACACCTAGAAAATAAAAAAAATAAAAATACCTTGATTGGAATAAGGTGGTTGGCAGTCGGAGGATCACTATTGGTCAGTGTAGAAGTGAAGTGGAGCATCACTGGTAGGTGGAGCACGATTGATAGGAAGTTGATGGAATACTAGTGGCCAGTGGCCCAAGCAGAGCAGTGGGAGATGGAGGAGGACAACAATAGCTATGGAGGAAGCTTCGACGAAAAGAACTACGACAACAACAAATTGATAGCCATATCTAAGTATCAAGGGGGTAATGAAATAGAGAATGGGGAAAAAAGAAATTTTGTAGGTGATATAAACTAGAATTGTTGTCATTTGTCACGTCATTGACTGAGAACTTATTTTTCGATGGTCTAAGTAAAACAAATGACATAGTTTATACTCTTTCGTTGATTCACCACTAATAAACATATATCATATATACTTATCCATATTAAAAAATGTCAACATCACTAAGATAAGACTTTTGGTGTCAATTATCTAGAATAACCATGACATTGTTCACACTCTATCATTGGTTCAACATTAATAAACTGACTCCATATGTACTAACTCCTATTATAAAATGCCAAAATAAATAAGACATGTGTCCTCAGTTATCTAACATAACCCATGACATAGTTCATTCTCTGTTGTCAATTTTTTGACCAGAAACCAACAACATGTGTACTTATTCTTATTAAAAATGCCAACCTCACTAAGACCCGTGTCATTTATTTCTAACAAAAGAAACGATGCCATAACCCAATTTGGGGGAAAATAATTTTTGTGGTGCACGTGGCAGGAATCCTATGTTTTTGGATCATTAAGAAGGAACTGACACCACATGATATACCATGCCTCTTCCCCTACCTATCTTTTTAGGTATCTATTATATTTTTAGCCATCTGATAATGTTATCACAACCTCTAGGAGAAGTTTTGAGCCTCACTTTCCCTCAACCATGCCCAACCTACTCCCCCACCCCCTATAATTCTAACAAAATTTTGGATTGTAGTAAAGGTTTTTGACCTTTACTAGCCCTACAAATCATATCGGGAGATCCACGCTGGTATCCCTGTGTTGATGGTGCCTTCGAATGTAAGGCAAACTCAGTATTGATCTATCTTCTCTTTTCCCCTTTCCTTCTATTAATTGTGTCATGGGTTCAACTAATTTTTTTATTCATGTTTTAGCAATGATCTTCATTTCTATAGCTTTGATCCAAGTGAACTTCACAACATTGCCTGCTCATCTTGATTTTTCATGGCTCATTGGTTCCATTTCTACCTCATCTTGGACAATAATGGTGGAGATGCTAGCTGACTCCTTTGACTTCTCAAGACCCGAGCTTTGAGATTTGAAGGACTTCAGGAGTCTAAACCTCAGTTTGGTTTATTGTATATTGCATTGCAGTTAGAGTTTTGAAAATCAAGATCCAAGATTTGGCGTATGTAGTTTTCCACATAGATGTGTAGATCAATCAAGTGGTTGCATTCCAACTTATACCATCTCCCATACATTTGTATCTTGCATTTTTGTGGGCATTTATGTCTTTTTACTATAAATTTATTTGTGAAGGACGCAATAGGTTTTTTAGACAGTCAATTGATGAAGAATTCACTTTTGATGCCTAAGGTATTATTAACCAAGATGGGGTATATCCGTCTACTGAATTGTACTTTGGATTGTAAGATTAGTTAAATATACTGATGGAAAAAAATTCATAACTAGCTTTAGAAATGTTAGAAAAATAAAATAAAATATTCTATTAACTCTTAATAAAATTATGTTTATGTTGTTATAGTTTATGTAACCTAATTCAATCTTTTCTAAAAAGATGATTTTTAGAGTTTGTGTAATGGAAGAGAATAAACCCTAAGTTTGTATATATGCTTATTAGGTGGTCTGAGGCGTTGTTGTGGAATTAAGATATGACCATGGATGCTTTTAGGATGGTGAATCAGGCATGTTGTATTCTTTCGTTCAGAATTTGGCAATCACCTAATTTCCTCTCTATTGATCTATTTGATCCTTCAAATCCTAATCTTTTTAATGAAGATTATTTCTTGAATTGATCTTAATAAAATAATTTTTTGTCATTTTTTTCCTTCCAATCTATATTGAAATTATGAAATATATATCCATGAGTCCTTTAACCCCACTTGGTAACATATGGATGCTCTCATCCCTCATGTTTGATGAACTTGCTTGCAATATATTATGCATCATGTGGTGATATATTAGTATTTCGTATGGATGTGTAAACTCTTACACTTTATAATTATACAAAGGTAAGAATTACTATAAATGAATTTATTAGAGAAAACATGTATGATATCCTGCTCAAACATACCACTACCTATTCGTGCTCATCCTAGAGAAAATGTGTTTTTTCCTACTCACCCTATATTTTTGGTAGATCTTCCTAACTAATTTTTTTTATATTGTTTTAGTTTTATCATATATAAAATTCAAAAATGATTTTATCATATTTTTATGAAAGTAACCGACAAGTTTCATTATGAACTCTTAATGATGGTTATCTTTTGATTACTCACTTTCTTGTGATATTTTCCTTTACCATCTATTTAGATGATTTCATGTCTCTCTCTGGTTTGGAGGTTTGATAGATTTCTATCATTTCCATTTTTTTGGGATTTTCTTCAGACACCATTGGTAAAGAGGACATTGTAAGGATGATTAAGTTGACAAGGATTTGTACATGTATAATTAATATCTGTCGGGATATAGCATTCAAGTGGTTAGATTATCCTCTACATCTAGTACTAGCGATATAACTTGTACCTTATGTATTCACCCATATGATCTCAACTTTGTAATCATATATAATTGTATTGTCTAAAATACTTTCAGCTACGACTAATTTTCCAATTTTTGAACATAGGAAATTGAATTTGGTATATGGCTTTAGGATTAGTCTTATTATACAATTGAGTAAATATTAGATTCCCTCTCGAGTGTCACTCCTTACACTACGGAAAAAAAAGAAAAACAAACGTAATAAGAGAAAGCGCTTGCACGGTTCTTCATGTCTCTTCGATGTATTACACATTGTAGTTGTGCCTCGGTGTTTAAAGTATCTTCCTGAGAAGTATTGTTGTGGTAGTTGAGTACTAGGAACTTCTCCTCTCATTTTCTTTCTTCAAGATTACAACATTTCTTCCTTAGTTTTTTTTCACAAATGTGGGTCAAAACATTGAGAATATATATATATATATATATATATATATATATATATATATATATATATAGTCAGGCTAGAATACACTCCAGTGTATTCGGAACAGAATACACTCAAGTAGTTTTTCATGATGTAATATTTTTTTCAAAAATTTAGCCCATTGATCTTCTTAAACATCTTGTGAATAGCTCATATGCAAAATTTGAGCACATTTGGACATTTATAGGTCATGTTATAAAGACCACAAAAATTATACATTTCAAGTTAGTTTTGCACGTCGATTTTGTTGCCCTTAGATGAGTGACTTACACTCATCTAAATTGGCTCAAAATTTGTATGTAGCCTAATTTTAGTATGACGACAAAGATCAATGGTTTACATTTTGCAAAAAATAGTCTTGATATACAAACACACTTGACTGTATTTGTGCGATCTGTACTCTCGAGTGTATTCTAGTCTGATTATATATATATAAATAAAGTTGGACATGTAAATAAAGTTTTATATATATATATATATATATATATATATATATATATATATATATATATATATATATATATATATATATATATATATATACACGTTTGCTCTTATACTCAGACCCATATGTCTCTCATTTGTTTGTAACGGCCGCTGCCGACCGCTTAGATGTCGCCAACTACATTGCTATGTGTGCAATTCTATTTATTTCTTTTATATTTAAACCAACGTATTTCTCATTAGCTTTCTGTTTAATTAATGCATTCAATAGCTGCACCTAGTCTTTTTATATATTGCTCGCGTTCCCGCGTTCAGATGGAGGATATATTGTCAGCTAGCTAGGGTTTATCGGTTGCGCCTAGCTTCTTCCTAGTACCGGAACGTAAAAGAAGGGCGTTCCCGGTCTTTGTGTTGCGTCCTGTGTCCGACAGCCCTCGTCAAAGCGCATGGTCGGTAATGAGTTCCGAGTAGAACGTGCGTAGCGGAATTTAGTCTCCGTTGAACACTTTTATTTTTCTGCATTCATGTCTTCCAGTGCAATTTAGTCAGTCACCATATCTTTATGGCAGGAATCACTCTACCAATTACGTTGGTCGAGGATTTATTTGTGCTGCCGTTCCTCCAATTGTTTCTTCTCTCTTTTCCTTTTACCCAATGAGCGTCGAACTGGGAGTATACTTGGTTGATTGCATTAATGTCTTTTTGGTGGAGCTATCTCCTTCAAACGAGTCAAGTTGGGTTGGACAGTGCACGTTCACCAATCCGTAGAGATATGAAGGCAACATTTGGTAATGTGATTAATTTGGATACGGTGGCGATGGAAGATCAAAAGTCTACCGCGAATAACCAAAAATAGTAGTCTTGAGACATCAGATTGACAATCGGTAATTGAAATTATCCACCAGATCAATTTTACGTGATGGCTTGGCTCATCTTGAATGCATGACCATGCTATCGGGTTTCCTTCGGTTTGATCGCTTCACGCAATCTCAGCACACGCGCGCCACCAGGTTAACGATCGAGTCACGGAAAACTGCTCCAGTAAGAATGTGTTGATGCTGTGCGCCATTTACGGCGCCCATTACAAATGTCTTGTGCTTGTGAGAAGGCTGCGAGGTTACAAGTTTCGACTTGGCCACGTTAGAGGCGGACGTGTAACAGCCATCCTCCCAGCAATTACTGCATGTTTATCATCTTCTTTTGTTTGAAATGCACCATTTTGTTTATACGGCAGCGACCTATGCAGCTATGCTGGCTGTTTTCCTAAAGCACTCTGGAAGTACATCTTGTCGCCGACGTTCAGTCAGGTGCTCTGTTTCTCGTCTTGAGTGACCTTGCCTAACTACTTACTGCCAACCCCTTCTGGAACGCCAGTAGCACGCATACCAGGATCCACGACATGCGAGGGCAGTCTTTCTTTGCTCATTTTCCTTCTCGTCTCGTGGAAGTCTGCTACAGGATGGAGTCATCAAGGCGAGCAAGGTCGGCCCCCCAATTAAATTTTGTGTAGTCTCATTTCATTGCAGGTTCAATTCTTACATAATGTATTTTTATTACATTTTAATGCATCTCAAAAATCTTATTTGTGCTCCTAGCAATAAAGTTCTGACTCGGCCCCTGAGGAGAAGCAATCTGCAGCGCATCAGCAGTTTTGTCCAAGGAAACATGGTTAATTATTATTTTTGGATAAACATTTGGTGTAGATGTAAAATTTAAATTTAGAACAGCATGTTGTTACAGAAGAATTGAGTTCACATGGAATACCCATATACTCTGGACATACTTGTTCTTTTTAATTAAATCCATCCAGCCCTGATGAGCAACGATTCATCATAGGCCGTGAAAATTTATTAAAAAACCATGAAAAAAAGATGATTTGTCAAATGTCGATATATCGTGCCTCCTATGTAAAAAACACAATAACATCGATAATTAAGAAGATGATACTATAGTTACTATTTTAGGTAAATCATGTGTCCTAAAATATATATGTATGCGTAGGACTGTTAATGGGTAAGGATAAACATACTTATCATGTTCCCATACCTTTGTAGAATAAGGATAAAGATAAACAATTTTCTTATCGTTTACCCGTCTATCCATTATCCTCTAACCTACTACCTTAGTCGGTAAGGGTAAAAATAAGCTATTACACATAACCTCTAAACCGGTACCCTCCAATATATATATATATATATATATATATATATATATATATATATATATATATATATATATATATATATATATATATATATATATATATATATATATATATTCAATATGTGTCATTTTTTTTCTAAATCCATGAATTATTCAATATTAAGTGGTCGTCATTTAGTACAACAAATGAATCTTATCTACTTCTTATATAGTTAATTTGATCGTCAATGCAACACCATCTTGGAGGTGTAAGACACGTGTATGAAATAATGAGATTTTATAGTTTATGTACAATTTTTTACTTTTCTCTATGGCATATTTTTATTTCTTTTAGGAAATATTTGATTGAGTATGCTATAATACTTAAAGTTGGAAGACACAAACGTATATAATAAGAATTTATCATTAATGCACCATTTGATATGTAACTTTGGTGGTGATATATACTTCATTCATCGTTAATTTATTTTGTATATAAAAAATATTTTGGATGGTATAACATGTATGTTTACAACAATAGCTTTTTATTTTTTTTGAAGACTTTACAACAATAGCTTTTGATGATGTTCAATCACTTAATATCATTTTTAGTGTTGCGGGTCATTTTTTTGGATGAATTTATTTGTTCATACCCAAATGTTGGGAGTAATTATATTTGTATATGCAACAATCATTTCATTGATATTACATTTTTAGTACAACACAAACAATGTATATAATATTTAAAGATTATTTATGATCATTTTAGATAGTTAATAGCCATTCAAGAGCATCTTGACATTTTAACTTAAATATATAAGTGTATTAGGTAGGTAATAATTTTAACATTAGCACAAAATTTTATAAGACATATAACTTCCCTGTTCACCCTTACCCTCCCTATTTACTGTAACATACTCAATTTTAACTACTATACCTATTTTGAGCTATTTTCCCGTAGGTTAAGTTTTTTTATAACATTGCCACTCGTTCCAATTTCCACTTCTTATTTGATCAATTTATCAGGGGCTTTGATGCAAAATAGTCTTCAATTGAATTCCCTTATGTTTAATTGCATCAATTATCCTCACTTGAGGAATATTTTCAAACCAATCTCTATAATTATTTGCATGAGTCGCTTTGACATCATGTAGTAAAATTTGAAAATGTGGTATTTGAATACATTGGTTTGAACTTGTATTCTAATAGTACATCTACTTTTAGACTAATGACTTTGGAAGCGAACCAAAACATATTTTTATCATTATATATTGATATTTTATAGTTCAAGAGAGCAATTGAGTTGTAGAGCTCATAATCTTAACTTGAGGTTATTATGCTTATGGTGTAGTCCAATTGGAATTGAATGTGTGACTAATAGTCAAAGAGTTACGAAACATTGAAGTAATTAGTATATGGAAATTAATAATCAATTAAAAGGGTACTTGCGCCGACAAGGAGTGGCTCAAGTGGTCAAGCACGATGTCCCATAACAAAGGGCCTAGGTTCAAATCCAAGTTGTCGCCTTGATTTACCACCCTCCCGGGCGTTCGGCCTCTGCCACGGGCGTGAGAGGGGGGAGATATCTTTCTCTCTTAATCCCAATTAAAAAGGTACTTGTCTCATCAGATCAACCGCTACCTTTGACTGTTACGGAGTAAACAAAGGATCCACCCTCAACATTGAGGGACTTGATCCCCTTTTCTTTCAGTCTTGAGTCCACGACAACTTCCTATGAACTCTTCGATCTCCCTCTGACTGGAAACTATAAGGAAACATCCATCAACGCTTGAACTCTACCCCTCTCTCGCCAACCCTGGAGTTGTTCCCTCCATGTAACACCGTCAACGTTGGCCATTATAGAGATCTCGGTGACTCCTCCTCCTCCCCCACCCTGGTGGCAACACTTCAAAGATCTCAATGACTCCTCCTCCTCCCCCACCCTAGTGGAAACACTTCAAGGGACCTCCTCGATGCCCTAACATCATCTCCCTCCTATATATATGCAACTATCTATGGATCTACAACTCATCACAAGGACACGAACCTACCGCCGCCCTACTGTCTTCCTATCGTCAGCACCACCTAGATCCAGCATACCTTGCCAGCCATGACCCTGCCACTCCACCTACTAATGGAAAGCACTACATAACTGCCTCCATCTCGTATCCAAAATATCGACCACCATCTCTGACGTGCGACGACTGAAGTGAGGCTGAGACCAAACAGACGCAGCACTGTCGATGAGGATGAATTGAAGCTACAGGTCATATGAGAGTATGCTACCAGTGCCACCCATCTTCCATAACATTCATTGATGCCTCAAAAACCACCATAATACCAAGGAAACACATCCGTCCATATGCCATCATGACAACCAATAGTGTCACCACCACTTGGACTCCATTACCGCCCCCTCACTGCCACCTCATCTAGCATTGTCGATCTTTGCCAAGACCTCCACACTTTATGTTTGGCTACTTCAACACTACCACTCACATGATCGTCCTGCAACAACAATGGCAAGACATCCCACCACTATTTCAAGGTCATCACAATTCCAACCCCTACCAACATTATAGAAGGCTCCCTTCACCATTGTGGGATGCCTCATAAGAAACACCCTTCATGATAGACGTGCAACACCTTTTCCCTATAGAAAATAAACCCAACAAGAACATGATTCTTTCTCACTCCTCTCCAATGAACTCCAATGGATGGCCTACTATGACGAACACTAATGAGTTAAACTCAGAAGTTGGGCTTCCATGGTGAAGACACATCCAACAACCTTGAGGAGGCGGCTACACCATCCTCAAGACATGTGCATTAGGCATAGTTCCAATCAAACTAAGGGAGACCGATGCTGAGTTCTGAAGCATGTACATCCATGAATATGGTCGAGCAAACATGATCTAATTTAGTGGTGATCTTAGGTCAGTATTCTTCACATTATCACTTTGTTTTAGAACCATACTTACCTGATAAGAATGATGGTTGTACTAATACTATTGGGTAATGTGTATACATAACTAATCTTATTGGTATGCTAGATACATGAATACCTATTAGTATATTAGTAGTAGCTACATGAACTTTGTCATATCAGAATTTATGATTATTGCACTATCTAGTTTTAGAATCCGTTTGTAGTAGTATCTATTGTTTCATCTATTGTAGGCCTATAGTAGAGTGATATACATGTACATATACATTTGTAACATATGAGTATATGGTCTATGACATTGTCTACTGATAAAGACTAATAAATACTTGCATAATGGATAAACTCACGGGCTGCAAATGATCATAGTTGTTGGTTAATTAACCTGGTCATGCAACCTAATAACATAAGTACATGATAGTATGCTAATATTTGTATAGTAGACATCTAAATTTTCAAGTAACTAATGATGTAAACTAACTCTAGATGATTATATTATGCTAAGGATAGACAAAAATCAACCCTAGAAATTGATATTGTAGATACATTGGGATATTCATGAGCTTATAATATGTCTCTTGGAATGGCCTAAATAATATTATTTCAATACAAAGTACCTTGAAAATAATAATGTGGAATCTTTATATTTAATAACATAAATTCATATGGAATATTTTCTAAAGCAATAAATGGACTATATGAATTGGATGAATGAATTGTAATCCTTATAAAACTTATTTTGATAGAAATAAAATATTATGAAATGGCTAGTAACATAATATGGTGAAATTGACTATATGCAAAATTCAACTAGAGACACTAGAAAGAAATAAAATGAAAGAACCATGAAATTTTAATAAACCCTAGATGGGAATTGAAACCCTAATTGATGTATTTAACAAGTAGTTGATTCCAATCCAAGTAATGAAACCATTACAATACCTTGTATATTTCTCACTTGTGGATCCATTCTTGGTGATTGTGCAACCCATGGAGACTTTGATAAATGAAGGTACTATATCTTCTATTTCATTGTTGAATTATTTTCTCTCTTGATGGACACACATATGTCTTGATTTGTGATTAATTCCATATAGCTTTGAAACCTTTATTTATTCTTGAAAGTTCACCACTCTCATTTTGCAATGGATAAAATATTTTTGATAATATTTGGCACTGGACTTCATCTATTGGAGTTTTGACTCCCTGTGGACTTTGGTCCCATGGGCTTTGTCCCTATAGAGCTTTGGCTCACTTTAGTGGGCCAAGTACCCACAACCTTGTGTAGTGGATAGGGATTAGTTCTCCCCTAATTAACCGGAATAGCTAATAAGGCACTAGTGTTGTTCTCTCCTAGAGTGTGAGAACACAAGGCACTTAACCCTACAAAAGAGATGATAGGCAAGTGTCAAAACTTATCAAATAGAACATCTTGAATTGATATACTTTGTAAATATCTTAGATGAATTTGCATACTTGATATATTGAACCTTTCTTAGTAATGATTTTGTGAAAGATTTGTCATTTTGAATTTGATATTGGAATTTCTTCTTGTTAGCCTTAGTCCACCAAATAGTCCTTTCCTAATTATCATTACGCATCTAAATCCTATTTCATGCATAGTTCAATGATTGGATTCAGTACCAACTTTACTGACCTTTATTTTCCCTTCAATGGGGTCCATGTGTGGTTTCATTTCCTCTGGGAACTCATGGGTAGGTGGTAGATGGAAGAGCTTGAAGAGACATGCACTAGATAGTCCCCCATTGAAAACTGGATAGAATAATTCTATTTCTTAAACTTGTAATCATATTTGTAAGCTTCCATGACTCTGATGTTCAAGCATGATTGTAATAAAGATTGTTTATGATTGTGATATTATTTTGTAAATGTTTGATCGTAAAGATTAGGTCTTTACATTTACCCTGAGGGTATGTGGGTAAGGAAAGGGTAAGGACGCTAATGGAGTGGGAAATTACCTATATCCATATTTACCTACCACATTTGGTGGGTAAGTATAAGGATACACACTTACCTTTCTATACCATTTATATTGACAACCCTACGCATGAGTATTGATGTTTGTCCGATCAAAAAATAAATCAAAAACTAAGCTTGAAAATTTAATTGTGGCATTCAATGGCATATCAAGGTGATTACTGATGTGAAACAACTCCGATAACACCTATGTACAAACTTTACAGACGACTTGATTCACATATATAACCACCTCTTAGAAATACAATGTCTATCTCTCAGTGGTAATAACAACCCAGGGTCAGACTATATGTCATGCCTTATTTTGTTTTCAAATGAAATGTATCATCCTAAACCAACCATAAGTGTCACAATAATTAACAGGAAATGGAAAAATGGAGAATGGGATAGTAATAAATAGGTGATGGAAAAAAGGGGAATAAGATTATATGGGTAGAGTCAGGGGGATGCACAGCCAGACCACCTGAGGTCATGGCCTTGCTTTTTATTAGAAACCATAAATCTAGCCTCAACGGATCTGATTCTTGGTTAACTGACAAGGTCGCAGTTCCAACAACAACAGTTGTGTTTATTTTCATTAGATATAGCTCAGTGTAACTAAAATCGTGAAAAGGGAAAGATAAATTTACAAATGACGACATGAGGGTGTTGAGAAGATGCTAAACTAGAGCGTGAGGGAGGCGAGGAAGAGAAATAGTCCATAGACGATGAGAGAGAGGGAGATCAAGGTGACAAAAGGATGGGAAGATATAAAGAGCAGGAAAGAATCAAGGAGTTTGAGATCTAAAGAGAATTTAAAATTATGTGGGAGCTCAAAGAGAGAGAGAGAGAGTGAGAAAGTGTAACATCCTCAATTTTTAGTGTCCCCCAATTAAGGAAGAACCTTAGAGTCGAGAGCCATTAATTAAATTTCTACAATCCAGATTTAGAAAATAATAAATAATAGAAAATAATTTCCATTATTTCACAAAGATTGTTTACAAAATGTATAATAATGCTCCTCTAAGGAGTTACATACATGTCCAATATGGGACTACTACATATGAAATGAAGTATCGAACTTATCCTCCTTTACTTGGCTTTAATACCTTTAACTAATTTCATCTACTCTATCATGTCTTGATATCCTCTTATATTGTAGTTTAAAGCACTGACAATCAAAATGTGGATTAGTATATTACTATATTGTGTATGTGGGGTGCAACCAAAATATGTACATGTAGGTGTAACAACCTAAATAACCATATCAATAATTATTATTACATAATCAAACATGATTTTTTTGTTATAACTTCTCAACCCATCTTTGCTCAATCTCAACGGTATACCCACTCATTAGTGACAAACTCAATGGTGTGCCCACTCATTGGGGGGTAAATTTAATGGAATATGCACTCGCTAGTAGTAATCTCTATAACATGCCCACTTCCTAGGTAATCTATATGGCATACCAAATCACTATGGGTAATATTTAATATATCCTTTCCATATAGCCAACCCTCTATAGCTAACATCTTAAGTGTGAGAAAGTTATGTTCATCATAGGTGATACACAAAGGGCCTTATAGTTTGTAGGAAGTATATAAACAACCAAGGAGTTCAAATACAGTCCATTTGTGAAACTTTGGAAAACAATGGAAGTCAATAAGAGTGAATATTGATAATCATAACCACTTACCTTATTTCCACATAGAGACCATGCAACATCTACCTCAAGCATATATCCAAACATCCAAGCATTCAACATAAACAACCAACATTATCAGCATGTATGTATACTCAAAGGTGTCAGTAATCATATTTAAAACATACTCATGTAGCATATGTCATAAACTAGGGTTTAGGATTGTCTTAGATTTGGATAAGGAATAAGGGTATAAACCCTAATTTAAACACAACATGATTCATTAGGTTTATAAACCATATTAGTCATTTGGTTAAATCCTAATTATCAAGTTAAGCATTTTATGTCAGTAAGAGCAATTATGTTAGATTTTGCTACTTAAGATCATCGTGACAAAGCATATTAGGTTCTAAATCTTAATTTCCATATTAAGACTCAAGACCTTTAACCATGATCATATTATCCAAAATGTATTAAGGACTTAGATTCTAATTACATTAAACATATTAGGTTGTAATGGACATTTAGATCATATCATGTTCACTAGGAATATCACAAGTTAGGATCTTTAGTTTTCAAACCATATTTAATCATATATAAGACTATTGATCTAGAAAAACCTAATCACACATCATCATCATTATCATGTTCTAAGGGTTTCATTATATTCAACAATATCATATTTAACATGAAGTAAAAGCCTTTAATATATTTAACCTTTTAATCATCAATTCTAGCATTTCCATGTACTATTCACCACTTAATTAGATATTAACCCTACTTTTTTATCTATGGTCATAATTAGGCATTGAATCCATTTTATTCAGATTCCTCTCATTTTTTGATCAATTTTTACATAGAGTTTTTCTTTATTTTAATTCAGAAATTATTTACTACCAATTTTGCATAGTAATACAAAATCCAACATATTCTAGAAACTTACCTTTTATGATGTGGCAATTTCTGATTGGTCCAAACCCTTACCAATAAATTTGTGGCTCTGCTCCCTTCTAATCCCAGACCGACGATATATGGTTACAATGACTACTATGTTACAATTAAACCAAGAGAGAGGGTGGCCAATTCTTCAGTAGGCCATTGGTTTGGACCGGTTGTTGCTTTTATTCCTCACGTGAGGAGAAACATTGTTGTTCCACATTGATGGCACTCATTGGACATAATGGAAAGAGTTGAGGGAGAAGGTGATGTGGCTAGGGAACTAGCCGATCATTCTCGGCTTGTCCTTACAAAGCCAAGGAGATCCTTGGATGTTTCTTCAAAGGCCTGAAATTGCGGCTTCCCTATGGTGTTGTTGATTCTACTGTGTATCCATGGCAAGGAAGATTAGGGGCTTCTAGGTCTATTCTTCATGATCACATGTATGGGTGTGTTTCTAGATTAGATGTGAAGCTTTAGGGGTAGTTTTAAAGTGCTAACTGAGTCTAAGTCAAGGGTTTTCATTTCTTGTTCTTGATTGTTGAGATCCATGGCAATGGGGTAGTTCTATCTTAGTGTCTAAGGTATCAAGTTCCGATAAATTAGTGATTGTTGAGTTCAGACTGAAGAGAAAGCAAAGATTCCAAGGCTCTAATAGTGTGAGCATGTGAGTAGAGAGATATAGAGAGGGGATGGAAAAGTAGGTTGACTGTGCCACTTTCCAATTGAGGCTGGAGGTTGAGGATTGCCCTAGAGTCATCGATCAGCAATCAAGTGACTACTAGGATGCACGACACATTAAAGGGGTGCACCTTAGTTGGCAAATATTTAATCATCTTCCAAAACAACAATTCATGTAATTGTTACAAGTAGGTCATTCATCCTTCACAATTTTCTATAGAATTCTAGGAGACGCCTTTTGATATGAAATTTTGAGGAAAAATCATAATAACTTTCCCAACTTATATCTATTTTTTGTGATTTATTGGGATAACTCTCATAGGAGAAACTTGACCTTTATGTATTTCTTTAAAATAATCACCCACGTCATATGGAAAGTCCTTTTTATTTAAAATTATATAATTATATTTGCTTACTTATTACCTTCAAGTATTCCAAAAGTCATATGAATTATCCTTATTTTATGCCATGAAACTTGTGTTCCAATCCTGAATAGATAATTACTCTGTTAGTCATCTAAATTATGAATTATCTTAGAATCTTGTAAAAACATATTCATTATTATATATTTCAATTATCTAACAAAACATAAATCCAATATCCTTCATTCAATTATGAATAATTCTTAAACTTGTGCCACAAGGATCTATTGGAAAATAAAATCATCTCATGGGCCTCATTGGGCCATGGGTTGGACCCATTCCACAAAAACAACATTATAATTCTATTACTTACAATTTGGAAATTTGCTTATCAAATCAAGCCTCATATTCATATAATTCAAATTTACCAAATTTTAGGATCTTACATATATATATAAAGAGAAAATCCGATGACTGAACGAGAGAGTGTTAAATTGTGGGTGGGAAAGAAAAAATGAATAGTCTTTAATGATAGAGGAAGGTTCGTCAAATAGTCTTCAACAATAGAGAGATTTTGGGTAAGAAAGAAGAGTTTACTTATCTTTAATGAGAGAAGAAGAGGTGTTGATTAGTGCACATTAGGTAATAAAATTGATAATATGAAGTCAGTTGTTTGACTAAATCATAAAAATTATGCATGTGGAATTAAATTGTCGCTTATCCTTTTGGAAACCTCATTATTTGATTAAATGTTACCTACTTTTGATATATAATTGTAATAGTCTTAGGGAACCTTTACAACAAATATCAGGAACAATTAGTTTTTCTCCTGAATGTAGTACATCTTCTATATTACATGTGCATCATTTAGTGACTTATTAGAAAGAAAATATTACATAATAAACAATAAAAGGTTGAATAACTTTTGTTTGTTGCCTGTGTTTCTACAAAGGAATTTTTATAAATTTTTGCTTTTGAATGTATTTAAGTCTTGTATTAGAAGAAGATACCAATGGAAAAAAATCACCTAGGAGAACTATACATTTGAAAGGAATATAATATCAAGTCTATATTGTTGAAAAATAAAGTAAGCCCAATTTCTAATTTATTATATAAAAAATTTGGAAGTTTCAAAATTCAGTCTAGAAGTGATATGTTGGTTGGATTCAAAGGAAAATGTATTATAAGTTACAACTTACAACACAACAATGGAGTAGGACCTCCAATTTCTAAATATGTTCCTAATGGCCAAGACATTGTGAGAAACAACAAACTCACAAAAGTGTACTTGACAATTTCGTGACTCCAATTTAGTAGATAAAAATGTTGTTTGATTTTCATGTCACATTATATGTTAACTTTTTGTCATTCATAAATTGATCTCATCATATATATATATATATCTTGGCCTCACTCACTTTAAATTTCAAAATACTCCACTGAGCAGAGTTCAAATTTGATTTTGCAAAAGAAGAGCAATGAGTAAGGAGAGATGTAGGATTTCAACTTGCTCGCAATAAGGAATAATGCTTGAAATTACAAGTGGAACAACTGATGCAAAAGTATATTTCTCTAGTGAGTCTGTTCGAGCAAGAATGCCTCTTTATACAATGGAATACAACTTCATAGATGCCCAAATATAACCATCATTATTCCCATGATTAAATCCTATCTTGATTCTAATGATCATTAATTCAGATGATTCAGCCAACATACCAGACATTGGCGGATGGAGGGGAGGAAATGGGGCATGTGCCCCTCCCCAACTTCAAAAAATATGTTAACCGTATAAAATTACTTCAATAATTATCTATACTTTGATCAAATGATACTTTAAACAATTGATTCAAAAAAGAAAAATCCAAAAACCACTCCATTCAAAACACATTAACTCCAAAAAACTAAATTATATTGACTATAATACTTGTGGTTGTTCTATTTCTGCAAACAATAGGTGAGGAAGTGCATTTAATGCATGTTTTATCTAATATAGTCTCAAAATGATTGACACAAAAATGTAACTCTAAAGTGAGTTTGCAATATAATATCCAAAAAATAAATTTTGTTGAATACACTACTCATAGTTGTTTTGTTTAGACAAAAGATGTGCTTGGAAGTCCATCAGAAGCACATTTTTCTCCACGATACATGAATGAAAAAGTACATACTACAAAAAACATGAAATATGATGTATTTCTTTAGTGAACAAATGAATTTGTTTATTGTGGTTTGTGGTAGATAGAGTGGGTTGTCAATAAGATTAGTATTCAATGTGAAAATATTTAAAATATTATTTAGGATTTAGATATATAGATAAACACAATTCCAAAACAACAACAATCTTATGGTTGTGTCAACCCTTATCATAGGAAAATTGTCTTTGCAACAATGATATGAGTTTTGAAGTTTTTGTTGGATATCCAAGAACCATCCCCGGGGAGGAGTGACTTCGGTTACCCCACCCCAGAAGTGTAAACTTGGGGATCATGATGCTCTTTATCTACCGGGTGTACAAATGCGCACAATTATTCCAGACTTACGTGCGAGGGGATTTGAACTCGGGTCCTTTCTAAAGGAATTATCGAGCCACACGAATTAGGCTACCCCTCTCCAGCTTGTATATTCTATTTAGTTAATTCAATTTGTATTATTGATGTTACTATAATATAAATGATGTGTCAACTCTACAAACTAAATACAATGGTGATTGATGTATTGGATGAACCATTATCCATTAATTTATTCTCATTAAGCTTTAAGATATTAGTAAAAGCAAACTCTTATTATATTTAATATGAACTATTAGTGACTTTGTTATTCACTTTTTATATTAGAACGCACAAAGTCTATGCAAATGTATAGAAGTTAATAGAATTAGCATTGATACTATTAGTGGTAACAATGATGGTGGAATATCATGATTACTATTAAAAAATCATTTTTGCAAACATTTGAAGATTAGCAGTTCAATGATTCAATGGTTGTCTATATTTTTTTTGCAAACCATAGAGATTAAGTATTTTCATCTCGATCTCTGTTGCAGGCGCAAAGAGGTTCAAATTGAAGCTAATAGAAAGCCAGGGAGGTGTAATAGAGGTAAATCTAAGTTGGATATTAAGATAGAGAGTGTATTTTCCTTGCATATTTGTAGGGACATCGTTCCTGTGGGGTATGTGTATCAAGCATACTGAGGGAGACTTGAGAGGTAGATGTGAACACTTCCTAGAGTAAGGCTTGAATCTAGCATAACTGGTATCATTGCTAAGAATCTATACATCTAAGGAGGAGTCTTAGGCTATGGTCACCTTCTGCCAGTTATTTAAGCACACCACATTTTTGGCTTGAAGGATAGCTATGATCTCTACTTTCAGTGCAAACAAAGCTCTGGAGATGCCACTCATTCCCATAAGAAGTTCACCTTCCATTTTGTTTGCTATGAAGCCAAAGGCTATGGCTTTGTTTTTATTTATATAGGCAGCATCTACATGAACAAAGAGCATAGGAGGGTGAGCATTTTTGGTTTCCAGGTACACTTCATGTGGGTTTAAGATGGGGGACATTGGGGTGTTCTATTTTGTAAATCATTGATTGTGGATGATCTTGTCTTTATTAAAGAAGCAATGACTATCGCACCAGGGCACTTTCCTGCGTGGATGGATTAATTTTGAATTGTCCAAAAATGCCATATAGCAACGAAAACCATGGAACTTCTGCTTGAAGTGATCTTTTAGATCTATGCATCAATATCCAAGAGAAAATTCAGAGTCCATGCCCAATATTATCCATGTGGACCTACTAACTTCACAATCACAGAGATGATGAGTGATGCATTCTGACAAGTTGTTGCATCTCAAGCACAAGGGAGGCAAGTCAATGTATCTTCTTTCCTTCTTGACATTTGTGAGTATGGCTTTATGATTAAGGGTCTAGAGAAAGATCTTTACTCAAGAAGGTAGCCTAGGTTTCCAAATCGTACTCCATTCTCCTTTAGGAATGGGTTTGGGGTGGGTTCTTACCCACTTGTAAGTGAATTTTGTAGAAAGTTCATCATTACTATCGTATGGCCATATTCATGTATCACCATCTTTAGAGGGATCAGGGCATGGAACAAAGAAAATTATGTTCCATATGATATATTAAAGGTAATCATGTATGAAAATTCATTCCCAGTTGCCGTTGTGTAGTCTCATATAGGAGACATTCATGTCTAAAACCTCAAAAACAATAGGGGAAGAGGGGGCTATGTTATGAATTCTATAGCCTGAGAGTCGTCGATCACTCCAAACTAGAGTGTCAACCCCATTTTGAATATCCTTGCCACTAATGTTAGAGTCACTCTGGAGATTCTTTCCAATGAAGCTTCATGTTGAGGAGTAGGTACCAGTAGTTCTAGTTGAGTATTTTTCCTTCATGATGCACACCCAGAACATGGATGGATTATTCAAAAAGTCCCACACATTTTTTAGCATAAGTGCCACATTCTGGTCGTGGGCATCCTTCAGGACCAAGCCACCATTATCACAAGGGTTGGTAATCTTTCTTCAATTGACTATGGAAAGTTTCTTTTCTTTTCTATCGCCATGCCAGATAAAGCCATAAACAAGCTTGTCAACTTCATTCCACATGATTGAGGATAAGAGTGGATTGCATAGTATAGGTGAGAAAAGATTGTAGTGTTGACTTAGCAAGGGTAACTCTTCCTATAAGAGAGAGATGCTTCATTGGTTAGATGTTTACTCTATTCTTGATAGCTTCAATAATATAGGAATGTGTTTACTTGTTGGTCAACCTGTGAAGGATTGGTACACCCAAATATTTCCCCAGGTCTTCAATAAAATGAAATCTAAGTTTCCTACTATTGGAACATTTTTCTGATCTAAAGACATTACATGAGAAGTAGAAGTAGGATTTCATGTTGGAGACTATCTATGCAGTTGCTCTACAAAAAATTTCTAGGATCTTCATAATGCAAATGGCTTTCTTTGAGGAAGTTTCATCCATCGGTAAGATATTGTCTACAAAGAAGACATGAGAGAGTAGGGTATCACCCTTGGAGAAAAGAATCGGCTTCCAATCACCTTGATGTGTAGCTTGTGGAATGCATTGGCAAAGTTGTTTGATGCAAAGGACGAAGATATAAGGGCTCAAGGGGTCTCCTTGGCAAACAAGTTGTACAAGCTTGAAGGTAGCCACAGGTGATCCTTCCTAGAGGATAGAGGAGTTTTCATGCGTGGTTATTTGCATGATGTGGGTGATGAGCTAGGTTGGGAGACCCACATTCCGAAGTGTATCCTCGATGAACCACCAGTTCATGTGATCAAAGGCCTTTGAAAGGTGAATTTTAACTGCCATCCATTTCTTCTTTCCTTTCTTATGGCACATCATGTTGATGATTTCTTGAACTAGTAGAAAACTATTTCTAATTTTCCTGCCTGGGATGAAGTTGGACTGGGTGGGCATTATCCCATCATTTTGGAGAGGTTTGATGCGCTCCATAATTGTTTTGGAGATGACCTTGAAAATAATATTGCTCAGGGCAATGGGTCAAAAGTTGTTGCAGTGCTGGGGATATTTCGCTTTAGAGATTAAACCGATGTGAGAATCTATTATGTGTGAATAAATAGTGGAACTATTGAAAGCAGCATGCATAGTTCACACAACAGAAGGGACAATAATCTTCCAGTGTTTTTGAACAAAGTGGGAAGAGACTCCATCAGGTCATGGTGCCTTGCACGGTTCCATGGAACAGATGACGTCGTAAATCTTTACAACTAAGGGGCTAATGACCAATTTGGAGAGGGTACTGCTATTAAGGGTAGGAAAGGTACTTGCAAAATGGCTAATACATCCCTTGGAGATGGGGCCTTAGTTAGTGATGAGAGAAATTAAGAAACCATTTACATTTTTTTGAGCAGCATAGGATCACATATCCAGGCCTAGTTCTCATCATGGAGTCTAGTGATCTTATTATGATACCTTCTAGCTTTCACATAAAATTGGTAGAAGCGGGTGTTGGAATCATTGACCTTGAGCCAATCAATATATGATTTTTGTTGTCAGTCGATCTTGGAGGTCGACCAGTCATATGGAGTCTACTATTGAGGTAACATGATTGTGCCTGGCTTGGATTTAATCAATAGTCCTCGACAATGTGGTCTTCTTAAGGTTGTCCTTGATCAGGTTATTGTGGTCCCATCTATTTGCCGATCTTTGGAAGGCAGACATGGTTTTTCTCAAATTCTTTTGAAGAGTCCCAGTTGTTGTGTATCCAAGTAGAAAAGCCCTCAGATATGATCCAAATAGCTTTGGTCCTAAATCCTACATGCATGTCTTGATGGGGTTTGAAGATGTTCACTATTAGAGGGCTATGGTTCGAGATGACTCGTGGGAGGATGAAGACTCAAGTTCCATGATGTGAGTTGAGCCATGATTCATTAGCGATAATGTGATCTAGTATTTCTAGAAGATCCCCTATCTTGAAGGTGTAGGGTTGTCTAGTTGGGCCAAGATTAGCAAGACTAGTATACATGAGGAAGTCATGAAAGGACCTTGAGGAGGCGGTGTCAAAGAACAAGCTTCTCCATTTCTTACAGTGATGCAGTTGGTGTTGAGATCACCTATCACTATATAAAAAAGTATACTCGTCTTTAATAAAAAGGAATGTTTGATATCTTTAGTAATAAAGTAATAGTGGAGCAGTTCTACAGGATAAAAATTAAGAAAAATTTAAATTATAATGAATGGGATTATTATTTTCATTATGCAACGTATTAGTATATTTAAGTATTATTTGTTTGAGTGCACTTTAGATATAAATTCAAAACCACTTGTGTTACTAAATCTTTTTTTGTATATTTTACCCCTTTCAAATAAAAAATGGTTGGCGCCACCCCTGGTCTGAGTAGTCACTAAAATGAATTTTTTTACATGATAGATTAGGTAAAAATAGGATGGGCATATTTGATTGAATCGGGTAGACATCCGGTCTGATAAAAGTGTATTGGACCATATAAGATCTTCCTTTGATTGAGTAAAAGATTAAAGGATCACATAGGTAAGAAATACAATTAGGTAGGTATACAAAGATAAAGCTAGTTAACTCACCTGGTCGATCATCACATATATTCGACCATGCATCAGATTGGGTAACTATAAAATCTGATTGGACGTAACTATGGTGGAAGTTATTCATCACTTGATTTAAAACATGTCAAAGTGAATACAACCTAAATGACATATAAACAATTAGATAAATTAAAACACATCTGAGTGAATACATCTAAATGACCTATAAAAAATTACATATGAAATGTTGTTTTGCATGGCTTAAGGTAATTATATGACTTTTAAACTTGATTAGAATGATGATCATAATAGCAATATAAACAATCGTTAGTAGCTATGTATTTATTATGCTACATCATGTTTCAAAACCACAAACATTGAGGTGGAATGGTTTAAAAAAATGCTTCTACAAGTAAAACATTACACATGCTGTTAGTACGTGTATTTGAAAAATGCATAAGGGATAGTAATGCAAATATAATTAACATGTATAGAACAACCACATATTAAAATTTAGGAGAAACAACAAGAACTAACAAGGCAGGAGAAAAAAAAGAAATACATGTTAGAAACATAGTTGATCTGAACACTCTCGAGAAACTTTCCTCAGAGAAATCAATGATCCTCTATTAGGTGTGTGCTGCTTAGGGATGTCTTTCTCCTAGAACAATCTGATCCACAACCTTGGTATGCACCTCCACCTAAGATGACTTGTACCTAGCCTTAGTTGCCAACCGGACATAGAGCACTATACACAACAACAACGCCAATAAGTAGGCAGTACCAACATGCAAACAACACAAGTCTGCAGGAAGCACCTTTCTTGGAGAGGGACAGGTGAGTGAGAGGATAAGAGATTGAATTGAATGTATGAGTGCATTACATTTCCCTATTTTCATATTAGTATGATCTGACGTAGATTAATAAGTTGGTTTGCCCATGTTGACTTCTCAAGTAGGTTTTAAAACTTAACAAATGTGTTGACATTTGTTGTTTTCAAATTGAAGTTTTCCAGCAATACCCCACAAAGTCCAAACTGTGGAGAGTTGTATCATATAGGTACACATTGTTCTTTTAAAAACTAGAAACTTCCACATTTCAACCATGCCTAAGTATCCAAAATTACCCTCACATGAAACTAGGTAAACTAATGTCTTGAACTTAAAACGTGGGTGTGAGAGTGATTGTTGTCTGGACAAATGTTTATGATAGGGTAGATATCAGTGGTTAGAAATACATTCTTTAACTTAGAAGGTCTTAGATTTAGTGGGTAGATCTTGTGAAGATCATCTTTAGCTACAAGAGACAATCTTACCGTTTCTAAAATATGATATATGAAAAAAAACAACTAAGAAAATATTGATCAGGTATGTGTACCCCACAACACACATGCAAGAACTTAGTATAAATTATGAATTCTAGGTTGTGGAAATATTAAGATCATACATTATATGGTCAATATATATATTCTCAACCTATATTTCAGTAATATATAGTGAATCAAGATGATAATTGGAATTGTTTTGGCACATACCCTTAGCTAGTTCTCTATCTTATAGATTTGGTTTAATATTATGTTTGGTCTTGGTCATATGTTTCATGTGGTACATTGGGAAGGTGGCCAAACAAAAGTTGAAATGCTGCCCTTGCAATCACCCTACATAAAATTTAACTCAAATTTCTAGGACAATATTCATTTTAATGTAGGGTTAATGCAAACATCTTGACCCTTAGTCTAGCATACCTAAACGTAGATATATTTTTAATATTGTCTTTTCAATGGATTATCTTTGATGGTTGTATTTCGTTAACCTTTTCACTTAATTTTGATTGTGATAGGTGTCCTACTATTAATCTCAATCCCATGTAGTGTACAAAATGTGACACTATTCTCATGTTGACTTCAATTGGGTAATATTACATGTATGTTAAAAAAAATATTTACATTTTTAGGTATATGTTGAAACATGCCTAAAATCAAAAGATACACAATGAATTAATAATTAAATAGTTTATACAGTTACCTTCATTTAAATAATTTTAGGCAAACCTTATCCTAATTAATTATTTGAAATCTAATGTATTAAAATTATGAAATTCAGCTCAAAAAAGTTAATCCACTCATTTGTTGTTCATATATTAACCTTTAACAAAAATTAATGAAAAACATACCCCTTAAGCTATAAGTTCCATCATAAATGACAATTTAATACTATTTAGGTTTAGTTGTAAAAGCACAAATTATGAATTTTTTATTTTCTTGAAGTAATTTATTAAATATATCATCCCTTCAAATTTGGTCCCAGACCCAATTTTCCATCCCTTTTAATGTCTTGAAGTTTGAAGTTACATAAACATAGATAATGTTAAAAATTTTTAATTAGACCTAAGTTATATGGAATCATTATGTCAATGTAATGTGTCTAGGAGTATTATTTTTCATCATTCTCCTTGCACTAAAAAAATGGACTTGAATGACTAGAAACCATTGGTGAGATTTTCTTCTCCTCCTCACTTTCTCTCCTCTATCCTTCCCCTTCTATCGGTCGAGTGCTAATTGTAGCCCCTTTTCATACCTCCTTTGTTTCAAACTGTGACCTGATGAGAGCTTTGTTGCTACCAAGGCTTATGGCCATTGACAATTCTAGTGGAAATCAAAAAAGACAAACTCACCCCCTTTGTTTACAACTACCACGACGACCACCGACTGCAACATTCTTCCTCACAAAATTAAAATATACCTCCCTCCTTCCCCCTCACAAACTACATCTCTTTTTTACCATGTGCACTGCCACCTCAGGCCTTCAGAGATGTATCAATGTGACCAGAAGCTTGTTTTACACTTTTCACAATTTCTAACACCCCTTTAATTAATGGTGATTCCAAGAGTTCCACTAGAATAGATGTCTCATTTTTATTGGAAGAAGTTATGGGCAACTTGTCTTTGAGAAAACAACACCTACTATATTGTTAATCTATGAATTATAAATATCATATTATGTTAATATTGTATCCATGTTATTTATTGGCCTTCCTGAATATTCTTCCCCATTCCTCCACTTCCTTCTAATTTTCTTCTTAATTCCTTATTAGTTCCCTTGTATTACAACTCTTACCATTTGTTTTTAATAGATAGTATATACTAACTACTATATTGGTTTAATAGGTATGATTGAAACCAAAAGTTTCTATTTATTAATGTAACAACTAAATTATTCAATGTAATATCCTTTCTCTATTCATTAATTAAATTTATTAGACTACATATATATAGTGCACTATTACATCAAGTACTTTATTAAATAGAAATTCATGGAACATGTTGATTACACATTTACAATACCCTATTGACATTTGTTTACAATAAACTTCTATCATGATTTCTTTTTAGTTTGTCAAAATTCATTCCTTCTCAACATTATGTATCTTCATGCAATTGTCTCATTCTTGTTCTTCTTCCTCTACACAAAATATGTATACAAAAGTTTTCAAATTATCTTGCACATGATTTGTTAAAATCACATGTTTATGTCCTATAAACTTATACATGTATCTGTTAGTTTCTTATCTGAACATAATTTTTTGTGTCTTTGTTACATATGTAAATAAATATAGTTCTATGTAATGATATTATACGATTCCATAATTTTTTTCAAAGAAGAAAATATCCATGGTTTATTGTTATTTCAATAATTGTAGTAGTAATATTTGAAGGACTTACATGTAAATTTTTTATATGATATCTATATACAATCATCTATATTGTTACTTACATGTACCTAATTAATTTAGGAAGATAAGTATTAGGTGTATCATAATATTTGTGATGAATGTATATACCTATATCAACATGATATAGATCATCCTTTATATTTGTTGTTTACCTGATTTTTCTATTCTTGGATGATGATAGATAAACATATATATACATACATACACACACATGCATACATATATATACTTATATATATATATGTATATATATATATATATATATATATATATACTATAGTTCCTTTGGATTTGAACATTTCTTGAACTTGTAAATTTTGTATAAGTGCATATCTAATGTTGATTTGCATTTTTGAAGTTGGAATCTTAATTTGATATTTTACATCTTCGTGCTCAACTCTTGTAAAGTCAAGTTAATGATATGATATTCATAAATCTTCCTAATACCAAGATATGTTTTATTTCATACTTTTGATCATTAGGGTTCATGTATTATAACTCTTTTACTTACATATATTCAATTAATCCTTGTAGATAAATCTATTCTATTAGTCAACACTCATATCATGGTTGAGTACATTTGAAATGACATAGAAAACATATTCTATTTTTTGATATCATGTATACATGTTGAACATCATCAACATTAAATATGTTTGACATTGCCATTGTACTAAACTATGTATTCTACTAGAAACAGACAATTTTATACTTATCCTTTTGGTTTATTATGTTTTGAGATCCATGTTTCGTCTAATTATATGCCCAATTCTATATAAATACTTTTTGGAGTGATAATCTTGAATCAACATTAAGCAGACAATTCTATATATATATATATATATATATATATTGGTATAATCTAATAAATTGTGGACTAATGTGTAATTACATTCAAATTTATAAATGTTAGATTTAATTCAAATAAATAATATGAGGATCAGATTGTAGAAATAAAACAAATAACAAGATTTCAATTGATGAATTAGAGAATTTATAAGGAGTCTTTAGATTTTCTAAATTTTATGAAATTATTATGCCATGTGGACTTTGTTTTAGAGGTGAATTTGTAAAATTATAGAAACTCATGATTTATTTAATGATTTAATTCTGGTAGTGTATTATGAAAAGAAAAAGGCCAAAATTTCAAGGTATGCCAAGATTAATAAATTCACTGAACAATAAACTAATGTATTATCTTTTTTTTCATTCACAAGAAGTTTAGAGTAACCAACCATTCTTGTTGGACTGAACTTTTAGAATGTCGTGAGATCATTTCTAAGGGAAGATTAAATGAAAAATTGAAAGTAAAATACATTGGTTGCAATTTTGATAATTACATTATATATTTTCTTAAAGTGCAAGACAAATGTGTTTATTGTCTTCCTTTTTACAACAATTGATAATTTTCATAAGTGAAGGAGAGAGATAGTAATGGAAAGAAAACAAATAGGATGCCAAAACTTGATATAATCTTTAGTGAATAAGAACTTTTGTCCAAACATGAACTTGCCTTCCTTATAATATCAATTGGTGTTAATTTATCAAATGAGAAGGTATATTTTAATACTTGTAGAAAGGAGGTAATGGTGTGATCATTTATATAAAATGATATGATGACAAAACCATTCCTTGCCACTTTATAAAATTACTTGAAAGTGGAGGAAAGGAAAGAATGGTAATGAAATGCATAAGTGTATATGTATATATAGGGGTTAGGGTGTCCAAACCTTCTACCTATCTCCCTACAACATCCCCTCTCATCTTCCTTTTCCTACTTATACATAATCTATAGTCTGTTGTTGGTTATGGTGTAATACAAATTTATGAAAATGATGGATACCAATGCCATTTTTGGCCCTAACTACTCAATTTTATCTACCATGATGTGACACTACCACTAACAAACCCCAATAGAGATTATGGTCTCACTTTTAGGCATAGCCTTCCCAAGAAGTGATGAGTTCTCTGGACAAAGACTCTCTTGAATAGCCTTATGAGATGGCACCCTAGTCACCTCTTCAAGGTAATGGTTCAATTGCAGTGGAAGCACTGCACTAACCATGGATCTTAGGAGTCTCTCGTCGCCCTAATTTATAGAAGGAAGAAGATACATAGTTGTGGCAGGGTGAGCACAAGAGAGAGATGGGAGGCCAGGCCATGACAAGTTGTCTCCTCCCTGATCCTCATCATAGACACTGTAAGGACCCTGACCTGGGTTATGAGGTAACCCTATTTGTTTTGGATAAAAAATTTGCTTAGAAATTTAATATAATCCTATAAAGTGTTTTGTTATCATGTGACACACTTATGTTCCAAGTTTGGTCCTGATTGAATGTTGTTTGAGCAATGTTCCTTTGTTTTGGACCAAAGTGCAATTTACCCTAGATGTGGGGCTATATTGTAAAATGTCACATGTTGAACATGAATTAAGTGTTTTAGCATCATAAGAGAGAGAATGATGCTAAGTGGTGGCTTGTGGAAAGCTTAAATTCTAAGTTTGAACTTGTTTGAATAATGCTAGTACCTTGTGCACCAATATTGGTACAAATAGTAATTTACCCAAAATGCAGGATTGATATGCAAATTAAAACCTCTAGAGTGTCCCTACTTCCTCTATGTATCATTTAGATGAGAGAGAATGAATGAGACACCATGTTTGAATCTATTGTGAGTGATGGTGATCTTGGTGATGAAATGACCAAGAAAAGGGGTTGAATAAGAAACCCTGACTTGAGTTGTATCAAGTTAAAAAGCTTATCTATGAGTGCCTATCGGCCAAGGAGCCATAGGACAAGCCTCATATCGTTTTCTGGACTCTCTGAAAATGTCATGTCATGCAAAGCACCTCAAGGAGGCGAGGTGTGTCGGGTTACAACTTCCTTAGAAAATTTGTATCAGGTTGTGGATAAAGTGGTGATTTAATTGATATATCTTATTCAAAGGGAGAAGCAATGGATGGATTTTCATCCCAAGGCTATCCTCAACTGTTTTTCATGTCAAGATAACTGTTGATGCATGCATTTACACGTGTCACCCATGCATGGACACGTGGAACCTACTAGCTCAAATTGATGACACCTCATTTTTATACTCCTTCATGAACAACAAGTATATATACCCCTAGTTTCACCCCTTAGTGGAATGTTTCAGATCGTACCACCCTCCTTCCCTAAGTTATCATGCATAGGATCCTTGTATCATGCAGGAGTGATGTGCTATCATGCATGGGCCTTGGGTATCCCCCATAGCAAGATCATAACGCCCAAGTAGTGTGATATCGGCCATAGTGAAGTGTTTTTTGCCACAAGTGAGGGGGATATCGGCCACAAGTGGTGGAATATCATGCAAGGGTTGTGAGGTATCATGAAAAGGTGCTGGATCAGGAAGGAAATTAAGTCTTAACCCTAAGGTGAGGTCATGATCATCTTCAACCTTGGATTGAAGTATGATTTTAGGGTTTTGATCTTCCTTTCTTTTCTTCTTCACCAATTGCTTATCCATGGTGATTCCTTGTATATGAAGGAGTTTTAAACAAGTATTGGACTTTTTATAAAGTCATATTCAACCTTAGGAACGTGGAGCTTTGGATCTTGGAGCTTTGAAGTTGTTCTTAAGGCAGGTTATATAACTTGAACTCAACCATGTTATTATTCATCATCTAAATTGCTATACTTAATGAATTACTTTTAATTCCTAAATTTCCTGAAAGAGTTGATGAAATTATGAGTTATATTAGTTGCTTAGACCTGTTTCCATGAACTATAACAGTTAGAACAAAGGTCTAGAGCTTGAATATGATAATATCACCTTAGAAAAGTGATATCGGGTGCAAGCACACAAGCAAGCACCTCTAACCCGATATGATGATGCACCTACTTCACTAAAACGATATGGATATGATTGTATACCTTCTTGCACTATATGGTGGTGTAGTATACACCTCTTGCATGATATTCTTGCATGATAGGAAGTCAAGTATAGACTCCATGCACGATACAAGGTTAAATGTATACTTGTTAATTGATATGAAACCCTAATTTGAGTACCCCGATATGAGTAAAGAATAGCAAGTGATATTGCACGATATGATCATATAATATATATCATTAGTTCTTGGTATCATGAAGTACACACATCTAGTGTACAATATGAACATTTAAGTAAATCCTATTGCACGATATGAGGTATGGAACAAGATGTAATCCGATATGTTTGGAATAAATATACCTGATACACAACCCTAGATGACATGTAGACCATCATGGCCAACCCTAGTTGATGTCTAGGCTAACATGATGATGAGATGATACCTCTTAAACATCATGGGAGATACATACATGTACCATGTGCCCGTCACGACCAACCCAAACCCGACATGGGTGTTATAACCCAACTTGGTATGGTGTAGCCTGACATGGCTTGGTACTTTTCACTCCTATCGACTTATGTAATGGGTTGAGAAGAGTTTAACTAATTTTTTAACCTATTACTCATCCTTAAGATAGGATGGTAACCATGAAGGAGGTAATTAGATGAATATATTGGGTTGAGCCCGATATGGCAAACCCTAACCCGTCACGTCCAACCCTAGATGGTGAGCTACCCGATATGGTGATTGAAAGCACCTCTAGCCCGACATAGTGATGGTTTAATACCTCATGCACGACATGAGTAACACATACAAACACCTCCAGCCAGTGTTCATATTCGTCTAGCCCAATATGGTGAGTGCTCATACACCTCCAACCCGATATGGTGATGTCTATACACCTACAACCCAATATGGTGAATATATGCACACCTCCAACTTCAGACACTTTGTAAAGGTGAGGGCAAAACACTCTTAGGAGTGATGAGTATTATACTAAGAAATGGTGTGGCTAATACCTTGATAGATGAAACACCTAAAGTGATTGATAATGGTCAATCCTATATCAACAATGTCTTAACCTGAGATGAGTTCATATCACTTGATGATAGTTGGGTAATTCAAGTGTGTGACTTATGGCCAATATATTACAAGATAAATTTGATGGGCTAGTGCATACATTATTAGGATGGGAAATACCCTAATACAAGATAATTGATGAACTAAAGTAAGTTAAAAGTGATGAGGGAAGTGATACATCAAGATATGAAAAATATCATATCCAGCACCTCAAGGTTGATACACTGTGATGCACATTAAATACAATATACTTGGATGAGTAACACATGAAGTGTGTCATGTCAATTGTTACATTGATATGTAATGCACTTTGATAATTATAGGCTAACATGCCTCGAAAAGGGTCAAGCCAAGTTAATGAAGTATGATGTAATCAATATCCTGGTGACGATGAGAGAAAAACTCATACCTTGTGTTGATAATCATTCAATGATAAATGATGAGAATAAATATATATGATTGAATACTTATGACATCAATGTAAAACTCTTAGATGTGTGGATCAATGAATTAGGGTTCGGATTAATCATATGAACATGAAATCCTAATCGGCTATAAAGGGAAACCCTAACCCTAATCATGGGAAGGTTGTAATTCTCTTATTACATAAGCCTTTTAAGGCATGTTAAATGCTTGTATAAAAAGTATAATGATGAATGGCCTTGTTAGCCATGTGAATAAGTTGTTGCCTAGTGAGAGGTGACAAGATGTGGAATGTCCTTGTGAGCCATATGAATAAGTTGTTTCCTAGTGAGAGGTGACAAGATGTGTAATGGCCTTATGAGCCATGTGATAATTTGTTGTCTAGTGAGAGATGACAAGATACTTAATGGGCCTTGTGAGCCATGTGAGATACTTGTATAACAAGTATCATGTATATATTGGTATGAGGACATAAAGGTAATAGTTACCTGATAAGTGGTAAAAATATCTAGTGATGAACTAAGGGTTTGAATACCCAAATATATAATGATGATGATGATAATGTTAAGGGATGAGAATTTCTAGTAATGAGATAAGGGATTGAGATCCTAAACGTTATATGTGTTCTAAAGGTTTGAAAAGTACTTGATAGATGTATTACGCTTGTTCTTTGTAGCATTTGTCATAATAATTCATGTTTGAAAACTTGACTGATGCTAAAAGAATACAATAATGTACTTAACTAATCAAGTGGAATCTTGTCATGTAGTACCCTGACCATAGATCCATCAGTGTCAGAATTTGATAAATGGTGAAACGGGTTGCTCTATGACATAACCCGGAGACCGTATATTTTTTAATATGTGGGGGTGATGGGTGAAAATATCCGTACGCCCTAATGGAGAAAATTGATGTGAGATAAACATCAAATCTCTCAATCCTTCATTATATGTGTCGGGATGGATGTATCACGAATCTCTCGATGATAATGAATGCCAGATCGATGTGAGTTAAACACGAGATCTCTCGATGCCGATGTGAGTGCACATACCACTATAGCTCTATAGCAAAGTTTCCAGTATACCGTGGAAAGCTATTTAGCAGTGACACGAGATGTCCTGCATGTGGTCTCGTACTGACCGAGACATGGGAGGTCATGGTATCCGACTCTCCCATTGACCTGGTATGGTACTGATTTTGACTTCACAGTGGTCGGTTGGAGTATGAGCGGTATACCTCATCTCCTCAGGGAATAAGTGTGATTGTAAAATGTAATCAGCCGTACGCATATCTGCTTAAGGATCAAATATGGAAAAAATTGATTGATATGTACTACAGTTATACATCTTAGTTAATAGATGTTATTTATGCTCTTTACATTCCTTGCAAAGTAGATAGATGATTTATAACTCTACCATGGGTAGATGCAATGTCCTCTTTAAGAAAGGAGATTACTTCATTATGTTCATACAGTGATTTATCCTGCCTATTAATACAAAAAGAACCTCTGCTCAGTTTATAAATGCTTAATCTATGATTATAATATGGTCGGAGGAGAGTTATATCTCTCGCTGGGACAATTGTCTCACCCTGTGTGATCCACATTTTTTTAGGTGGACGTGTATGAGGTGACAAAGATCTTTCTACAGAGAAGGAACAACAACTGAGGTACTAGTGACAACTCAGGTGGAGTGTACTGTCTATTGTGTCTTGTAGATAGAAGTTCTATGCGTTGTCTCTGTACTCTCAGGTCCTTGGAGTTAGTTTGTACTGGTTTCATGAATGATCTGAGATTTTGGCTTGAATGCCTCGAGGTTTTATCTTGCTCCAGTATGTGTTTTATTAGAACAACTGTTATATGATGTCTTCGAGATGAGATGGAACAATGTTGTACAATGTAAATTATGATATGTATGAGTTTTTGATCTTTCAGTAAAATTTTTCTGGACAAGGATTTCCTTGCAAAAATGGTTTTAATTTTTAATGATTTTTGTTAATCTACTGATTATGTTTATTCTGTTTAATTAGTAATGATTTATTTTTCGGTTTGGTGACTGTAGTTACAAGTTTTGGTATCAGAGCTTAAGGTTCACTGAGTCTACAGAGACATAGGACTAAGGTGTTGAGTCTGTGTTAGTGTCCTCCAGTATACCCTATAGTGAAATATGCTTATGCAGAAGAAAAGGTGAAGTATAAAAATGACTGAAGAACACGAGGAACACATTGCTGAGGGAAATGTTGTTGCACCAGGAAAGGGTGCAAGGGATCTGGAAAGAGAAGAATGAGTGCCTGAGAATTCCCATTATGATCTGATCAGGATAAAGAATCAAATGTTTATGCTCTTGATAGGCAGTTTAAGACAACAGTGATACATATAGTAGACTGGATACTAGCATTACAACCTAGGTTGCCAGTTCTTAATGCAAAAACTTTGAGCTTTAAAAAGGGTTCCTGAATGACATGGTCATGTTGGAATAGTGGAAATGTTGGAAGGATTAACATATGGCAAGAAGATAGAATCTGCCATAAGTTTAGACACATAGTATATTTGTGATGGTAATGCCCAAGAAGGGGCAATAAGTTGAGAATTAATGAAATGTCATTACAATTCTAGAGACATTTGCCTAGTTGTTCTAAAAAGTGAATGTTTTCAGTGTCACCAGAGTAATAAATGCCTAGTGCACCAGGGTAGTAATCACTATGTAAAGGCAAAAGTCCTAACTTTCCACCTGTAAGAACCCATGGCTTAGTTTCTACATCGGTAATAAGACTGATAAGACCATGGTACGAGGGCAAGACATGTTATAGGTATGGACATGTTGAGAATACTAAATCCTTTTGTTCAAAAAGAAGGGAGGGAATGACTCAACAGCCGAGGTAGACTCGGCAGGGCTTACGAAATTTACAACCCAATAACGTAAAAAGGCAAGAGTAACAACATGAAACAACTAGACTGTATGTGTTGAGTCTACCTGGAGCGGTAGATGGCCGCGAGGGGTAATAGTCAGATAGAGCTTTTTCATTTTAATATGCCTTATCTTTATGTTATCTGATAATCATAAGAAGGATTGTTGTTATGGATTTCCCAATTGGTTGTCCTATGGGGACATAGGGAAAAAATGATGAGAACTAGAATTTATATTTTGTTCCATATTCTTTTAAATGTTCTATAATTGCTCTTATCTATGTAAAAAAGGATGAGATATAGAAGTGATGCTTGGAGAAGATCCAGGAATGTTAAATCATGTGTTGCTAATGATACGGAAAGTAAGGAATATGATAGTACACAAAGTGCATACTACCTAATCTCAATACTTGTATACCCTGGCCAGGTATTCAACTATTAAAGATAAGGTGAGTATGGAACTCTTCGATTGTTATCTTTATGATTGCCCTAATCAAGTAATGATTTTGAGACAATCTAGTGAGTATAACAAAACTAGAAATATGGCATGGACATTTTTATCACATCCTAAGTGCAATAAAATGGAATCTAAGATGATCTCAGATCAATCTGTGTGCATGAGGAAGTAAAAGAATATAATCCTCATGTTAAGGGAATGAGAACAAGGGAGATGATCCATGTTTGATAAAGTCTGTGTGAATAGAAAAGAACTTTTCCATAAGGTGGAAACGATAAATGTGATAAAATCACAAAATGATCATGAACATGTTAGACAATAACAAAGAAAGGAGTGATGATATGTAGTCATCCATATAATTCCTATGCCGATGGCAAGGAACCTATGATGAAATAAGAGTAAATGACTCATGAACAATTGAAAGTTCATGCTATAATTAGAGGAGATGATAATCCCTTCTCTTTGATAAACAACCCTGAGTGATGATGGGGTGATAAGAGGAATATGTTTCTTTGTGTTCTCTTCTTTTAGGGACATGACAATCAAGTGAGTACTAAGACACTTGATGTGCATGGATTAGAAATAATCCATTGATGGATACTTAGAAAAGTATCATTTTACCTTGGACTTTGGTTCCAAGATAAAGATATGTGTAATAAGTAATGTCTCAAAGATGAATGAAAGATCCTTTTATATGTGTGGCTTTGGTAATAACAATAGAGAAATGGAAATGATGAGGGTGTGATGTGTTTTTGACACATGTGATAGATACCAAAGTAAGGAATTCTGGTATCTAAGAAATATCAGAAGGTATGGGAAAGTAAAAAGATAACTCCTAATTAGATGATTTATGTTGGCTACCTAGAATGAACAACTGTGAAATCAGTCTAGTTACAAAAAAAAGTATGGACATCATATGTTAGGGGTTTATTCTCTGCATAAACATAACATCAATAAGGATGTACTAGTTGAAAGAACAATTGTAAAATCATTGTGGGAAAAGCTTATCAAGCTAAAAATAATTCCATAGAATACCCCTACCTAGATCTATTAAAGCAGCTTATACATAACATCAAAAGATACCTCTAAGATAAGTTCTTAATTGATAAGTAACCTCCCCTTATGAAAAGAGAATGTACAACTAATGAGATAGTTGGTACAAGTAGTAAGAAAGTTTAGTGTTATGTCAGTAGATTGGATGACACAGTAGATGTATGATAAGACTTGTAGTCCCAAGAGGGTGGCAGAATGTAATTCTGGTCTTTCCTTGAAAGTGAAATGCTAAGCTGAATGAGGAGTATGGAAGACTCCTCAGAATCAAGAATCTTGTCACATAAAGTTGTAAGTTAAGAAAGGTGACAAATCAGTGGGGTTTAGCACCTAAATAATTCAAAATATTAATAACACTTCTTTGATATAGAAGGTGTTACCTGACACAGTATATATACTGTAAGTCAATAATGAAGAGGCAGATGAATATATATATATATATATATATATGACAGATTCAAATGATAACCCTGTATGGAAAAACCTTGTGATGGTCAAAGATCTATGACATCTGCATGACATTAAGATTTTATGTGGAGACTTGATGATATAATGAATGAATAATATATGTCTCCCTTTACATGGAATTTCGAGGACGAAATCCTTGTTAGTGGTTTATAACTTGTAAGGACCCTGACCTGGGTTATGAGGTAACCCTATTTTTTTTGGCTAAATAAGTTTCTTAGAACTTTAATATAATCCTCTAAGGTATTTTTTTATCATGTGACACACTTATGTTCCAAGTTTGGTCCTGATTGAATGCTATTTGAGCAATGTTCCTTTGTTTTGGACCAAAGTGCAATTTACCCAAGATGAGGGGATATATTGCAAAATGCCACATGTTGCACATGCCTTAAGTGTTTTAGCATCATAAGAGATAGAATGATGCTAAGTGGTGGCTTGTGGAAAGCCTAAATTCCAAGTTTGAACTTGTTTGAATAATGCTAGTACCTTGTGCACCAATTTTGGTACAAATAGTAATTTAGCCAAAATGTATGATTGATATGCAAATTACCAACTCTAGAGTGTCCCTACTTCCTCTATGTATCATTTATAGGAGATAGAATGAATGATACACCATGTTTGAATCTATTGTGAGTGGTGGTGATCTTGGTGATGAAATGACCAATAAAAGGGGTTGAATAAGAAACCCTAACTTGAGTTGTATCAAGTTAAAAAGCTTATATATGAGTGCCTATCGGCCAAGGAGCCATAGGACAAGCCTCATATCATTTTTTGGACTCTGGGAAAAGGCCATGTCATGCAAAGCACCTCAAGGAGGTGAGGTGTGTCGGGTTACAGCTTCCATAGAAAAGTTGTATCGAGTTGTGGATAAAGTGGTGATTTAATTGATATATCTTATTAAAAGGGATAAGCAATGGACGAATTTTCATCCCTAGGTTATCCTCAATTGTTTGGTATGTCAATATAAATGTTTATGCATGCATGTACATGTGTCACCCATGCATGTACACGTGGCACCTACTAGCTCAAATTGATGCCACCTCATTTTTCCACTCCTTCATGAACAACAAGTATATATACCCCTAGTTTCACCCCTTAGTAGAATTTTTCAAATCTTACCACCCTCCTTCCATAAGGTATCGTGCATAGGATCCCTGTATCGTGTAGGAGTTATGTGGTATCGTGCATGGGCCTTGGGTATCGCCCATAGCAAGATCACATAGCCCAAGTAGGGTGATATCGACCATAGTGAAGTGTTTTTGCCACAAGTGACGGGGATATCAGCCACAAGTGGTGGAATATCGTGCAAGGGTTGTGCGGTATCGTGCAAAGGTGCTGGAGCAAGAAGGAGCTCAAGTCTTAACCCTAAGGCGAGGTCATGATCATTTTCAACCTTGGATTGAAGCATAATTTTAGGGTTTTGATCTTCCTTTCTTTTCTTCTTCACCAATTGCTTATCCATGGGGATTCCTTGTATATGAAGGAGTTGTCAACGAGTCTTGGACTTTTGATAAATTCATATTCAACCTTCAGAACTTGGAGCTTTGGAGCTTGGATCTTTGAAGTTATTCTTATGGCTGGTTATATAACTTGAACTCAACCATGCTATTATTCATCATCTAAATTGCTATACTTAATGAATTACTTTTAATTCCGAAATTTCCTGAAATAGTTGATGAAATTATGAGTTCTAGTAGTTTCTTAGACTTGTTTCCATGAACTATAATAGTTAGAACAAAGGTATAGAGCTTGAAGATGATGATATCACATTATAAAAGTGATATCGGGTGCAAGCACACAAACAAGCACCTCTAACCGGATATGATGATGCACCTACTTCACTAAAATGATATGGATATGATTTTATACCTTCTTGCACGATATGGTGGTGTAGTATAAACCTCTTGCATGCTAGGAAGTCGAGTATAGACTCCATGCACGATACAAGGTTAAATGTCTACTTGTAAATTGATATGAAACCCTAATCTGGGTAACCCGATATGAGTAAAGAATAGAAAGTGCTATTGAACGATATGATCATATAATATGTATCATTGGTTCTTGGTATCATGAAGCACACACATCTGGTGTATGATATGAACATTTAAGTAAATCCTATTGCACGATATGAGGTATGAAACAAGATGTAACCCGATATGTTTGAAATACATCTACTCGATACACAACCCTAGATGACATGTAGCCCATCATGGCCAACCCTAGTTGATGTCTAGCCTGACATGATGATGAGATGATACCTCTTAAACACAATGGGCAATACATACATGTACCATGTGCCTGTCACGACCAACCCTAACCCGACATGGGTGTTATAACCCAACATGGGATGGTGTAGCCCGACATGGCTTGGTAATTTTCACTCCTATCGACTTATGTAATGGGTTGAGAAGAGTTTAACTAATTGCTTAACCTATTACTCATCCTTTAGATAAGATGGTATCCTTGAAAGAGGTAATGAGATGAATATATTGGGTTGATCCTGATATGGCAAACCCTAACTCGTCACGGCCAACCCTAGATGCGGAGCTACCCAATATGGTGATTGAATGCACCTCTAGCCTGACATAGTGATGGTTTAATACCTCATGCACGACATGAGTAACACATACAAACACCTCCAGCCCAATATGGATGGTGTTCATATTCCTCTAGCCCAATATGGTGAGTGCTCATGCACCTCGAACCCGATATGGTGGTGTCTATACACCTATAACACAATATGGTGAATATATGCACACCTCCAACTTGAGACACTTTGTAAAGGTGAGGGAAAAACACTCTTAGGAGTGATGAGTATTATACTAAGCAATGGTGTGGCTAATATCGTGTTAGGTGAAACACCTAAAGTGATTGATAATGGTCAATCCTATATCTGCAATGTCTTAACCTGAGATAGTTGGGTAATTCAAGTGTGTGACTTATGGCCAATATATTAAAAGATAAATGTGATGGGCTAGTGCATACAACATTAGGATGGGAAATACCCTAATACAAGATAATTGATGAACTAAAGTAAGTTAAAAGTGATGAGGGAAGCGATACATCAAGATATGATAAATATCACATCCAACACCTCAAGGCTGATACACCTTAAATCCAATATACTTGGATGAGTAACACATGAAGTGTGTCATGTCAATTGTTACATTAAGATGTAATGCACTTTGATAAGTGTAGGATAACATGCCTCGAAAAGGGTAAAGCCAAGTTAATGAAGTATGATGTAATCAATATCCTAGTGAGGATGAGAGAGAAACTTATACCTTGTGTTGATAATCATTCAATGATAAATAATGAGAATAAATTAGTATGATTGAATATTTATGACATAAATGTAAAACTCCTAGATGTGTGGAGAAATGAATTAGGGTTTGGATTTATAATATGAACATGAAACCCTAATCAGGTATAAAGGGAAACCCTAACCCTAATGATGGGAAGGTTGTAATTCTCATATTACATAAGCCTTGTAAGGCATGTTAAATGCTTGTATAACAAGTATAATGATGAATGGCCTTATGAGCCATGTGAACAAGTTGTCGCCTAGTGAGAGGTGACAAGATGTAGAATGGCCTTGTGAGCCATATGAATAAGTTTTTGCATAGTGAGAGGTGACAAGATGTGTAATGGCCTTGTGAGCCGTGTGATAATTTGTTGTCTAGTGAGAGGTGACAAGATACTTAATGGGCCTTGTGAGCCATGTGAGATACTTGTATAACAAGTATCATGTATATCTTGGTATGAGGACATAAAGGTAATAGTAACCTGATAAGTAGTAGCAATATTCAGTGATGAGCTAAGGGTTTGAATACCCAGATATATAATCATGATGATGATAATGTTAAGGGATGAGAATTTCCAGTAACGAGATAAGGGATTGAGATCCTAAACGTTATATGTGTTATAAAGGTTTGAAAAGTAATTGATAGATTATTACGCTTAATCTTTGTAGCATTTGTCATAATAATTCATGTTTGAAAACTTGACTGATGGTAAAAGAATACAATAATGTACTTAATTAATCAAGTGGAATCTTATCATGTAGTGCCCTGACCATAGATCAATCAGTGTCAAAATTTGTTGAATGGTGAAATGGGTTGCTCCGTGGCATAACCTAGAGACTGCATATTTTTGAATATCCAGGGGTGATGGGCAAAAATATCCGTACTCCCTAATGGAGGAATTGATGTGAGATAAACATTAAATCTCTCAATCTTTCATTATATGTGTCGGGATGGATGTATCATGAATCTCCTGATGACGATGAATTCCGGATCGATGTGAGATAAACATGGGATCTCTCGATGCCAAAGAGAGTGCACCTATCGCTGTATCTCTATAGAAAAGTTTCCAGTATAACCTGGAAAGCTATTTAGTAGTGACACAAGATGTCCTGCCTGTGGTCTCATACTGACCGAGACAAGGTAGGTCATGGCATTCGGCTCTCCCATTGACCTTGTATGGTACCGATTTTGACTTCGCAGTGGTTGGTTGGAGTATGAGCAGTATACCTCATCTCCTCAGGGTATAAGTGTGATTGTAAAATGTAATCAGCCGTGTAGCATATCTGCTTAAGGATCAAATATGGAAAATATTGATTGATGCGTACTTCAGTTATACATCTTAGTTGATAGATGTTATTTATGCCCTTTACATTCCTTGCAAAGCAGATATATGATTTATAACTCTACCATGGGTAGATTCAATGTCCTCCTTAAGAAAGGAGATTACTTCATGTTGTTCATATAGTGATTTATCCTACCTGTTAATATAAAAAGAACCTCTTCTCAGTTTATAAATGCTTAATCTATGATAATAATATGGTCGGTAGAGAGTTATATCTCTCACTGGGACAATTGCCTCACTCTGTGGGATCCACATTTTTTCAGGTAGACGTGTACGAGGTGACAAAGATCTTTCTACAGAGGAGGAACAACAGGTGAGGTAGTAGTGACAGCTCAGGTTGAGTGTATTGTCTGTCGTGTCTTGTAGATAGAAGTCCTATGTGTCATCTTTGTACTCTCAGGTCCTTGGAGTTAGTTCGTACTGGTTTCATGAATGATCTGAGATTTTGGCTTGAATGCCTTGAGGTTTTATGTTGCTCCAATATGTGTTTTGTTAGAACAACTGTTATATGATGTCCTCGAGATGAGATGGAACAATGTTGTACAATGTAAATTATGATATGTATGAGTTTTAGATCTTTCAATAAAAGTTTTCTAGACAAGGATTTCCTTGCAAAATGGTTTTAATTTTTAGTGATTTTTGTTAATCTATTGATTATGTTTATTCTGCTTAATTAGTAATGATTTGTTTGTCGGTTTGGTGACTGACTTTACAGACACCATCATAAGATGAGGTTATGGATGCAAACTAGGTCTCAGTATGATAATGGGAGACACTAGCTGGAGACCATCACCTAGTTGTTGAGAAGTGCACTTGACTGACAAGGTGGAGGTGAGTCATGAAGTTGTTGGACCAGGCTACAATGAGAAAGGAGGGGGGGGGGACCCTAGCGATTGACACCCTCAGTCACCAAAGTATGGGCACCGGATAAGGTGCTGAGAGATGCATTGTGTGTGTGCATCCACACGGAGGTCACTCACACCTCTTGTAAGTAAGAGGGTGAGAGGCAGAACCCTGGGCTGGGTTGGTCCTAGACTAGCTAGCTCATGCTCAAACCAACACAAGGGCCACACTGAGTCATCCAGTTGGACCATGGATACTAGGTGGTGTGGCCCAATATTAACATGCACGTCAACCATTTCAAGGGTATATTACTTTTAGTAAAGTATATATTCCAACAATTGTACCAATTTCTAGAATAATCAAAATATAGCAAAAATCTATGCTAAATTGCTAAGGATGATGCGTAGAATCAAATCAGAATACTTTCAACGGCTAGTTCTTATCCAATTTAAAAAATTAGGTTAATTCATAATGATATGGATACACGTGAACTATAGATCTAATAAAATAATAAGGTGAATATGTTAATCATTCTTAACTTTTGATATTATTTCATACTAGTGAAAAATAATGGAATCTTGAAATCGTGTAAGATAAGGATGTTAATGATATCATGTTTAGGTTTGCTAATGTAAAACATGAAAATGATAATAAGGGTGTTGAGACCAATCCTTAATACCAACCCTAGAACCAAACCATATATTCAACACAATTTGTATTAAATTAATGCATGGTGACACTTTAGGGTTATACATGCATGCAAATTGAATGATTGATTGATTGCTCATATCTACCTTGCTTGTTTGTATCTACATATAGTTGAAGTATTTTTCATGATTCTACAATGAGGTACCTAGTTATGTACGAAAACCTACAACTATCAAATTCCATAAGTTTGTCAAGGATTTCATGATGTTTTATGTAATAATTATTGAATGTCTATTTACTTTCTATTCAATGATGGTGCTAATATGAGTATTACATAAAGCAAATTAGGATATTTTGGACCCTTTGTTACACCCATGAAGGGTTAGTACACCTAATTCCAATGATGGAAATTGGTTACACTTGTGAGAGGCATACCAAGAATGAGTTAGAATGTGCAGTGAAAAAAAAGTTCATATGTGCCAATATTTGATTGTTGAGAAATTATGATGGTATTATAATTGCAAACATTTTAGTTGCATCACATACATAATTTAGAAAAACAGTGATCCATGTTGTTTTAGGTTTTAGGTAAATTCTACATATAAAGTTATGAAGTCATGATGATTTAGATGAAATCAATTGTAGATATTAAAGTTAAATCAAGGAGGATTATATCGATAGTTTTAGCATCTATGCTCTTGTATAAGTTAGTTTTCCTTTGAGAAATTCATTGAAAACCTTAGAGGAGAGTCATTATACATCTTGTCAACTATTTTTGTTCAATTAGTGGATATTGTTGATTATTATATCGGATTTGTTAATCATGGAAATTTTAGGTAATGACACTCATCTTTAAGGTCCACCTTCATTGGGGGACACTCAAAAGTGGGGTTCATTAGAAATGTGTACTGTAAACCTTAAAACCAAAACCATAAAAGACACTTTTAGGTTGAGAAGGACAAATTGGGCATTTCACCCTTAGAATTTATGGTATCTTCCTATTCTATTTGGGAAATGTTACTAAATTCTAATTGATATATGAGATGGCATGAAATGACTTACATATACACTTGGAAATACATTTTAGTGATCAACTTGAAATCCTAGTCTTATCATCTAATTCTCTGCTTTGAATCTAATTATATTGTTCAATTGATTTTATATGGGTCTGTTCATGCCATTTGCATTGCTTGGGGATTTCTGTGTCCTTCTATTCTTTATTTTGATAATAGATTTAATTGTATATCTGGCCACACTAATTTCACACGTATGATAAAGAGGTTGTAGTAGTAGCACTACTATGCAACCATAAATAGGGGTGTTCTTATTCCACCTAGGACATTTTTCAAATGACCATTATATATATGATACATATCATGATTTTATTCTCCTCTTCCTATTTCTCGGGATCCTATGTTTTACATCCATTCTATAGATACTTAGTCTATGAATATCTTAATGTGCAATATGTTTGTTATAACATGTGGACTAGATTAAATGGGAAGAATCATGTTATTATCTATTTATTTTCATAAAATGAATGAATCATTATTTTGTATTATTGCTCGTAAACTTTTCTAACTGTTTATGGATATATTTTGATAAGCAACACTCTTACTTTTTTACTTGAATATCTAAATGTCCAACTAATGTTTTTCTAGCAGATATTAATATTTTACTAAAACTTACCTTTCTTCATGTTGCTTCCCTTTATGGGAAATGTCTCCAAACAACCCAGATGTAGGTGAATTAGATGATGATGATTCAAGAGGACATGTACTAGAAATATGAACTTTGTGCTTATCTTGTAATGTACCCTTTTCCTTCTTGGAATGACCCCTTGGGGTGAAGAACAATAGACATAAAAATCTTGTGATAATATATTAGTCTAAACTTCAGCTGTTATGCAATCATTCTAGATTTTTGCATCGTACTTATTAGATATGAAATATAGATTCTCCCTTCAATCATACTTGTTGGGGTTTTTAGATTTGATGAAATTTCATCAGTCATTAAGTAATGAGTCGATCCACATTTTAGGTACTACTACTTATATTTTGGGTCATTTTTACGAATAACTTTAGTTTTATAGATAATTAATATTGATAAAAGATTACTAATTGTTCACCCAAAAATTAGTATCCTTGCTAATTGAAGGTAATCACCTCAAAGCTACCAAGGTACCCTTTCAAACATTCATCCAAGAAACATCTACGTAACACTATAGAGGTTTCAACCTAACCAAAAGGGATACCTATACACCTAGACAAATGGGCACTCTCTACACTAGCCATTAAGGTTGGTCAACTAGTATAGCCATCGAGGTCCAAGGTTTCCCAACTAGGCTAGATGCCTCCAACCAATAGACCAAGCTAGGGTTAGGGTTAGAACCTAAGAAAGAAAGCCAACATATTAAAAGTTATAAGCACCTATGGTACATAAAATTATGTACAACACATGAAGGAAAACATGATCTAGTTATTTTGCACATTGATTACAATTAGGTCATCATATATTATGAAATTGCATATTAGCTCTCATACATTCAAGTCACAGAATTAGTACAAACAAAGTGGAAGTTGATCCAAATTTGTGTTTTTACTTTAGTGATTGGTTTTGGTTCTGAATTAAGCATTCCTTTATGATAAACACAAAATATTTTATGTTAACGGATGTCAACAACATTTCTATACTGATGTGGATCCTACTTAATAGATTTTGTCAGGAAAATTACAAAGTGATGCATGTTAATATTTTAGAAAGAAACTAGTATATTGTTAGACAACAATTAAATTTTGTAGAACTTTTAAAGACCTAATATAAATACAAGGGTTTCATAAGTTTTATCTTAAAATATATTGGATGAAAAAAGCCTTAAATCATTTTTTTATAGATATAAGTGAACAAACATATATTGTGATAACACTAGGTGCAATAAATTTATCAAAAGCCTATATCATATAGTCATTTAATAAAAAAATTTCTTTGTCAACACTTTGAAAAAAAAATCACTTTGAAATGTTGTCATGGAGAAGAAAATATTAGATATATTAACAAAACATCAACCTCTATAACAATTTCATTCAACAACCGTCATATTTCTAACCTAGATTAGAAACTCATGTTCTTTCACTCAACAAATACTACATAACTTCTAGTTGTGCCATTAAGATTTAATCCATGTCAAAGAGCAATTAATACATGAAAGTAGTGATACATATGAGAATATCTCTTGTTTCCATAGCTCTTCTTACCATCTTATATGATGCATACTATATTCTTCCTAGAGAAAATAAATAAGAGTTTCCATAATTTTGTGAACAAATCATTTACACAATATCTTGGAAAATTTCCATCAATACTAATCTTATTCATAGGGGCTGTTTTGGGTGTAATATTTCACGGTGGGATTGTACTCATATCTGGTATTCTAAATATCTATATTAATAAAGTTAGGGTTTGGATATTGAAGGAAGTAGATGGTGATGTAGTTGAATACAACCTTCTAAATCATGCTTGTATCGTCATAACTGAGGAAGATCGTAGACCATGACAACCACTTTGTCGAGACCCCCACACCTCTACTCCATTCTCTCCTGTACAAGCATTTTCCCTCTCAGTCCATCTATTCTCGTGCTACCTCCTATTTCTCGTCCCACTTTTGCTCCCTCCTATATTCCTCTGGCCCCCAGCAATGGCTAGTAGCATAGTTTATTCATCGTTGTTCTTCCCCTTCCTGGACACCTACCTCGACATCCCTCTTTTTAAATTCCCTCATTCCTTAATGGCTCCACCTCCTCCATTATCCCTCATATGGTCCTTTCCTTTCTCCGCCCCTTTGCTTGGCCGCTCCATCTCTTTTCATTATTTCTTCTCTTGAATAGGAAAGAACATGCACATAAGTAATCGATAGAGTTACATGACTGTTAGTCAATTGTTTTTTTCCAAAACTACCATGACGTGTTTTCAGTTACCTAAATAAAGACATCTTAAACAGAAACATTTATATGTGATGTGGTTAGACTCCCATAATTTTCAAATGATTATGTAGTTATGAATGTCGCACCCAAATGGACCCTTAGTAAAATGATAGAATTTCTGGGTAAACTAATAACTCTGTGAATAACTTCAAAATTTATTGAAATAGATGGAAGATAAGTCAATGTACTATTGAAAATATGAGATATGTTCATTGGGCATAAAAGATCTCATAGGAAAGTTGATTTCAATGATTCAATAAAAGTTTTAGGGTCTATGACTAACCACCCTCATTTGCTATCATTTTAACCATACATATAATTATGCATATGTGCATAGTTTGGGCTATCAAATTTCCCTCCACTTTGAGTATCACCATGAGTCCTTATAATATATATGTTCTCATTTTGTTCAACTCCATCCCTCTCTATAACCATTCCTATGACTATGCTCAGCCTACACCATGACCTCCTTCATTCATCTTCATATATCTTTTACCCATATTCAAGACATTGCATCTCACTTCAACTTTGTTAGAACACCTACTTTTTTGGAATGTTATGCACTTCACTATATCGGGTAAGTCAATTGAGATCACAACATTTATTATTATGGATAGCAACACATTGATGTGGATCTAAACTTGTATGCCTTATTACAACCTTGTTAAGGGGATTTTTGGAAGTTTATGTATAGTTGTGTATTACTTCATGTTTTGTAAATGAATGGGTTGTCTCGTGATCTAGTTTTCCTTCTTAAAGAATGTCTTATAATTAACCTTGAATATATGTGTTTTTGACATTGGTTAATATAAAGACATATCTTTTGTGCAAGTTGAGATTCTGAAAAAATCTTATCTATTTGGCCCAAATTATATGACTTCGTTCTTGGAAACATTTCTTTTTTGTTTATTGTTTTATCACAATTTTTATGTAACTTTTAAGATAATTCTTATACATTTCAAAAGAATATTGTATCATCTATTATTACACTTGTTACACTTGATAATGATCCCCATGGCTCTAATATATTTTACTTAGGTGGTGGATCACATTAAAGGGGAGTTTATTAGATTTATTTATTCCACCTACTATCCTTTTTCTATAGATAGGTTGAAGGAAACTACATTAAAAAATATCATTTATTGGATTGAAGAATTAAAGTATTTAATATTACTAATAGAGGAAGTATAGACTAAAGTGAAAACATATGTGAATAATCATTGGATATAGAACTACATTTCCTAACTGTATGGTTGACATCACTTACTTTTTTTTCATACATTCAACAAAAAATATGCACATTTTATGACACAAGGGTATCATATGATATATATACTTAAATTGCAAATACTTTGATCATATTATCTTATATTAAGGAACCATTTTATCATCATAAACAAGGTTCCCCTACATACATTTTTTGATGCATAACATAATTCCCGTTATAACATCATTATTAAGTGTTTTAGTAAAGTATGAGTTAGAGCAATTCCAAAGGACTTATATCATACAAAGATCAATTTTGTACATTACTTTAATCTTTCAATGCATTATAATCCATGTATTTGTCCATTTTTTTCATATTACAGAAGGATGATTGTGGATGGTGAGGGAAATATGGTGACCGAATAGGTAGCGGAAACAAATATTTTACTTCCATGTTCCTCATAAACCAGCAGATGTTCTCAATGGATATATAATGGAAAGGATGGTATTGAGGATATACATGGTGATGGAGCAAGTACAACGACATCTCCTCATTGCTGTAGTCATGTAACACTCCTAGTTGTACTGGAATGGCATCTACAACTCCATCACAGGCAACATACTCGAACAATGTCTATAATAACTCCTTGTTCTCTACCATGGACTACGGGCCGGTGTTGTCCTCCTAGTGATATGAAAAGGCCACATTGCCTCTATAAAAGTCCATCCAAACTACCTAGAACTCCTTCCATCCTACTTGAATGGATAGAAAGGAGGTGTCCCTCCCGTTGGTGTACTAGTCACCAACTTGCTCTCCCACAATTGTTCTCCCTTGCTATCCCTCCCTTTATCAGATAGGACTTGCTCAGGTTCTCTTGATTACCAAAATCAGATAAGACAAACAATTTTTAGAGCCAATTTATGTGTCTGAGAAGCCCTCAATACCCCTCTATTTATTGGAGGGGTTAGGCTCTGGGTTCCTAGTTTGTGTGGGAGTGGAAGGGATTGAAATTTACATGAATTAGTTGCCCTATAACGGATGAACTGGTCGGTTCACTGATGAAACAGTCAGCTGGCACAGTGAGCTAATCGATTCACTCAGTGTGACGATCATTTGACATGTTTCCCAATTGCAATTTGAATTGACAATTCATTTCCAATTAATGTCCAATATTAATTTCTTGTACCAATAAAATTGAACAAGTGAAATGATCAACTATTATCATGAATTGAGAAAATCACCAAAAGATTCAGTTAGTATGAACGAGCCAATCAGTTCACCAAGTGAACCATTCATCTCACCAACCCTGAGCCGATCAGTTCACCTAGTGAGTCGATTGATTGGTGTCTTGATTCATGCAGAATTCAACCAATTCAATTTCCAATCTACTCGACTCCCTAACCAATCCATCCAACACTTGAACTTGATGGTTCTGAGTCTAATCAGTTAATTGGTTGTTTCATTGAATACCTAATCATCTTTAGTAATCAACTTAAACATCATTCATGGATAAACTCCTCTTCTAGGTGAATTCCTATGTGTGTAACCCTATAGGTCCCAAATCACATTGGTAGTGAATGTCCATAACTAGTTTATGACATCACATGTAAATAATGGTGCCTAGTCACGCATCAGTGCTACCCAAGTGAAAGGGAAGTTGGAGAACAACTTCAACCTACACTCTGTGTATGGTGTTACAATGTTAGTGTAGTTTCTTTGTCATTGATATACAGATTAAACTTGAGGCATTAAGCAATCATCCTCTACAACATCAATCTTTTTTCTTGAACCAAAGCTCAATATCACATATTGACTCACATGTGAATGGCCATGCATTTTGTAGTTTCACTAATCAAGAGGCCTCAGATATCATACTCCTATAGGAGGGACAAATCCCATCTATATCACTCACAGTCAGTTTTCATGTCACAGTCACCCAATCATCACCGTTATGGAAACCCTTATTCAGGATTACATTTCATGATGTCAAAGCACACCGAACAACATGTTATAAGTGTAGTGACTTCAGGTCTAAGAACCAAAATCACCACCAACACTATGAGAGCTAACTATGACTACCATTGTGATGGTTTCCATGTGTTACCCTAATGGTGAGTCTGTTAGATACATTGTTCTCTAATAAGTATGTGTGTGCTTGGTTTGATATACCATATCATGACTAATGGTATTCTATCATAAACCAACACACACACACACACTTGTCTTATGTGTTATTTTTTTTATCTACCTTCCACAATAACATCCGACGGGGGACATAAAGAGAATGTATACTCTAAACATCTTTATGATCTCGGTGTTTAAGTCACGTACTTGAAGACATATGTCATTGATTAGTATCATTATGTAGACATTTATAATATTACTTCATTATACCATAACTAAATAAAATAGAATAAATCAGAAGCTTGGCTTTATTAACAATTAAATCATTTACAAGTTATGGCATTACAATCATCATATGATTCACTTTCTGGGCATACATATCAACAATCTCCTACTTGCACTTAGAGACAATCACCCACAAATCTTATCCCAAGTGATCTAACATGACAATCATGCTTCTGTTGTGAAAGTGACTTAGTCAATGGATCAACAACATTGTTCTCAGTTGGTACTCTACAAATCTTCACATCTACTCATTGTATGATCTCTCATATGAGATGGAAATGCCTCTGTATATGCTTGGAAAGCTAATGTGATATGGGTTCCTTAGCCTATGCAATCACTCTATTGTTGTCACAATATAGCTCAATTGTGTTGTTGATGCTTGGAACAATCCCAAGTTTAGAAATGAACTTCTTGATCCATATAGCCTCTTTTGTTTCAATCGATGCAGTGATATACTCAACCTCTATTGTAGAATCGACAACTATCTCTTTCTTAGAACTCTTCCATCTTACAGCTTTGATGTTTAGGTAGAACACAAATCTGGATTGTGATCTGTAATCATCTTTTTCAGTTTGGAAGCTTTTATCGGTGTAACCCTTTACCACCAACTCTTCCTCTCCGCTATAGATGAGGAACTGGTCCTTAGTTCTTCTCAAGTACTTAAGGATGCTCTTCATGACTATCCAGTGAGCATCACCTGGATCTAACTGATATCTTCTCGTCATGCTCAAGACATATGAGACATCATGATAGGTGCACAATATTGCATACATGATTGATCCAATTGTTGATGCATATGGAATCAAACTCATACGTTCCCTTTCTTTACAACAACTGGGACAGTGAGCTTTAGAGAGGGTAACTCCATTATGCATGGGCATGTTTCCTCTCTTTGAGCTCCCCATGCTAAAATGCTTTAACACTTTGTCAGTGTATGTGCTCTGACTTAGTCTAAAAAGCCTTCTATATCTATCTATATATATCTTAATCCCCAAGATGTAGGGTGTTTCTCCCAAGTCTTTCATAGAAAAAATATTTCCTAGACATGTCTTCACCTTTTATAAAATAGGGATCTCATTCCCCATCAATAGTGTGTCATCTACATACAATATGAGGAATGTCACTATTCTCCCACTAACCTTCTTGTACACATAGGGTTCATATTCATTTTGACTAAAGACAAACTCTTTGAAGGTCTCATTAAAATGAAGATTCCATCTCTAAGATGCTTACTTCAATCCATAGATTGACCTTTATAGATTACATGCTTTATTTGCATCCTTTAGAATTATAAAACCCTCATACTATGTCATATACACATCCTAAAGAATATTCACATTAAGGAATGTGGTTTTAACATCCATATTCCAAATCTCATAGTTATGATAAGATGTAATAGCAAGCATAATCCTGATGAACTTAACCATGGCCACTAGAGAAAAGGTATCATCATAGTCAATACCTTGAACTTGTCTGAAACCCTTTGCAACCAATCTACCCTTATAGGTTGGTACTTTACCATCCATGTCAGCATTCTTATTGAAGACCCACTTGCACCCTATGGGTTTTACCCCTTTAGTGGGATCCACAAAGCTTCATACCTTGTTGGTATACATGGTTTCCATCTCAGATCTCATGGCCTCAATCCATTTCTCAGACTCTGGCCCCTCATTATCTTCTAGATAGGTTATTGGCTCATCATTTATGACCAACTCACCGCTTTCTTGAGTCACAAGACATCCAAATCTCTTAGGTTAAAGGTATTCCCTATTAGATCTATGAGGTACGTATGTTACTTGAGGAATTTGAGATTCCACAACACTTTGTGATTATCTTTGTTCATCTTGTACATATTTCAGTTCAAAGCTTTCTCGTTGTTCTCAAACCTCTTCAAGGTCCACTGTCCTCCCACTAATTCCTTTGGAAATAAATTCCTTTTCTAGGAATACAATATCTCTGGAAACAAACACTTTCTTGTCAGATAGGGAATAAAATTAATATCCTTTAGTATCATTAGGATATAAAAAAATAACTTTTATCAGATTTAGGACTAAGATTTTGAAGAAACATTTTCTTACATAAGATTCACATCCCCAAATCTTCATAAAAGACACATTGGGATGCTTCCCATACCATATTTCATATGGTTTCTTTTGTATTGATTTAGATGGTATCTGTTTTAGTGTAAACGTGATCGTTTCAAGAGCATAACCCCATAAGGTATTCAGAAGTTTATCTATACTCATCATTAATCACACCATATCCATAAATGTGTGATTCCTTCTTTCTGATACACCATTATGTTGAGGTGTTCCAAGTGGAGTCCCTTGATATACAATCCCATGGGCTCTAAGAAGGTCCTCAAAGTCTTGGCTTAAGTATTCTCCACCTCGATCAAAATGAAGTTCCTTGATACTTTTTCCAAGTTGGTTATCTAATTCATTCATAAATTCCTTGAACCTTTCAAGAGATTCTGACTTATGTTTCATCAAGTAAACATAACCATACCTTCTGAAGTCACCAATAAAGGTAATGAAGTATTGATAACCACCTCTAGCAGTTGTTCTAAAAGGCCTGCAACATCAGTATGTATGAGTCCTAATAGATCACTAGACCTCTCATTTTTACCAAAGGAAGGGGTATTAGACATCTTTCCCAACAAACAAGATTCACATGTCTCTATTTATTCAAAATCAAAGGAGTCCAGATAACCATCTTTATGGAGTCTAGATATACAATTCTTGCTTATGTGCCCTAGATGACAATGCCAAATGTATGTTTTGTTTGAGTTGTTGAGTTTTACTCTTTTGGTATTTACGTTATCAACATATGTCTTTAGATCTAGAAAATAAAGACTATAAGACATTAAGGCATTGCCATAAAAGATTCCATCTTTAGAAAGAGAACATCGACCATTCTTAATATAAAATTCATATGCATCCTTATCCATACAAGATATGAAAATGATGTTTCTATTGGCAGGTACGTAATATCATTTCACTAACTCTATTACAAGCCATGTGGGTAGAGATAAACTATAGATTCCAATTACAGTGACAAAAACTCTTGCTTCATTTGTAACTCGGAGTTCAACCTCACCCTTTCCCAAAGGCCACTTCTTTTCAAATCCTACATATTCGAGAATATGTGAGATCCACATTTGGAATCTAGTAGCCATGATGAAGAAGTAGATAAGTTTATCTCAATAACATATATACCTGAAATGGAGATCTGCATCTCCACCTTCTTCTTCCTGAATGTATTAAAGTACAAAGGATGAGTTCCTCTTATACTTTTCTTTCTCCTCATCTTGAGTATTGAAGATCAAGATTTGGGCTTGGCCTCAAAACTCTTCATGGACTTTCTCTCATCCTTGGACTCAACTATGCTCATCATGATCACATATTTGCCCTACTTCATTCTTTCTTCGGCATGAATCAACATACCAAGAAAATCAGTCTGGCCATATTATTCAAGCAAAAATACTCAACAAAGTGGCTATATGATTCTGGAAATGATTTCAGAACCGTATATGTGGCTAACTCTTGGCTCAAAGAGAATCCCAATTCTTCAAGATAATACACATGTTTGATCCTATTGAGCACATGTTCTTCTATAAAGTTTCCCTCTACCAGCTTACACTCAAAGAGAACTTTTATTACATCGTTCCTTTCTTGCTTTGTGAGATTATGGTTCGCTTTCTTAAGATGTGTTACCATCTCAAGAATCCCCATGTCCTCACATTGCTCATGCAACTCATAGTTCATGTAGCTTAGCATAAGGTTCTCTATGTCTATGACATTGTTGGCATGCTTCCAGTAAGCATCCACTTTATCCCTAAGTGCATCTGGAGCATGTATTTTTCACACTAGTTTATCAAGGACATAGAAGTTTCACTCTTCACTGAGAACCCTTCTCAAAGTCCAAAACCATTCATGGAAATTTTCCCGTCAAGTTTTTCCTTCTCAAGGAGTAATCACAATACAAATTTGTTTGTCATTTAATACAAGAGAAAATTGCATTTTGTCAAAACCCTTTTGATTTGATTTTATTTAAAAATTTGACAATATTCAATTAGGTCTTTAATTAATTATCACTACAACTATTTTATTCAAATTGATAGCCCTCACATATCAATTTGGGAGATTGCAGTGTACAAACTTCTAGTGACCCATGATCCAAAAGTAATCAACTATTACCCAGCCAACGCCAATGTCCATAGTAAATTATTAACGTAGGAAACTTTTGGCAATTGCATCATATGAAACTCTTGGATAGATGATATGTGCAACTCCTAGACATGATCATATGCATGTTTTTGGTGCTTAATCTCATTGAGGTCACACAATTAAGTCTGACCCAAAATCCAACACGATAATAATACACCCCTCTTGGTGGGCCCATGTCATTACCGTTGCACTTCTATGAGATAGACAATGCACCACCCTTGGGATGCCCACTGTTAGTCGATCAAGCTTTTCATTTGTTCTACTAATGGAAAGCATCTAAGACTTAATATCTAATTGAAGGAGTTTGTATTTGTAAAAATATATACTTTATCCAATCACCCCATATATAGTAAGTATCATATACATGCTATATCCCACAAAAAAACATGCAATAAAAAAATGAGATATTTATGACCATTCTAATATAACTCCTTGAAACCACAAGGAATTACCACAACCTAGGGTCTACATCACATGAAGAAACATGTTTTTGATAAACATATGTGCTTGACAATCTAGGTTGATCAATTCAACCCTTGAACCGATTAGCTCCCCTCATGGCTGATTAGTTGTTCATCTCCCTGGTCGTATGGACTCCGGTCTACCATCTTCTGGGCCCTCCATTTGATCGGTCGAGCTTCCAATCAGTTGGTCCTCCTCAGTCCTCCATCTTCTAGGCTTGTCTTCTTCATAGCAACAAGAATTTAAACTATCCTACTATTACATGATTATAGAGAAATCTCGAGTTACGTTCGAGGGGAGAAAATGTATGAGAGAATAATAATTTTATAACTAGAAGATAAGATAGAGGTTCGATATGAAAATTGAGATAATATAGGAATAACCAACCATAGAACATGCACAAATGATAGGGTTATAGGCCATAACTGTGCTATACATCCACCATCAAATCTCACTTTTTAGGGTGACACATGTAAATTGCATATATATATATATATATATATAATTTTGGGATTATGCATGATATTTGATTGGACGAATTTATTCTCATCACATGCAATAAATAAATGATAAAATGAAAAATATGATCATATCGATTATCCTAAAATATAGGAGTTTGACGTTTTCTCTGATACCACTGGAGGGAAATATGATGATAGAATAAGCAGCGGAAAAAAATTTACTGCCATATTCCCCATAAACCAGCAGATCCCGTCAACAAGTATGTAATAGAAAGGATGGTTTCTAGGATATACTTGGTCCTAGAGCAAGTCCGGTGACATCTCCTCATTGTTGTAGTTGTACATCACTCCGAGTTTCACTAAGATGATGTCTGCAACTCCACCATGAACAACAAACTTGAACGACATCTGCAAGAACTCCTTGGTCTCTACTACAGATGGGAAAAGGCTACCTCACCTCTATGGAAGTCCACATGGACCGCCTAGAACTTCGGTCGTCCTACTATAATAGATAAGAATGATTTTTCCCTACCGTTAGTGTACTCATCACCAACTTGCTCTCTCATAATAGTTCTCCCTTACTATCCCTCCCTTTATTTGGTAGGACTTGTTCAAATTCTGTCAATTACCACAACCTGAGAAGACAAACAATTGTTACGTGCAATTCATGTTTCTAAGAAGCTCCCAATACCCATCTATTTATAGGAGGGGTTAGGGTCTGGGTTCCCAGTCTGTGTGGGAGTGGAAGAGTCCAGAATTTTCATAAATTAATTACCACATGAAAGGTTAACTGGTAAGTTCAAAGGTGAACCAGTTGTCTGGAATAGTGAGCCAATCGGTTCACTCAGTGAGCCGATCATTTCACATGTTTCCCAATTGAAATTTGAATTGATAATTGATTTCCAATTAATGTCCAACATTATTTCCTTGTCCCAATCAAATTGAACAAGTGAAATAATCAACTATTCTCATGAATCTGGAAAATCATTAGAAGCTTCGGTTGGCATGACAGAGTTGATCGGTTTACCAAGTGATTGGTCATCTAACCAACTTGAGATGATTGGTTCACTCAATGAGTCGATCGGTTGGTGTCCTAACTTATGCAGAATTCAGCCAATTCAAATTCCAATCAACATGACACCCTAACCAATCAATCCAACACTTGACCTTGATGATTCTGAGTCCAGTCATTTAATTTGTTATTTAATTGAATACCTAAACATCTTTAATAATCAACATAAACATCATCCACATATAAACTCCTCTTGCAGGTGAATTCCTATGTGTGTGACCGTATAGGTCCCATATCACATTGGCAATGAATCTCCATAACTCGTTTATGACATCACAAGCAAAGAGTAGTGCCTAGTCACACATTAGTGCAACTAAAGTGAATGAAAAGTTGGAGAACAAATTCAACCTACAATCTGAGTATGGTGTCATAGTGTTTGTATAGTTCCTTTGTCATTGATATCCAGATTGAACTTGAGGCATGGAGCAGTCGTCCTCTTCAACATTCAATCTTGTTTTTTGAACCAGAGCAAACTGTCTGAGATATTAACTCACATGTGCATGACCATTCATTACTCAATATCGCTAATCAAGAGGCCTAGGATATCATACTCCTATAAGAAGGACAAATCCCATCAACATCACTCATAGTCGCTCCTAATGTGTCACAATCACCCAATCTTCACTGTTATCATAACCCTGATTCAAGATTACATTTGATGATGTCAAAGCATATCGAATGACATGTGGTGAGTGTAGTGACTTTTGTTATATGAGCCAAAATCACCACCAACACTATGAGAGATAACTATTACTACCATTGTAATGGTTTCCATGTGTTACTATCATGGTGGGTCTATCTGATACACTATTCTCTAACATGTATTTGTGTGCTTGGTTTGATGTACCATATCATGAATAATGATATTATTTCATCAACCAACACAAACTCTAGTTTTATGTGTTATTAATGTCTATCTGACTTCCAAAATAACATATGACTAGGGACATAATGAGAATGTATACTCTTAACATTCTTATGTTCTCATTGTTCAAGTCATGTACTTGAAGACATACATCATTGAGTAATATCATTCTCAAGATATTTATAATGTTACATCATCATCTCATTACTGAATAAAATAGAATAAATTGGAAGCTTTCCTTTATTTATAATCAAATCATTTAAAAGTTATTCCATTACAATTATCATATAATTGGCTCTCTGGGCATACATACCAACAAATGGACCCTCATTATATTTTATCTTTAGTTAGAACCGTCGGGAGCATTGCAAAATAGTAACTTTTATTACCTATTTTTCTAGAGCCAAAAATGATTTTGCAACGACATTTAGGTCAGGGAAATTTTTAATTGAAGTAACAATTTAACTATTTTCACTATATTTATAACTTAGTCAGGGTATTTCCAATGAGTGTCTAGGCTTTTTATTGTATCTCAGATGAACTTACAATTTGGCAGACATGAGATCATTCTAGCTCGTTGTTAATTGAAAGATAGTCAAATAAACATGTTAATTAAATTTTAGCCATTGTGTATATCCTTTATACTTTCCTATGACGTTGGTAAAATTACCAATTCAACGAAACTATATCTCAAAGAAAGTATGTACAATAGATTTAACTTATAAATTTTTTGATTGGCCTTAAAAATTCACTTTGGAAATGACCCACTGTATTTATTGACCAAGTACACTCCTAGATATATACATGCTCCCCTAGGCTAAACTTAACCCAATCCTATGTGTAGGACCACATTTGATCACTTTTGCACACACTTGAGAAATAGAGTACATTGAGAAAAATATTTAGAGATATTTTTCCTAAATGATCTGTATTGTGATCAAGTAGAGCTTCTCCTATGCCATCATTTAGAGAAGCTCATCAACAATATATTGTTTGCTTTCAATTGTAATTTTTTTAGTCTCTTTCCTTTGTGAAGTACTCTATTATAAGTCCTTTAATGTGAGTATCACAAAAACTATTATAAAAGCAAATGAATGTTCCCTTCAGTCTAGATAACAGTATAAAAGTGGTTGACCTTCTTTTCCCACAAATAGAAGAAGGCATTAAGGTGATTCTCCTATAGCCTAGTTATAAAAAAAAATAGGTGGGAATCCTCCTTGGGACAAAAATAAAATAATGAGTTGAGATGCTATTTTGATATCCCTACAGGGAAGTAGTAGTGATAACTTATGGACATGATCCAAAAGAGATAGAAATAGTTTGATATTTATACTCAATTGTTTGATAAACAAGTTTGTAATATATTATCACTCAACTATAAATGAATATTGTTTCCAAGACTTAGTGGTTCTAAACCTAATTAGGGTTTTAGAACTATTAGGTAACCTTGTTCATCTATTCCTTCTTCCTCCACCATCTTTACATGACATTTGTTATAAAACAATTTCTACTAACAATTTGTTATACATAAATTGAAAATTTTCTTTATAATATATTCATCCCTCCTCTAAACTCTATTTTCAATATCATGGTTCACTCTCACTTCCTTCCCAACCCACTTGATGGACTCCATGAAGATATAAATTATTTGTCCATTGTATCTGTCATCAACATCAAATGTTGCAACTCTACATTCAACCCCTCCACACATCATTCAATCTTTGCTTTGTCTATTGGTGCAAAATAGGGGAAGAACCACAACAAATTCATGAATAGTTCCTCCTACTTGTCTATTGGCATCATTCTCCAACACAGATTCTCAAACTACCTTGCCTTTTCCACTAGGTACAACTAGGGAAAGTACCTACCTTCAAATCCTTTTATAACTATGCTTAGGAAATCCTTATCCAATCCTCGTCTCCTTTTACAATACACACTAGAGGTCAACACCAACTATTCATGAGATAAATAGAATTCTTTGTATACTTTTCCTCCTGTATATCCAAAATTTGGAGCCTTCTCAATCTCCATCAGACAAAAATGTGCATCCTCATGATCTACCATCTCTATGTACACTGATTCACCAACTCTCCTCGCATATTCAAATGATTTCCCTAAACTCCAAAATAACGCATTACAATATGTTGGTGCTAGTGGTGGAGTAATAGACATAATATGCATCAAATATACAAATAAGGAACATCACCTAATGGAATATTAATTAAATAGCTGAGTCAATTTGCATCATGAGAAGGTATTGGTGGATGAGTAGGAATAGCCTTAGGCATTGTAGACTTTGGCACCCTCCACCTCCTTAATTGAATAAAAATACTCTTCCTATGTTTTTCATGTCGCTCTTCCATATATACACCATTGTAAATGGTGGTTATATATGATGAACATGTGAGAGAGAACCTGACATCCAATGTCCCTATAACTCTAGAGAACCTTATCAATACATAATCAAATGTGACAAACCAACCCTAAGATTAGAACATAGGCACACCTTGTGTCTAGGTAGAACACAATGCAATAAAACCCAAAACAAAATTATAATTGTATATTAGTTAATAACATAAGACAATAATGTAAGATTTTTTTTAACATTTAATTAAAGGCCACTTTTGGTTCACTACAAAGCATTAACATGGAGCTTGAAAGGGATGAGAATAAGAAGGTATATGTCTGAGATAGGATGCTCAATTTCCTAACTAAAGTTTGTTTACAATTAAAATAGTATTTGTAGCAAAAGTCTAATTGGTATTTTGCATTGTTTTTCCAAATGAAAATGGACCAGTTGTTTTCAGGTGACGAAGATACTTATGCAGATGACTATAGCTTCTTTTGCTCAGACAGATAAAAGGATGGGTGTTTAATGACACAATAGATCAATAAGATGTATACTTGCATGTTGTTGGAATGGTGATGTTGGGAGGTAGTAGGATGAAGGATGAATATGGAAGGGAGCAACTACCTAATAAGTCGAGAGGCGAGATGTGAGACGGAACGGGTACTGTGTTCCCAATATTGTCTATACTCCCTAAATATAGGGAGACCGCAATGTAAAATCCCAGTCAGTTGGGACTCTAATGTCTTCATATGTAATCCTTATATGGACATCTACACAAAAAAACATGGTATTGTACTAATTAATAGGTTTAGAATCCTATCCTATGTGGAATCGAAGCAACCAAATGGGGCTACAGACCAACGAAGAAGCCTATTATATTGATTGATATGCAAGTAAGTATACAATATGACACTTGATTGGCAAAGGGCACCATCTTTTTATACAAATCTTATATTTATTTATGTATGTAATATAAGCATCATGTATATGACACCCAACCAAAAATAGTGTTTTCAATATTATATGCATAAAATTCCTTCCCCAAAATTGAATACAAATGGACCGCTCTAGGATACCATAGTCCCACCTTCCTCTCACTCTTACTTGAGGGAATGTGATTCCTAACTAGATAACCCTAAGATGGCAGTTACAAACCTAAAAGAAGTGAGAAATCATAAGAGTAAAAAAAATCCTAGCTACAGATAAAGAATCTACTTTACATTATAATAATGCATATTGTACAATATAACATAAATTAGGGGATTCTAGGCTAAACATTAACTTTTACAAAACATATCTTAGAAATAAAGGCAAAATAAAGTTAAGGAATGTAATGTATATGAGTTTGAGCAATAAAATCAATACGATGTAAAAATGTAAGATTATTACACAAGCAAAGATACATATCTTAATAAATATATTATCATTAAGACATGGATAATAGGGATATACTACCTACAAATTATCTTGTGATTATGAGTAGTGGCAGATCCAAAAAATTATAACAGGGGGGCTGAGACCGTGTTAGAAGATTTTTTTGGGACAATTTTTTGTTGTTGATGAGAATGGAACTCAAGGCAACAAAATTACAACAACAGAACTCAACCAACTAGACTACCAACTAGATATGTGAATGTGTGACACATTAGTAGTATAATGCTCTATGAGCCTGATGGAATAAAAGGTCAGAATGGGAAAAGGCAGCGCGAGTATTGAACCCAGTTGCCACCAATGCAAAAGCGACAGAGGCGTACCAGTCCCGCTAGACACAACTTATGTATACGTGATGTACACAAGTTTTATTTATTTTAGTTATACTTTCTAAATGTACTTATGTTATAACTAATATATATATGAATTTAGGTAGGGGGAGGGGCTAAAGCCCCGAAAACCCCTAGCTACACCCCTGATTGCGAGGTCACAAAAGAGGATCTCAATGTTATTCAATCTCCATGAGATCCTCACAATTCTCAGTTGGTATAAGTACAGAAGCTAGAATTTCATCATCTTTGATGTACATAATAAGATGCGGCCCATATTGGGCACTCAAGACACCACACTTATCATTTCACATAGACACAACTACCATTGAATCATCATCCCATACATTTGTTAGCTACATTGGTAGATTACCTATATAAAAGGACGCACATCCTCTATTAAACACATATAAATGGGTGATTTCATGGAGCCTTAGGTGCCACACCTCATATAGATTCTCAGTACCCCATATATATTGTATAATGTACAATTTTGAGTGCCTTTTCACAATCAATATATGTTACAATGATACTTGTTTTCCCCGACCTCTAAACACTAGAGAAGTTATACGGTCATAGTGCACTAAATAAGTTAGGGTTTCACTAGATAATCAGTCCAACTCCTCATCTTCAATGTGAAAGAGGTAAAATTCAGAATGACATGCTAGTTTATGATCAATTAAAGCATTTAATGTCACAAAATCCTATTTTGTTCTTGACACACACATGCATGGGTGGAAATTTTGAAGCCTTGTCTATTCATAAACCATATCCCATAAGTGGCATGTTCCTTCTATAAAATAATATTAAAATAATAACTAAATATCCTATAAAACTTTCATAAAATGTTCCATTGTTTGAGCATAATATGGAAAAAGTAGTAGATAAATGTTAGCAATTTAGGGCATAACAAATGTAAACTTTTGAATTTTTAACAACATGGAAGTAAAAGATCATATATTTCTTTCTTTACTAAAAGGAAATAGTAAAGATATTGATAATCCTAAGCTTTCCATAATCATGGCCACATTTCCTTAAAAAATGTGTTCTTTATGCCATTTATTATGTGACTAGTGATATTCATGGTTGTAAGTAGATATTGCATATCAAAGAATACCCAAACAGAGGCTAAATAACCCACTTAGATAAAGTTCATGAACTCTATAACACCTCAAATTTTGCACACATACAGATGAGTGGAATCATCAATTCCTGGCTCATAATATCAATGGGGTGTCATGTACATTGAACATGATGCATAATAAATATTTGAAAGTTTAACCATCATAAGAGGACTGTATTTCTCATTCTCAAAAATCTACAAAAGATGGAAAACTTAATAGATATATTGATATTATCTAAGAACATACTCATATTCAACTAGACAAAACATGTGAATAAAAGTTGATGTGGATGGACAAAGGAACCCCACTAGGGCTCTCCTATTCTTTCAGAAAATCATCCTTGTCCTTAGAATGATGTCCTAATCCTTCTATGCTCACCATCTATGCAGGTCGCGTCCACAGATATGCAAAGCAACATAGACTTGTGTGAGTTTCACTGAGTAGTTAGAACATGAAAATAAATGCATGCTTGGAATGACATGAAAATAACTTGAAATATATTTTCATAACATCAAACATGATTGCTTGAAACCTTAAGTACATTGACATTATATCATAATAGCATTTATTTTAACTTGAGTTGATATAGTCACTATCATATTGCACACATAATGCTCATAAGGTTGGTTAAGGCTCACATAAGGATGGTTAAGGCAACATACTTCTTCACAAAGCTCATAAGGCCGATTAAGACACACATAATGCTTTCATTGCTCTTTTTCGTGGGTTAATAGTGTTAACAGGTTTTCTAGTCAAAGATATCAAACTTCAAAATTTATACCCAACTTCAAGAGACGTCTGCAACTCAATACAGAGTCTATTATAGCAATACAATGTCAAATAAAAGGACAAGAAGAACACCATACTAAGAACGAGATCTCTTGAGTTAGTTTAGTCGAATCAAAAGACTGAAGTTGGTAGTCTAGTTAGGGAACAAACTGATCTAATCGAAATTAAAAATCTAAGTTTATTAAAGATCAAAAGAGACAAAGGTAACTATGAAAATGATAAAGAGGGACTTGGGTTGGGCTTCGCTAATCTAACCAGCCACAACCAAGCAAAACCTTCGTTTCTAATTTATATATGTTCCTGACATATTTTGCAAGTAGTCGTAAATGATATCTACACACTCCTTCTCTTGAGATTCAGGTAGATTTTGATCCAAAGGTATATCTCTCTGCAGATGATAACCAATAAATCAAGAATAAAACGTACAACTTTTGCCATAATAATTGTCCATTGTTGTGTTTCATTACTAATCTATATTCCATATCTTACTAAAATCATTATCTCAAATAGCTCCAGATCTGATATCGCAAGAAGGTAGCTAATCACGAGTGACACACATTAAAATAAGAGTATAAGAACAAAACTAGAACACATATAACAAACAGATGAATGAAAGGTTACGTGATTGAAGTCTAACTACTCATTGTACAAGAAGGAATCCTATTACAATTTGAACAAACCATGGTGACAAGAGAAAAGAGAAGATGTGGGACTGAAAAGAGAAGAGGTGGGACTAGGATCTGAAAGGAGTCAGATCTTTTTCTCTGGTGGTGGTTGCTTGGTATTTATAAGAATAGATGTAATATTTATGTTAAGACTTGTGGCACGTTGTAAAGTCAAACAATTAATGCAGGGGCCCAACGTTAAATAATCAGTTGAGGTATCAATGTATCAGGCTGTTTGCCTGAATTGGTCATTGCACGACTGTGCCAAGGTCGATTCATGTAAAGGTCGATCAATCGGTGGGCTTCGATGGACCAATGTGTGGGAGCTTCGTCATGGTCGACACTATTGACCATCCAGATGTGATGCTCAATCGATCGGGTGGTGACCACCAGTGATCGATCTTCTGAGGTATCGAGTTGATCGGGCTTTATGGCTAAATCTTGGTATTCGGGGATGTTGGTCGACTATTGTTGCTGGTGAGGTGGGAGTCTTCTGGTCGATGAAAAGGTGTGGCTATGGATCAACGAGCTTGGGTTCCTGCTTGCTATGCTGGGTTGATAGCTGCAGATGCGTTGTTGTACTGTCGAGGTGCAAAGCCGTGGAGTGTTGGATGGATTTTGGACCGATTGAGCTGTGGCGTTTGGCAATGCCTATTGTGGACTTTTTGTACTGGCGGATGCGAGGATGTCTGGTCGATCGTCGACGTGTGTGGGCGGAGGTCTAGCTGTGTGTTACTCATTGTTTGGCGGGTGCAGAGCTATCGAGGAGAATAGGGTTGGGGACGAGAGGTGATGCTTGTGTGGCTGTCTGTCTACCGCTTAGCAGGACTACGTGGAAAATTGTGCTTGTCGTCGCCCTTCTTTGTTTGGCGACGACAGAGTGCTGAGCAGCATGGTAGTGACCTTATGTGCAGACGGAGAGGAAGGTGTTGCTGGCGTTGCTCGAGCAGTGTTGATCGCTGTTTGCAGCAGGAGAGGAAGTCCCGGAAGTTGACAGGCAAACGCGGTTGTTCAATAGAACATCGGAGCACCCCAAGATAGAATTAAAACTTGACGATCACGATTAGGTATTTTCTGTATAGTTGCCGCTTCATTGCCTTTTTGGCGTGCATTGCGATGCGCCGATGGCTTACAAAATGATTGCCTTGATTGGTCTTATTTCCATGTACCTCGATGCCATATTGGGCCGGCTATTCTATATTTAATTGAATGTTATTCATTACCGTATGTGCATGGCCGACAACTATTTAAATAATGTATCAATGCAATGCCCAATTTCATGGCTCACAAGGCTTATCGTGATGTGACTTCTTCATGCAAATGGAGCAGCCGCAATAGATTTAATGAGACATTGCTTTGATATTAAATAGGATTCGATAGCTCTTTTATAGATTTGTCTTGTCGTGTCTGCAAATTATGGAAATAGGTCAATTAAATATCTACTTATGGAAAAAAGACAAAATACAAAAAAATTAAGAATTCAACTATTCAAGGCATATCAAGGTTAATATTGACACAAAAATTAAGGTAAAACATATAGCAATGTTGCATGAATTTGGGTAATCATACTTCCACAGAGATCATAAGGCTGGTTAAGGCTCGAATAAGGCCAATTAAGGCTCACATAAAGTGGATGAACTCTCACATAACATGATTGAGAGGACCATATCAACATAGCATGGTTTCCTAATCCTAAATATGGTTTTCACAATTTCTCAGTTCATTAAACATGATTGTCTCAATTTTTTGATTCAATAGCATGAAAATTATAAATAATATTTCATTTGAAATCGTAAACATCAAAACTATAGAAAAACTAAATTCATAGAATGACCATGATTTCCCATAAGTATATATGAGTGGCAATGTATTGTACTTTAATTGAGCCATTAAGAGTGCATGTGCAAGTAAAATAAACCATAAATCCTAATTTAGTACTCAGTGTACATGATCACTCACCTCAACCTAAAGCGTGAAACTAACACTATCATGAGTTCTGATCAATCCTAATTTCTTGTATTTCACATAATCATGGATTAATTACACTTCATTAACACTAGTTTATGAATTCTAATTGAATTAGGAAATCTGAGTTAGGAAACCTTGTCAAATCATGGGTCAATAATGTTTCTTGTCTCACAACCTTTCCAACAAGTATTTAAAGATTATTTTTCTAAGGTTAGCATGAAAAGATATGAATTTTTTATCTTTTGACTAATATGACAAGGAAATCCATTTAAAAAAGTATTTGGAAATTTAGAAATCACCTTTGATGGTATGATAGCAAACATCCTACCTCAAACGTCAGGCATAACATTAGGTGTTCCATAGGACTAATCATTTAAAAGTAAGTTTGACAACTATATCCAAAAAAAATATGAAAATGTTGAACATGACTATTGTGGTGTGACACAAATATTGATATTACTAGGGTAACATGGTAGTTGCTCCACCTGACGAGCTACCCTTCCAGGAGCAATGGAATATGATCATGGCTTGAGGTCTAAGCCTCAAATAAGAGGAAACAAAGATAGAAATACATAGCATTGCATCCTTGACAATGTTACGGTTTCATATACCCTTTAAGGAGATGAAATGGTGGTTAGGAATGAGACAGACTACACTCCCCATTGTTGGAAACCTAGAGGAAGATGAAACACCATGAGCAGAAGGAAAGTGTGTCGTAAGAAACATCTATTGAGTTAGTGAAGACCATTCCAAGTCAAATGGTACAATCTACATTGTAAAAGGATGCTAAGAATCCCAAAACACCATGGATGAGTGGAAGAATGAGGCCGTTACATCTTGAAGTAGGATTTGTGATTTCATTGAATAATTGTGCAAAAAAGAGATCAAAGACACATTCCCATAGCATGAATGAGTATTTTAGCATCGGTCTGTGACATTTACATAACTGGGAATCTTGTTTGGAGGTAGAGATCTACTGTTAGGAACTCGATTTCATGGATAGATTACTTGCGGAAGTTGCAACACTTATAAACAAGTTGGTAAGGAAGGTGAATTTCAATGATCCTCATGAATTGTTTAATTTCTTTGAGGTATCCTCTATAGCTTGTGGTCTTCTTGAATCGCATGTCATGAAGATCGCCCTACCGGCATTTTCTAAGGAAAATCAAATAGCAATTGTCTATGTAGGACGGTCACCCTTTGTCGGGGGATGCTTTCTGCATTGATAGAATTTAATGTGATGATGGTTGGTGGAGTGGTGTGTTTCCTGCGTTAACTAATGAAGAAGACAAGTATGTATATTTTTTGGCATTTCATCAATAACGAAAGATAGGGATGAATTGAGCGTTCACTTAACTCGAAACAACTTCTGAAAGGTGATTGTTGTGATAAAAGTGGAATTCACAGTGTAGGGAGAGAACGAGAACACCAGAGTTAGTTGTTACTTCCTAGTCCTTAATGTGCAGGATGCATGGAGAAAGGAGATAAAGTCTCCACTGCCGCATAGCTACCAAGCAGTTCACATGAACCTGCGTAACAACTTGACTCAACCAAGGTGTGACGCACCCAAACTTACAAAAACAACTATGACTTAGGTACATTTTCCTTTTGTAATGTCATCTTATATAATAATCAACAACCCTAGAATACTTCAATAAGACATTCCTTTGTTTGAGCATAACATGGCCAAAGTAGTAAATCATGTGAAAATTAAGAATTTAGAGCATAATACATGTAAAGTTTTGGAAGTTTTACAATATTAAAGTAAAGGATCATATATTTATTTATATAGTAGACAAATTATGGTAAATATAGTGATAATTTGATGCTTTCTATAGTCATGAACATGATTACTTAAAAAGTACATTCTTTATGTCATTTGTCATGTAATTAATTGCATATAGCATCTCAATGAATACCAAAATGTGGCTAAATCATCCACCTAGATGAAGATCATGAACTCCTACAAGAAATTATTAAGTTCTACCTTCCAAGAATGTTCTATAGCTCCAAAAATACCCAACCAAACATGGTGTACATCTACCAGGCCAAGTAAGGTGAAATAAAGAGGTTTTCAGATTAAAGAACCTATATTATTGTGATAACTAAAAAGTAAATGGAAAATGTTAACATAAAAAATATGAGAAAAGATGGGATAATTTGCATGGATTTGAGATAAACTGGCTTATAGATATTATTCTAGACTTTGATCTTCAAAAGTCTGGCCAAAACACCAAAAATGCACATGCTCCTCCTTTAAGACCACTTTCATATTGATCCAAGAATATTCTATAATCATATATTATCTAACAAATCTTTACAGTCAAAAATCTCTTAGACATATCTGCTTTATGTGACAAAATTACATTTCAACCCAAAACCATGCCAATTCAAGCCCTCCCATCAACCGCATCAACCCAAAACCTGATTGCAATACCCATATTGGTCTACAATGAAATGCTCAGGTCAATCTTTATCACACACCAACCACACAAATTTTCTATTAAGTTGTAGTGGGATATCACCATACATGCATTCGTTGCATAGAGAAACAAAAGCATCATGTCTGAGGGACACACATCGATCACAGAGAGTGATCAATGCTCCCTCAACTAGATCAAAAGGGCAGTCCAACCAAGGCCTACACTAAACCCATCAATCCACCTATCTTGCATCTATCAACCCAATTGATTGGTGCAAACATACTAAGCCATGCCTTTTGAAACTCACACAAAATTTAAATTTTATTGAAATAACATTTGAATAAATTCTTCTTACTATTTTAAACATATGTATGCATGTCAATAAGACCTATAAATCATAGAAATAAGGAAAATCAAAGAAACATTGAAGCAAAGCTAAAATTGAGGTCTTAGATTTGTCTTTACTTATGGTGAGTCACTCAAGAATTCATTTTTCATAGTTATTTTATGACAACGACCACCTATGTTGCTTCATGTAATCTATATCTTAAATCCCCGTATCTTCCATGTTGGTTCCAAATGCGTAATATCAAAGGCTTTGGAAGAAATGTACTGAATAGATTAAAGTGAATCCTATCCCACTATAACATGCTATACAAGAAGAGTAGAAATTTATGAACTCATCACTAGGATACTAGATGATGTAGGAAAACACATATCCACTTAAGTTATGATAGTAATGAGTTCACATGATGGAATCATATCAATGAACTTAATACTAGTATTTCTAGTGGGGCTTGTTTCATTCCTATTAGACTCTCCTTCAATCTATAGACATACTTTTCTCTTTCCTTAACTTGGAATAATTTTGGATATTCCATGTAGATATTACTAGATGATCAAGAAGAAAGTTTGTCTTCATATCCATCTTTTCAAGCTAGAACTAGACTATAAATGAAAACTATAATTAATACAATAGAAACCATCTTCACAATGTGAAAAACAATTTCATAGCAGTCCACCCTTTATCTTTGACTAAAACTCGTGACAAATAGCCTAGATTTATAACCAATTTATACACCACTACCTTTTTCTAATCCTATAATGCCACTATTTCTTAAATTCCATTTTGGGGTGGCACCACAATCTCATTGGTATTATTGTTCTATAAAGAATTCATCTCTTCAAACATCACCATATGCTAGTTGCTCTATCTTTATGACTATGTACCTCTTGGATGGTCTCTAGCTTTAACAGTGACCAACTAAAATATACTAACATGACATATTTCATGATGTAGACTACGTGATTGTTACTATGAGGAATGATACTACAACATTTTCTTCAACACTCACATTTGATTAACCTCTATATGATGTAATGTTTCCATGCCATTTGTAGAGGATCAATCACCTATGTGAAGTTGATCTTTTTTTCGAACTCTAATACATAATAAGGTTTTTCTATAAATCACTATGTTACCTATTCCCCCCTTCTATTATCCATGTTACATTATTGTGAAAGCTGCAAAGAGGGTAGGTATGTTGGTAAGGTATGTCTGAAGAGACAATCATATGATGATTGACATGGCATAATTACCGAAAAGGATTTAATTACCATATATGAATAAAGGTAAGCTTCTAATTCATCAGTTATGAGATAATGAGGATATAAACTGAATGTCTAGAGAATTATATTACTCAATGACATATGCTGTCAAGTTCTTATCCTTGTGAATAGATCACACAGATGTTAATAGTGCATATACATATTCTCATTATGTCCATGATCGATTGTTTTTGTGGAAGGTAGATAGACAACAATAACACATAGGATCATAGTATGAGTTGGTTGATGACTAAATCTCATTAGTTATGATATGGTAATATCAAACCAAGAACACATATACATGTTAGAGAATAGTGTATCGGACAGACCCATCTTGAGTGTGACACATGGTTATGGTGGTCACAGTCATCTCTCATAGTGAAGGTGGTGATTGTGATTCTTAAACCTAAAATCACTGCACTCGTCACATGTCGTCAGATTCATTTTGACATCATCAAATGCAGTCTTCAAACATGGGTTGTATAACGGTGATGATTGGGTGACTTTTACACATGGGGATAAACTATGAGTGATGGATATGGGCTTTGTCCCTCCTATTGGAGTATGATATCCTGGCCACTTGATTAGCGAGACTGAGAAATGCATGCACATGCACATGTGAATCAATATATGATATTGTGGTCACATTATGTCAGACACTTTGCTCTTAGTTCAAGAAATATGGATTGAACAGTGATAGAATGACCTACCATGCCTTGATTTCAGCCTGAATATCAACGACAAAGGAATTATACAATCACTAAAACACCTTACATAGATTGTACGTTGAAGTTGTTCTCCAACTTTTCATTTCACTTGGGTAGTACTGATGTATGACTAGGCCCACTCTTTGCTTATGATGTAATAAGCTAGTTATGGACATCCACAACCAATGTGACATGAGACCTATAGGGTCACACACATAGTAACTCATCTAGAAGAGGAGCTTGATCTTGAATGACAATTGGATTGGTTACTAAAGTTTTTAGGTATTCAATTCATGCAATTGATTGCTTGATTGGATGACCAAGTCTGCTAAAATGACCATCTCACTATGTGAGGCGGTCATTTAGGCAGCCAGACAAGTGTCTCAAATTGTTGAGACAGTTGTTTGGGGTCTAGTTGATTAGAGATTGCTTTGGCTTAGTTCTCCCCTTGAACCGACCAGTTTAATATGATTGAACTGATCAGATCAATTCAAATTACCAGACAGCCTTCTGGGTGAGTGAGACGGATGTCTCACTTGGGTGAGATGGCCCAGTTGGATTGAATGAAGGTTCAGGATGTTTCTCAACTAGTTTTGATTGTTCTTTACCTGAGGAATAAGGAAATTAATATGACATATTAATCGAATTCAAAATAGCCAGATTTCTTTCATATTGGGAACTATCAAATGACCGTTTGGCAGTGCGAGATGACCGTCTGGTGCACCAGATGAAAGTCCATTGCTACATAGGTTGCGCATGCGTTGTACTTGGTGAAGACCAGGAGGTGTATAGCCACCGTCCAAAAGAAACATATCAGCAGTTGCAAAGAAGCAATTTTAATCACTGGACTTTCTCCAGGACCAACTATAACTTGTTAAAACCATTCTTCCTATTTCATAGTAGTTGACGCAATCTTATTGTATTGGAGAATACAGATAGATAAAAAAATTTATTTCTGCTGCTATACTCTGTACCCTTATTTCCCAACAGTGGTGTCAGATCCACATCAATTTATAATATTTTAGGATAATCAATATGATCGAATTTTTTTATCAATTATTTATTGCATACCATCTAAATATTTAAACTACTCTCATATACGTATCCAATCAAAGACTACATAATCCCAAAGTTATATATATATATCTTTTTTTGAACAAACTACTACAAGTTACATAGAATTAGCACAAATAAAAGGAGGCGGGCAAGAGTTTAATTCTTTGAGATATAAGGAGGTTAGGAAGTCTGGGCAGGTATCCCACCTTCCTTCACGCTCCGTCTTCTTGAGGTGTCTCTTGGCTAGCTGGTCTGCTAGCTTATTCATGTCTCGTTGTAGGTAGCAGATGTCAGAGCCATCCCTCTGAAGCAGACATTGTATGGTTAGAACAAGGAGTCAATATTTGACATGAGTCGGGAGCTTCTTCATGATCCATTGAACCACATTGCTAGAATCATTGACTACCAGGTATTGTGAGAGGTGTCGTTCTATGGTATGCTTGATTCCATCAAGGATGGCCCTTAGCTCTCCATCCATTGGGTCTCTACCTGAGTGTTTGTGCGCTTGACGAAATAACCATCATCCCGCTCTGTCCCGTAGCACCATGCCAGTGGCTTTTAGGTTACCAGGAGAATTCACGACTGTGTCGACCTGCATAATCGTAGAAGGACTATGGGCTATCAAGGGCATGGGGAAATTTTGAGGGTGACTGTTCGTACTGGCAGAGAGCATGCTGAAAACATATTTGGTCGTGACCAAACATGGCCTGGAGTTAGATTCAAGAACTTCTGGGGTGTAACTTCGGTCTTCAAAGATAGAAAGGTTGTGATTCCTCTAAAGCCACCAATAAGTGATGGCAAAGAGTGATACACATTCGTCTGTCTTCCATAGATGAAGTAGGTTATAGTCCAGCTAGTCTTTGGTCAAGGTCTGGGTGAAGAAAGTGGTGGCGACATTAGGCAGCATGTGCAACCATGGCTGCTTAGCCTTCGGGCATTCCCTCAGGGCGTGCATAACAGATTCCTCCTCATGTTGATACCTTGAGTAACTTGGGTCATTAGTGAGCTTGCGTTTGAACCTCATGGTATTCGAGAGTAGTCTCTCATGGAAGATAAGCCAAAGAGTAACTTTCATTCATTGTTGAATCTTCAAATTCCATAACACTACCAGAGATTTGGGTTGGCTACCATCTTGGATATTGGTGATGAGAGCATATGCAAATCGCGAGGTGAACTCTCCATCTGAGGAGTGTAACCAAACCCTGCCATCATCCCCGTTCACTTGCTGGGGTGTGGGCAAACTGACAATATCTCGAACAGTTTCCTTAGTATACCATGTGTTTAGGAAGTCCTTGTCCTAGGCTCCGTCATCTAGAACCAGACTATCTACTTGCAAGTCGTGAATCTCCTCCGGGATTGACTTCCCATCTTTGAGGGAGGGTGTATTACCTTCACCGACCCAAGCCTCGGTCCAGATAGTAGTTTGTAGCCCCGACGAAGGGGTCAGTCTGGAATTTCCCATGATGAGCGGGATTGCAGAGTTGATAGTCCTCCAAGTGTGCTATCCCGTAGCCTTTCCACTTTGGGTTCTTGGATACTTAGCTTTCCGTAATTGTATCCAAGGGACACATCTATCCCTCACAAAATCCCAAGCCAGTTTCATGATAAGAGCTAAGTTGAAGTTTCTAGCTTGCCTGATATCCAAACATCCTTGAGAATGAGGTTTTGTGATGTGTTTCCAGGCCACCAGATGGGAACCTTTCCATGTAGATGATTCTGACCAAAGGAAGTTTCTCATTAATTGGTCAATGCAGTTTGTGATAGAGAACGACAGTTGGACCATCTGCATAGTGTAGCATGCTCGAGAGAGGAGGACGGAGTTAGATAGTGTAACCCTATCGGCGAGGCAGAGAAATCTATTCTGCCAGCTTGAGATTTGTTGATGTATCTTATCAATAATGTATTGGTAATGTGATTTTATTTTCCTTTTATGGAGTATAGGAATGCCAAGGTGACGTCCTAAATCGTCGGTCTCTCTGATGTTCAGCTGGTGGTAGATCTGGGACCTTTGAGCTCGAGGTGTATTGCGTGAGAAGAAGACCGAGGACTTCTCATATGAGAGGAAGAGACCAGAGGCTTGGCTGAAGAGCTTGAGGCAGTGGATGATGGTGGCATCCTGTCGGTTAGAAGCTTCTCTGAACAAGACTATCTCATCGACAAAACTCATGTGAGAGAAGGCTATCTTCTGTCTGGTTAACCTCAGCAGTTTCCGCGAACCATTAATGATATCTTCATTGATGAGTTGGTTGAATCTCTCTAGACAGAGGACAAAAATGTAAGGTGAGAACGGGTCACCTTGTTTTACACTGCATGATGGTTTGAACGAACCAATCGCTTCCCCATTCCATAGAACTGATGTGTTTCCAGACTTGATTATACTCATGATGGTATTGATGATGATCTTGGGGATGTCCGTCTGGTGGAGGGTATCTTCCATGAAAGGCCAGTTGAGCTTGTCGAACACCTTTGTGAGGTCAAGTTTGATTGCCATGGAGAACCTTTTGGATTGCTTGGACTCCATGAAGTGTACGATTTCTTGGACCAGGATTATATTGTCACCGATCCTCCTTCCAGGGACAAAGCTTGATTGGAAGGGAGAGATCTAGTTGTCCATATGAGGCTTGATTCTTGAAGCAATGATCATCGAAGTAAGCTTGGTACAGATGTTGTTGAGGGAGATTGGCCTCAGTTGGGAGAAAGATTCTGGCACAACTACCTTAGGTATAAGAACAAGTGTGGAGTCTACATAACCTTATACAAGAGATGAGTGTGAGAAAGTATCTATGATGAAGTCACACACTTGTGGTTTAAGGAGGGGCCAATTCTTCTGGAGGAAGAAGGCATCAATTCCATCAGGCCCCAGGGCCTTGAGCGAAGCCATAGAGTGGAGGTTTTCCCATATCTCGTCTGGAGAAGGTACCCAACCAAGTTGTTCTTGGGCGGATGTGGTGAGCGAGGGAAAGCTTCTTGTGAAGTGTGTGTTGGCTTGCTGGTGGTCATGGATATTGGTTTCTTGATAGACAGTCAAGAAGAATGAGAGCACTAGCTGTTTCAGCTAGTCAGCATCGTCAACCCAACAACCCTCAGGGTTTTTCAACTTCACCATCTTATTTCTCTATCTTCTGGATTTGATGATAGATTGAAAGTATCTAGTTTTGAGATCAACCAATTTGACCCAGTCACAGTGTGCTCTCTGTTTCCAGTCAACTTCCTCCTATCTCAAGATACTATCAAGTTCAGCTTGAAGAGAGATTGTTTCATTGGCGAGTTTCCTGTTGAAGCCCAATGCTAATTGAAACTGATTCCACTTAATTTTATTACTTAATTGGTCCTTCCTGCTGTGATGATTTCACGATTCTTGTTTGTCCCAGGTCGTAACTTTTTAAAGGAATCTCGTACATGCTTGGTGGAAGGGAGCATGTGTATCCTAGCTTGTTGTGAGGAAGTGCTTATAACAAGCGTTCTCTTCCCATCTCACAGATGTCTTTACATGGGTTTGGACCCTACGAGAGATGGACATAGTAGAGAGGAGGATAGGTGTATGGTCAAAGTTATTGCGTTCATGAACTTGGATCGGGTCCGAGAGCACATCCTCAAGCCATGGGATATTGCCCAGGGCTCGGTCGAGTCTCTCGTGGAGTATGCCACGATGGAAGGGGGTGTGTGTGCCATTAAAACCCAAGTCAGAGAGCTTGCATTGAGTCATGGTGTCGATGAACTCTTTACTGTTGGCTTTATCAAAACGGGGGTTGCCAAACTTCTCAGATTGATACATGATTGTATTGAAATCACCAATTACCACCCAGGGGTCAGTAATGGTGGTGGACATGTGGAGGAGGCAATACCAAAGGAAGAGCCTACTATTGCTCATAGTGCCTCTGTAGACAAAGGTGTAGAGTAAGTTGTGGTCTACCCGACAATGGATGAATTGTTTGTGAGAGGCAATTATTTCAAGATTTGTTCCCGCCTTCCAAAGGACCCAAATACCACCTGCAAAGCCTACTACTTCAACGCAATGGGAATGGGGAAGCCCAATCGTTTAATGATGGAAGAAACTTTAGTGCCACTACACCTTGTTTCATAAAGACCAATGATCGAGACGTTGTATTTTCTGACGAGCTCTTTAATTGAGTTTTGGGTATCTTCATCACAGATACCCTGAACATTCCAACTGATTAGCTTAATTTATCACCTTCGACGAAGGTGGAACTCCCCATAGCATGCACTTCCTTTTCGAGGTCCTAAAGCAAGGATGTCTTGCTTCGCGTCTACATGGATGCTCTTCTTGGATCTCCAATATGCGTGACTTTCTGGTTTCTGAGGTAAATGCCCGACGAACTCTTTTTCAGACTTTTGTATTTGGTGTAGCTTGCAGAAGGAATGTCACTAGCCCCCACACTGAACAGGGTCATCACAAAGGGATGCACCTGGGATTCTCTACTAACTAGCACCTCATCCCCTGAGGGTTTGGAAATAGTGTGGTAGGGGTCATCCCTGGCCATCTTCTTGGGAGCAGTGGAGGCTGTTTTCTCTTTCGGTTGTGGCCCCGACCCTCTATCATTGAGGGTTTGTTGTGTCTTTTTTGCTTCTTCCTTTGGCTCCAATCTTTACTAGAGATTCTCTCGGCAACCTTGTCTACATCTAGAATTGTAGCGATGTCTTCATCTTCATCCGCATCTTGTAACCCCTAGAACCAGTTTCCTCCTTGGTTGGGCCTCTTTGTAGCACCACCGATGGTGGGTTTCTTCTGTTTCCTCAGGATGGGTTGTGCATGGATTGCTTCTGAGAACCCCTCCCATCTTTGTGGGTTATCTAGGACAAGCTTGCCTGCCTTGACGCTAGCTCTGCGTAGGGCATTTTCATCCTCAATTCTTTTCATACACTCCTTCTTGAGATGTCCGACCCAGCCACAGTGAAGGCATATTAAGGGTATGTTCTCATATTCTACGTTATATTTAAGGCCATCAATCCATATGAAAGGGACGAGGGGGTTCTTCATGTCGAGCTCCACGGAAAGACATGTAAAGACACCCCTCCTCTAAAGGATTGTGTTCATATCCACCTTGACCGTCTTCCCCGGGCGATCACCAATTTGTCTGAGGAGGATTTCTTGGTAGAGGTGTATGGGCAGGTTGGGGATTCTGACCCATGCCACCAATCTCTGCGACGTAGCTCGGTCTGGAGAGAAGCAAGGAGTCCATCTTTGGACTGTTAGATATGAGCTGAATATTGGCCACGGTCCTTCGGCTAGGGCAGTTACGTAGTCCTCCTCCAATTGAAGTTGGATGAGGAAGAAGTCATTGGCTACATCTATCAGGTTAAATCCACCTAAAGGTTTCCATATTTTGGCGATGTGGTCCCGTAGTGTGAAATAGTCGATGTCTCTCGAAAGGAGCTTGACGATGACTGTGTATTTCCAATGTCAGAGAAGATCCCCCATGGCCTCGTTTCAGATAAGAAAAGCAGGATACCCTTGTTCAGGGGAGACCTCGATGTCCGTCGGTTGCAGATTAATTCCATTGGTTTCTGGATAGATCATAATGAAGTTATGTGGATTGACAGTTGAGTCTTTGTTCAAGGAATCACGGTAAGACTTTCCCGCCACTGCTACTAGAGGAGTGGTTTGGTCCTGTCTGGTGGATTGGAGGGGTGGGAAGGAGACGGGATGTTCCCCAATATCGACATCCATGGAGGAACGGGTCAAAGTTTGAGGCTGTCCATCTGTCTGGTGGCTAGATCCCCGACTGGCATAGGAGAATCTTAGTCATGAATTGCCGATGGGGATGGTGGTTGCACGTGGCCTAGATCCCCCGTCGCCTTCATCTTTGGGGTCTCCCCCTACAGCCAGAGGAGAAACCCTAGATTCCATTTATTATTGTTGTTGTTATTATTATTATTATTATTATATATATGCAATTTACATGTGTTGCCCTAGAAGCAATTTTGATTATGGATGTGTAGCGTAGTTATGGCCTAAACCCTAAATCTGTGTGTGGTTGGATGGTTCTTATTTATCTCGGTCTGCATACCAAGCCTCTCCCTCCCTCTCCCCAATGTAAAATTAGTACTTTCCTACCTTAGCTCCCCTTGAATGTAACTTGAGGTTTCTCTTATTCAATGTAATAAAGTAGCAATATAATAGTTTCTTTTCATACAACAATGTTGACGATGTTCGTCGCTGGTTGAAACGACTAGTTTGTGAGACTAGATGACCATCTGGAGGATCATGGAGGATATAGGATGATGGAACCAGACAACCTCCTGGTGGGCCCAACTGACCGTCTGGAAGGAGTCCAGACATTGATTTGATAGGAGGCTAGATGACAGTCCCTGGAGGCCCAACCAACTGTTTGGAAGGAGTCCAAACATCAGTTGTACAGGAGGACCAACAAACTGGACAAGAGGTGAGACGATCGATTCAAGGGTTGAACCGATCTACCCAGATTGGCAAACACAGGTCTACACCAACAACAAGTTCATGCATGTGATGTGATGATTGACCTAGGTGGTAGTAATTCCTTATGGCTCCAAGAAATTATAAGTAGACGTGGCCATGAACATCTCCTTTTATTTTATATTGCATGTTTATGTTGTGGGATATAGCATGTATATGATATGTACTATATATGTGGTGATTTGATATAGTATATGTATATACACACACACACACAGACACACACATAGACACACACACACAGATATATATATATATATATATATATATATATATATATATATATAAACCCCTCAATCAAACATATTAAGTCTATGATGCTTTCAAATAGCAATACATATGAAAAACTTGTTTGACCAAGCGAAGGTTATGCCAAAGTGTTGTGCGCCGTCTACCTCATGGAAGTGTGATGATAGTAATGTAGGTGTCGCTAAAGCGGGGTGCATTATTATCGTATTTTCTACTGGTTTGAGCTTAATTGGTGATTCTCATAGAGTCTAGGCCCAGAAGCATGTAGATGATTATGGGAAAGAGTTGTACATGTCATTTATCCAAGAATTGCATATGATGCAATTGGCATGATTTCCTACCTTAATGATTGATTATGGACGTTGGTGTTGGGTAATAATTGAATCATTTTGGATCTTGGCTCATTAGAAAATTGTTCATTGTGATTTTCTGAATTGATACTTGAGGGTTGTCAATTTGAACAAAATAATGAGAATGATAATTAATTAAAGACCTAATTATTATCGCCCAAATTTTAATCAAATCAAATCAAAAAGTGATTTTTTGAAAAAATTCTAAATTCTTTTATAGAATTTAATGGCCACACCAAACAATTAATTTTCTTTGTGATTGGTCCATGTGAAGAACAAACTTGTTGGGAACAACTTCCATGACGGGTTCAGGACACCGAGAATTGTTCTCACACATGAGTGCAAGCTTTATGTCCTGGAAATGCCAAAACCAGCCGAACCGGCTCAAAATGCTGTAAGGGCTGACAAGGATGCTTATAAGAAGCATACTGAGGATGTCGTGGATGTCAAATGTCTAATGCGATGTTCCATGAACCATGAGTTGTAAAGATATAATGAGAACATGGGGGTGATTGAGATGGTCACACATCTTAAGAACATGTACCAAGATCAGACAAGACAGGAGAGATATGATGTCTCCAAGTCTTTGTTCAAGTGTAGCATGACAAAAGGAGATCTAGTAGGTCCTCATGTACTCAAGCTCATTGGGTATGTGGAGAACCTAGCTAGACTGAGATTCCCCTTGGATCAAGAGTTGTCCACTAACGTGATTTTGCAGTCCCTGCCAGAGTGCTATAGTCAGTTTGTCATGAACTACAACATGAATGACTTTGACAAGTCGTTGACAGATTTGTTGGGCATGTTGAGGACAGTTGAGACACAAATGAAGAAAGACAATACCAAGTCTGTGGTGATAATCAACAAGACAAAGGGGAAGTCTAAAGGAAAAGGCAAAGCTAAGAAAGGTTCTAAAGCTAGCCAGAAGCCCAAGTCTTCAGATCTCAAGGCAAAAGGTGGAGTAAAGAAATAAAGAGGCGATTGTAACCATTGTCACTAACCTGTACATTAGAAGAGAAATTGTCCACTCTGGTTAGAGGAACTAAAGAAGAAGGATGGCACTGAGGCCTCCACTTCAGGTATAAACAAAATAAGATAAATTTGATTACTTCTTCATTTTGGTATGTGACACCAAATAGAGATCTGACATACTGAGGTGCGGGATCTGACAAGAAGTAAAGGCCTTCATGGAAGGACAAGGATGGACAAGGTACAGAAAGTGTTGTGGAAGCCATAGTCTACATTTAAATTTATCTTATCCCAATGGGCATGTAATAGAGTTATTAGAACTAGGATTTCATTATTCCATTAGAATTGAAACATTTTCTTTATACATGTTGTATGGATAAGGATGATTATCAATAAAGAATAGTTAGTGATTATATTTCAAAGATATGATCTTGCACGGGGCATTGGTCCTAAAACATATTGTGATATTTATGTGAAATGATCCAAAGATGAATGTTTATAATGTTTATACCAAAGTATTATAATTTATAACTCAAGACTATCACTAGAATTAGTTATCTTGTACAAATTTGAGAAGTTCACACTTGGAATACATATCGATGTTCATCTAGATTTCCTTGGTTATTGAACCTAAGGAAACAAATATGACATGACATCCTTCACTAAACGTAGTGAGAGGATAAATATTTCATTAGACCTTATGCATATGATGCATGAAGATCTTATGGAATGAGTGCTATGGATAATTATCTAATACTTCATTTTCATTTATTGGTAATATGATGATATATACCAAATGGAATGAAAGTATTGATCTCTTGAAAATGTTCAAGGAGATTATAAATGAAGTGTTACATTGATGAAAGTATTAATATTCTTTGATATGATCAAGTGTTGAAATACTTTATATAAATACATTGAGTACCTTCAAGAAAGAACTGTGATACTATATCACAAGACAACCCATGTGAACATGGTGATGTGTTAGAATAAAGGAATTGTACCATGATGAGTCCTGGTATAGTTATCAATTAATCTAATCTTCTTATATCCTAATAAATATATACCTATCACAAATAGTATACCACGTGAATGGTTTGTAAGACATCATACATGATATGATTTGGGAATGTCCCAATAGGTCTAAAGGATTGAAACCCACCTTGAGAAAGTAGTTTCTTGAGAAAGTTTATCCATAAACCATGATAGTTGAACATTATTATTAATCTCAATACACTAACAAAATTCTTTTTTTAATAGGATAACTGAGTTCTTTAAGATTCAGTGGGAGTAAAAGTAATACTCAAAGTGTTTCAGATCAACAATATGGGTACAATGAGAACAATGAGAATATCAAGTTGTTGTGGAATCTCAGGTTCATCATATAACACAGAACATAATAGTTCTAGTAAAACACATATGAGATTGGAGGATTGTGAATCCAACGATTCAGATGGGTTGGTCATACAAGATGAGCAAACTAGTCAACTGGAAGCTATTTTTGAGTAATATGGGATCCATGTAAGCTAATATGGTAGGACCTTGATAGAACCACCTAAAGGGGTAATACCCAGAAGGTGCGATGGGGTATTATAATCAAGACCTACATTGATAGCATAAAGTGATAGATTGGTTGAATAAATCAAGATCAAGTTGTTGGACATGATAGAAATTCCTTTACCAATTGTCATGCTTGTTGTTGTAGTGAGAATGGACTATGATATTTTGCATACGGAGGTGAAAACCAGATTCCTTAAGGGAATACATCATAGGATGTGTACATGACACAACCTAAAGGATTTTATAACTTCAAGAATGCATATGAAGTCTATAAACTACAAAGTTCAATCTGGGATTGAGACAAGCAACTCAAAAATGGGATCTTTTGACTGGATAAGAAGGTCAAAGATTTTGACTTAAGTCAAGAAAAAAGACGAAATATGTCTTTACAAAAGATTTAGTGGGAGCATATATGAATATTCCACATATAGTGAGGAATAACATCTCAATATTGTGAATATTGAGAAGTGTCAACACCTTCAACAATGAAGGATTAAGTGAAATGTATTAAGCGATAAGGATCAAGACCTATGAGATAGTGCTTGAATGTTTCACAATGGAAGTTTGAGCACATACAATAGCAATGTGTTGAAAGAGTTCAACATGGAAGGATTCAATGAGAGAGAATTTGAATTCGTCTTTCATGAACCCTATATTCCTATTCTTGTGAAGAATGGAAATATCATGAATTAGATTTGATGGGCCAACCCAACAATGGATCTATCATGAATGCTATAAATGTACTTAACCTATATAATCTTGTATGTATTGGATATGACAAGATAATATAAAAACCAATAAGGATTGTTGGAAAGTCATTGAATATATCCTTTAGTACTTGAGAAGTGACCTTAGGATAAAATTGTCAATCAATCATGATAGCAATAATAGGAAGAGTTAGATGTAAAGAGTTACATCGATGCAAGCTTCCATAAATGACAAAAGTAATCACAAATTGAAATATGTTCAATGTAAAATAATAAGTGACAATTAGTTGGAAAGGTTCCAAATTAATAGCCATTGATGTAAATCTACAATAGAAACCAAGTATACTTGTGTTATGAACACAAAGTGATAAAAGTTCATATGATGAATTTATAGATATTCAAACCACTGATAACTCAGTAGTGATTTTGTAACAACAATGGAGCTAATTGTTAGGAAAGGAATATCAGATACCATATTATGGTGGTTTCACCTCAGAGCGAAGAGATAAGAAACTCGCAATATACTGACAATACAAAAAATGTTGCTAACCCACTAAATCAGAAGTAGCACAACAGAAGCATGTTGGACATGTTTAGATTACTAAGGATGAGATATGTTGGTGATTGGCTCAAAGTGCAAGTGGGAGTCTGTTGGTAAGGTATGCCCAAAGAGCCAATCATACGATGATTGACATAGCATAATTACCTAAAAGGATTTGATTAATAGCACCGTATATGAATAAAGGCAAGCTTCCAAATCATCTATTTCACTCAGTGATGAGATAATGAGGATACAAATGGAATGTCTAGAGAATTATATTACTCAATGACGTATGTTGTCAATTTCCTATCCTTGTGATGAGATCAATACATATGCTAAGAGTACATATACATATTCTCAATATGTCCATGATTGGTTGTTATTGTGGAAGTTTGATAGCCAATAATAATGCATAAGATCAGAGTGTCAGTTAGTTGATGACTAAATCTCATTAGTCATGACATGGAAATATCAAACTAAGCACATAGATACATGTTAGAGAACATTGTATCGAACAGACCCACCTTGAGTGTGACACATGGTTATGGTGGTTACAATCATCTCTCACAGTGAAGGTGGTGATTATGATTCTTAGACCTGAAATCACTGCATTGTCACATGTCATTGTGTATGCTTTGAAATCATCAAATGCAGTCTTGAAACATGGGTTGTTATAATAGTGATGATTGGGTGACTTTGACACATGAGGATAGACTTTGAGTGATAGATATGGGATTTGTACCTTCTACTAGAATATGATATCATGACCACTTGATTAGTGATACTGAGAAACACATGTGCATGTACATGTGAATCAATATATGATATTAAGGTCACATTATCTCAGATAGTCTGCTCTTAGTTTAAGAAACATGGATTGAATGATGAGAGGATGACCTACCATGCCTTGAGTTCATCCTGGATATCAGTGAAAAAGGAATTATACAATCACTACAACACCTTACACATATTGAAGGTTGATGTTGTTCTCCAACTTTCCATTTCACTTGGATAACACTGATGTGCGACTAGGCAGCACTCTTTGCTTGTGATGTCATAAGTTAGTTATGGACATTCACTGCCAAAGTGACATGGGACCTATAGGGTCACACACATAGGAACTCATCTATAAGAGGAGTTTGATCATGAATGACAATTGGATTGATTACTAAAGTGTTTAGATATTCAATTTACACAACTAATTGCTTGATTGGTTTACTAGGTCTTCCAAACAACCATCTCACTGAGTGAGACAGTTGTTTGGGCAGCCAGACAGGCACCTCAAACTGTTGAGACGGCCGTTTGGGGATCAGGTTAATCAGAGATTGATTTTTCTTAGTTCTTCCCTTGAACCGACTAGTTCAATATGATTGAACTGACCAGCTCAACTCAACTCGCCAGATGGCCCTGTGGGTGAGTGAGATGGACGTCTCGCTTGGGTGAGACAGCCCAGTTAGATCAAACGAGGTTTTGGGTTGTTTCCTTAATAGTTTTAATTGTTCTTTACTTGAGGAACATGGACATTAATAAGAGATATTAATTGGATTTGAATAAACCAAATTCGTTTCAGATTGGGAACTGCCAAACAGTCATTTGGCAATGTGAGATGACCATCTGGGTGTGTGAAACGGCCGGCTATTACAGGTTGTGAACTATCAAGATCTTTCGATTCTTTTGACTCTCGCACCTTTATCTCGTATCAAATAGCAACTGGGAACCTTGACCCTGGCCTCTACATATAGACAACTAAGAATTAGTTCCTCTGACAACTATTATCCTCTCTGGTTGTGGTAACCAAGAGAGTCATAGCAAGTCCTGCCTGAAAAGGAGGGATAGCCAATGGGAGAGAACAACTGAGAAGTTGTTGTGGGAGAGGAGGTTGGTGACTAGTACACCAACAGGGAGGACAACTCCTTCGTATCCATTCTTAGTGAACAAATGGAGTTCTAGTTGGTCTGTCTGGACTACTTTAGAGGCAGGAGTCCTTTGGCTGCTGCTCAGAGAGCAAAGTCAGCCTGCAGTCTATGACTAGACCATCAGAGTCACTACAGAGGTTGCATAGATATTGTTCGTGGTGAAGACTAGGAGTTGTGCAGCCACCGTCCAAGCGCAACTTATCAACAGTTGCAAAGAAGTGAGTTTTGTTGCTGGAATTATTTTAGGACCAGGCATAACTCGCTAAAACCATCCTTCCTATTTTATAGCAGTTGACGCGATCTTACTGTATTGGGGAATAGGGATAGATAATTTTTTTATTTCCATTACTATACTCTTTGACCTTATTTCCCAACAAGGTCATTATTTATTATCTATTGATTGTCATGGTAGTGGAAGGAAGGATGGATACAACAACATAATCACACAACTTAAACCCACACAACACATATAAAAAGACATGAAACTTTTGTATCATCTCATATATGATTCCATTCACATGTACGATATAAATCATTCTCAAATACTTGATGTCATCAGGGGGTTTATGGTGTATGTTCTGATTCTAAGCAAAATTGGGTAACATATGTCTACAATTCTTAGATACATCACCATTCTTCATCTATTAAGTCAATGCACAATCCAAACATGTGTTTGAACAAGCATGATCTTCCAAACAAGACATAACAACTTTATACTACATAAGAAAAGAGCATAGGAGTTGTCTTCCTTATCCTCCATGTATTGTCTTCCATACTAGATTAGGTCTTTTGTTTTCCAAATTAGTCTAGGTTTGATGTTAGGTGGTACGTATAGGGAATTAGGTTCAAATGTATAAATAATCCTCCTGAAGTGGACATATTGAAGCCCATGCAAAAGAGAGCTATTGTTGTTTTCCATCTTTCACTCTATCAAGGGTGATGCATAAAGGGTCCAACCCAACAAGTTTCCTCTCCTATAGACCCATCGAGGTTCCCTCCATAAGACCTACCAACTTTCAAGCCTTCCCCACAAAGGCCATCATTTTGAAATTATCAAGATACCCTTTCAATTACCATTCAAGCTCCATGTACCTAACATTATCAAGATGTCGAACTGACCCACCAAGTTACCTTTAAATCTATCTATCAAATCACCCTCTATACCAGCCATCAAGGTTGGTCTGGGTGTAAATCCATTGATGCTCAAGCTTGCCCATCGAGCCGAGGTACCTCCAACCACTAGACCAACCTTGGATTAGGGTTATAACCTAATGAAGAAACCCAAGATAATAATATTTTAACATTTAGAAACCATAAAAATAAGCAAAATGCATGAAGGGAGGCACGTGCTAGTTATTTGGCACATCAATTGCAATTAGGTTCTCATGTATGAAAAAAATCATATTTTTCCACATTGAACAAACTAGAAAAATAGGGTAATAAGTGAAAATTTTAACAAATTATGATTTTTACTTAATTGATAGATTTTATTTATTAATTTAGCATTTACTTGTGATAAAAAAGCAATGTTATATGTTAATCTACATCATTTGCATTAAAAAATGATGTGAACCGTGTACTATATATATTTTTTAAAGTATTAGTGGTGCATGTTATATATTTTGGAAGTCACCAGTATCTCTTTCAACAAGATATAAGATTTTTTAGCGTTATCAACATAGAAAACTAAATGCACGTCTTTTAGAAACTTTGTGCCCAAATCATTTGGATGAAACAAGACGTGGAGGATTTTTTTGTAGATACAAGTGAACAGACATATAGTGTGATAGAACTAGAGTAATATGTTTATAAAAAAAGCTATATCACACAATATTTTAAAACACATAAAGGTAAACAACATTTTCTTTATGATAAATCTTGACAAAAAAATTAACATCACCTTGCATAATGGTATATATTGATAACTAAATGTCGTGGTTTTCATAGTAAAATGATAATATTAATTTGTATATGTTTAATTTTTTTTTGGCAACAAGTTTTGCAAATATGTAGAGAAAAGGTAAATAATTATGGTTTTCCTAAGGAAGATGGTGTGTAAGGTTGGGCCAAAGCTTTGAGGTTCGTACAATATTTTCATCAACACCACTAGCTTAGTTTATGAGGACTCCCTAGCATTGTTCCTACTAGACTAAAATCTTAATCATTTACCAAAATAATCTACCTACTATGTTTTAGTATAAATATAGACATTTATGTTCACTACTATTTACTCTAGATATATATCCACATATTCATTTTTTAAGGAATACGTAACATTTCTATCAACTATGAATTTGGTTGTGAGAGTGTGTGGGTAAGATTACTAAATTTGGGTAATGGATCCCTTTAATATCCTCTGGGTGGGATCTATACTTACTCTCCATACTTGATATATCTACTAGAAACCCTCTTGAAGCGTTCTCTACTAGAAAAGACTGTGCAACTTCTATTTTTACTATAAAGAATTACACATGGTAGAAGAGAGATCTATACATGAAAGTAGGAATACACTTATGAGATCGTCCCTTGTTCCTCTAGCTCATCTTAGGAATTTCCATATTGCATACTATATTCCTCCAAGAGGAAACGGATAATAGGCTCTGCAATTCAGTGAAAAAATCATTTATGTGATATGTGGGGAAATTCTAATCAATACTGCTTAGCTTATTCTTAGAGAAATGATGGAATATCTAGGTAAACCTATTTTTTTAAGAAAATTGTTTATTCATTCATCCCGTTACCCGAGGGTTTGATCTTGTGACTTCTTGGGCATACATCATGACCTTTATTACTGGGATGCCACTATGTTGGTGGTAAACCTCTGTGAACTGATTTGTTTTTGCTCTACCATTAATTATTTCACAAACAAAAAATATTTGAGATCAACTTCAGATTGTTGTTGATTTACACAAATGATAACTAAATGTACTATTGAAAGCATGGAATAAATTTATTGGGAATAAAGATCTCATAGGGACAATGTTTCTGATGACTAAGTAGATGTTTTAGGGTATGTGATCTACCAACCTCAACTATGGTTCATTGAATCCATGAAAAATTGATTTGTCATACATGCATGGTTTGGGCTAACAAATTTTTTACCACTTTGACTATAACCATTTGGGTTAGAATATGTCAATTCTCATTTGGTTAAAGTCAGTCTCTCTCTACTGGTGGATATTCTAGACATGCTTAGGCCCGGCGATCATTCCTACAATTATGATCAACCTATACCACAACCTCCTAAGTGTCATCTTCATATCTCTTTTCCAAAACTTCAAGACACTACTGCTCACTTCAAGTTTGTTAGAATGCCTACTTTATGGAAGCTTATGCATTTGATAGTATAGTGTTATTCAATTAGGATCACACCATTCTTATTATGGATAAAACATAAACGAATCTGGATCTAAACTTGTATTACTTGTCACAAAATTATTGAAGGGATTTTTGACAATTTATGTATTGTTGTTTTGTACTTCATGTTTTGTAAATGAGCATATTGTCTCAAGAGCAAGTTTGCCTTCTAAAGAAAACTGTTGTAACTAGCCTACAATATATGCATTTTTTGCCATCAATTGATATAAAGGCATGTTTTTGTCCAAGTTGAGATTCTAAACTTTTCCTATCTATTTGGCCCACACTATATTACCTAATTTTTGGACAAATATCTTTTAAATGTTTGTTGTTTTTATCACAATATCTTTTGAAATTTCAACATATTTGTTATACATTACAAAAACCTATTTTATCATTTATCATTAGACATGTTCGACTTTATTAGAATCACCATGGCATTAATTGCTTTTACATTAGGGAATAACACCATAGGGGAACTTATTAGGTTTCTTTATTGCAGCGCCTGGACCCAGTGGCTTCCATGCGATGTTCTTCAAGCAAGCTTGGGAGAGGAACTTGAGTGGATCGAGCAATGTCAGAGGAGGGGCAGGCACCATATTTGTGTAGTACAAAACTTCTTTGCATGTGGGTGACTGCTCAAAGAAGCCAATCGCTCACCTATCCTTTTTTATTTCTAAAAAGTGGGGAGAATGAAACTACATTAAAAAATATAATTTTATTGTGTTTTATTTGATTATATCATTTCTCAGAATCAAGAATTTAAATATTTCATGTCCTTTATAAATGAAGAAATTTCAATTAAAGTGAAAATATAAGTGAATCATCCTTGTAGATAAAACTACATTTCCTATCTCTATTGTTGACATCACTAACATTTTATTCATGCATTGAACCATAGTTGTGTATATTGTGCTACTAAAAGACATGGTATGATGTATGCACTTAAAAAATTGTCATCGTAAATAAGGTGGATGTTGTTGTCCTAAGGGCACCTAAAAGACCTATTTTGATGAATAACTTCTTTCCCTTTATTTTTAATTCTAAGTTATCATTACTTGTAACTTCATTATAATTAAGTGTCTAGGAACATATAAGTTAGATCAATGCTAATGGACTAATAGAACACAAGGATAAACTATTTACAGAGTTTTGTCTTTGAATGCATTGTAATCCATGTATATGTCAAATTTTCTTATCTTGTAAACGGATGATTCTACCTAATTTTTCCTTAGTTATAACCTTAGGGAGCCTTGCGAAAAAGGAATTATATTATCTTTTTATCTAAAGCCAAAGATGATTATCCAATGAAATTTTGGGTAGGAAATTCTTATTGAAGTCACAATTGAAGTAAGGTGGTTTTCACTAAACTTATTATTGAATCAGGGGACTTTTAGTGAGTGGTTAGGCTTTTGATTGTATCACACTTGAACTAATTAGATTGTTCCAGCTCATTAGCTTGCTGAGAGGGAGTCAAACTGACATTTTAATCAAATTCTAGCCATTGTGCATATCATGTATACTTTCCTGACTTTGATCAAAATATTATTTTATGTATCTCATATAAATTCAAAATTTAACATATAAAATTTATAAAGTTCAGTTGGCCTCAAAATTTTACTTTTGAAATGACACAATGTAGTGCACTCCAAAATGACCCAACATGCTCCCCTAGGCTAACATTAATCCAATCCTTTACATAGGACCACATTTGATTAGTTTTGTACTTACTTGGGAAATAGAATACATTGAGAATATAATTTAGAGATACTTTCCTTACTAATTTGCACGGTGCTCAATTAGATCTTTTTCATCATTTAGAGAAGCTCTTTCCTTTGTGGACTATTCTTATAGAAGTCCTTCAAGGAGAGTGAAACATAAACTAGTATAAAAGAAAGAATTTGTCCTCCTTCGGTTTAGATGAGAGTACAAAGATGGTGACCTTCCCTTGTCCAAAAACAAATGAAGGTGTTGAGCTGGTTCTCCTTTGACTAGTTTAAAAAATAATAGGCATGGACTTCCTTAGTCAAAAGATAAAATAAGGTCTTGAGGTGATTTCCCAGTTGTGTCCCCACAACGAACACAAAGGTTTGCATTGTATTCCCTCCCAACCATCATAAAGATTGCTTGTTCAAACTTAGTGGTTGAAATCATAACTAGCATGTATTTTGGAACCTTTTTTATTTCTAAAATGTATTACACAACCATGTGCATATACTCCTTCTTCCTCCTCAATCTTTATAAAAAGTTTTGTTATAACTGAATTTCTACTAAGAGTTTGTCATAGATAAATTGCAAATTGTTTTAACAATCTATTCGTCCCTCCTATAGCTCTATTTCCAAGAACATGGTGCACTGTTGCCACCTTCTCAACCATATTATGGATTTCATGAAGGTAGAATCATATTTCCCTGGTGTTCATCATCAACATAAGCCATTGCAACTCTATATTCAACTTGTCTACTATTGTTGGTTTGCATTGATTATCGGTGCAAGGTAAGGGTAGAACCAAAAGAAATTCATAAATTGTTCCTCGTACTTGTCTAGTGACACTATCCTTTGAAATAGATTCTCAAACTGCCTCATCTTTTCCCCAAGGTACAACTAGGGGAAGTATGTACTTTCAAATCCTTCTAGAACTCTGCTCATGTAATAAAATTTCTATTCTTCTTCTCCTCTTCATCGTACACTAGTTGCCAACACTACTATTCATGAGATAGATAGAATGCTTGATATTCTTCTCCTCCAATATAATAAATATCCAATGCCTTCTCAAACTCTATATCAAAGATCTACATCAAGTAGATCTAAAGCCCCTGCTTACATTGATGCACCAACTCTACTCACATACTCAAATGCCTTAATAGAAATCCCAAAAAACTCAACATGAGATTTTTGTACTAGTGGTGGAGTATTAGACATCTTGTCTATAAAATATACAAATGTGGACATTACCTAATTAAATATGGCTTAAATAGATGAGTCAATTGGCATCATTGTCTTTAGGAGACCTAGTGGTGGCTATCTAGGCCCAACCTCAGTCATTATAGACTCTTGTGCCCTCCACCTCTCCTTAGTTGTAGGTTCCAACTTTTTACATGTTCTTCTTGTTGCTTTGCCATATATACAATTTTATAAATGGTGGTTATATATGTTAACCTTGTAAGACAAAATATGATATCTAGTGCCCCTATAACTCTAGACAACCTTGGCCATGACAAAACCATTTATGACAAGACAACAATGGGATTAGCAAACAAGCACGCCTTGAGGTCGAGTAGACCACAAAGTAAGCAAACCAAAAACAAAAAATCCTATTTGAACTTACTTACGTCATAAACCAATAATGCAAGAAAATATGTAAATAAGATTTCCAACAACTAGAGATATAATCTCACTAAAGAATCCCATTATATTGATTGATATGTAGTTAAGTATACAACTAAACATAAACCAATAATGCAATGTTTTTCTACAAACCAAGTTACCTAATTTATCTATGTTCATTATCCATGTTGCATTATTATAGGTGGCTGCAAATAGGAGCCATCAGTGTTCATCATCTATGCACTTCGACAATAATGATAAGGAAGATGAAGAAAAGAACATCATAACATAAACCCCCACATGACACATAAAACAAAGGCATATAACTTGTCTCACCACCACGTACATGATTTATTGACATGTACAACCTAAGTCATTCTCAAATACTCGATGTCATTGGCTAGTTTATGGTATATATTCTGATTTATAAGGAAAATTAGTAAACATATGTCTTCAGTTCTCAAGACATCGCCATTCATCATTTATTAACATTATCGCGCATGATAAAAAGTTACACACACATTTGACGGCCACCCAAATATGTTGTTGGAACTTGTTGTTGCAAATGTTGTTGTATTTCATCTTAGCCTTACATTTACCTCAAGGACCCACCCCTAAAAAATTTATGTGAGGGTTGTATGGCAGATTAAACGCAATAGCTTGGAACAACAACTTCGTAACAGTGAATTTGCTCCCAATTGAAGGAGAGCGTTCTTCAAAACGAGACATTTATAATCTATATTATATAAAAAAAAGCATAAAAGTTGTTTATTCAATGAAGTTCTTTTGTTTACTTATTGAATTATAAAATAGTCCTTGTGTACCAATGTAAATTATATAGGAAATAACCTAGGAGGTGTTATATACATTATTCCTTTTATTTTTTATTACAAAATAATCGTTGCATTCTAATAAGATGGTCACGTGATGCATAAATTTATATCTAATCGTATGTGAAAGGGTGTGAAAGGGGTTATATGTAATTTTCTCTATTATTTTTTTAAATTATAAATTCAGTTCATAAATATTCTAATAATGCTATATAAAATAGATGCAATATTTACCTCTAATTTTTCAAATTATGAATTTATCCTTATTATCTATCCGAAGGCTGGAAACCGGCATAGAATTTTTGATATTAACTTCTTTTTAAAATTAAATATAATCTTTTGTATTCTAATTTGGATTTATGTAACTGCTACGAATCTAAGATATTGTCCTCGTTGGTCAAACTGAAGAAGGAAAGTGAGCGAAGAAGACCGACTCCTCTGGGTGTGTCCTAGTCGAAGAGGAGCCAACCCCAGCGTGTATGGCGTTCGTGTTACCGATGTTCCAGAACTTTGTCAAAGGTTGGCCATGGAGGGAGGGACTAGAACACTCGTGCTTGGTTGCACGCAGCAGAAATCCACCATCCTCTCCGCAACAGACCACAACACCCGTACGCAATCGAAAAGCTGTAATTGCAGCCCAATGTCGCTGCCATGCCATGCTGCGCATGGGTTGGTGGGACTGGGTTGTGGACAAGAGAGTTCAGACACGGGGCACATCCCTAGACCGGGATGTACTTTCATTTTGAACCTTCCCGCGCTAGGAAGAAGCGGTGCTACCCGACGTTTATGTTATATACTAGTGAACGCACACGTGCACATGTACGTGACATATAAAATTTATTGGAAATGTGTGGGGAGAAAACTTGTCCGTGAAAATGTCCCTATAGTAAAAGATATTTGTATTGGTTGTTTGAAAGAAGAGAATAATGAACTGTTTCCGTGGGATTGAGAGAGAAATATAGAATTAAAGATAATAAAAGTTAATAGAAGAGTGTGGGAATAAATATTCGTAGAAGTAAAATTCTTTGAAAAAAGGAGAGAAGAGAGTGAATCAAGGAGGGCGCAACATCAAACTCGTTCTTTTTATAATAGTATAGATTAGTATTAATATTAATATTAATATTAGATGGATGGTATAGTTACTTGTTAGATAATCTCAACAAGATTCCATAATTATGCGCGCACATCACTTTTTCGTCATTATTTTTCTAACGGTAAAACTATTGCATTTATTAGGTGTCCTCTTGAAAAAAAAGTATAACACATACCATATGATACAACCATTCAAACACTTTGACAAGAGAGTTCAACGCGACATATTCGTAGATCGAAATGTACTTCCATTTTGAACCGTCCTGCGCTAGGAAGAAGCGGAGCAACCCGACGTTTATATTATATATTAATGTTAATATAAGACAGATGGTATAATTTCTTGCTAGGGCATCTCAATAAGATTTCGTAATTGTACACACCCATCGGCTTTTCGTCATTACTTCTTTGATGGGGGGAAACATTGCATTTGTTTGGTGTCCTATAGAAAAAGAAATATATAAAGCATAGCCTATGTCACAATTTTCCAGCGCAAGCGGTGCACGACCGATATGCATCTAAAATAACTATTACGTAAGGACCTGTCCAACTTGATTTGTTTTCAAACAAGATATCTTCACCCGCAGATATCCAAATGTCTACGCTGAATGGACGACTACCTATTGAATTCCTCCATAATAGCTACATGGTTTAACGTTGAGAAGAGGACTGCGTCAATGCTTTGACAAACGGGCCTCGTCAAATGATGACAACTGTTATTATACAGTTCCAACCGTTAGAACCCTTCGTCCAGCTTACCTAACTCCTTCACCAACGGGCAACGGAGGGAAAATAAATGGTTGAATATGAGGACATATATTTCCACGGTCTCTGCGTGGACGTTCGTGACAAAGATGGCAATATACAGAAAGATGATGTATAGGTACAAAATGCATTGGAAACAAGAACCACTATTGTAATGAGTGGGCCCTGAGAGGGACATCACTCACGACTCAATCGAATGATTACTCATTACGGGACATATATTACTCAATCGAATGATTACAATATATTTCCTAATGTTAAATAGAAAAATAATTTTAAACCAAGAGGTGATAATCTAAATATTGAATAAGTATGTTTTGAAAATTGTAAAAAAAGCCGTCGGATAAAATCATCTAAATATTACAATTTCACAAGTACACAAATCTTAACACTCACACGGCTATATCCAAAAAATTAAATATACAATAAAACTATCCTTGTCCGAAAAGAGGGTAATCCGACCATTTAAACTCTACTTCTCAATGAACAACTACTCTAATCTAGGTCCAACCAACATAGTTATCTGTTCCACACCTTTCTTCACCTAAGGAGTTGGGAGCAAAACCCAACAAATACAAAGTAAGTAAAAGCTGGCATGTTCATATAGATAGAAAATTGGGAATCATTAGGAGAAAGGAAATTAATTAAGAAAACTAGGTTCCCATCAAAACCAAGAGTAAATCAACTAAGATCATCACCCAAGGAATTCAAAATAGTTAAGATTCTAAAATAACCAATTGAGAACAAATTAGGATATTGATACATAAACAAAACTAGATTACAATGAACATAAATAGGCCAAAATATAATTGTCATTTCACACATTTTAAGTATACAATAGAAGTTTACACAATAAAGTTAAGGCACTTAACACATCAATCATAATCAATACTCAACATGTAGCGATAAAAACATAATACTAGTATATATATAAGAGCGACGATAGACACGACACATATACATGAACCTATTATAAAATGACACATAACTAAACTCCCATTGATATATTATGATGGCTACGCATGTAATGGGGCTTATAACCTTTGTTTTAAGACCACAACATGATAACCACATTGTTGAATCTAGGATGGGATCAGGAGAGGGGGTGAGTAGAGCTAAAAACACTTAAATCAAATTCATTAGACCTTCAAGATATTTTCCAAGTTAATATTACAAGTACAAAATTTGAGTGCATCTAAACATGCATAGGAAGGGAGAGAGAGAATGATCAAGCACCAAATGACACAAGTTATTTATAGTGGTTCCAACCTTCAAACTAGGAGATGTACATCTACTACTTACATGGGTCAATATCTAATATTTTAAATTATGTCTCACGCCTTATGTTCAATTATAACAATTAGAACATAAGACCACCCTTTTCAAGGTCAAGGGAAAAACTAGCATTTCTTTTTGAATCAGGGACCAAAAACCATTAGAATGGAATTATCTATCCATGACTAAGATTCTTCAACCATACCAAGGACTTACCTACTATAGCAATGAGTCTTTGGCCTTATCAAAGGACTTACCCACTCTTGACTTGAATCTTTATCCCCTTTACTTCACCTTTATCAAAGAAAAACTTTTCATCAAGGGAATCCTTCTAGAGAATTTTCATTTTCATAGTATATAGTGACATTCAGAGGTAGAGGAAGTGAGAGCCTCACCAGATATAGATGTAGGGCTAGCTCGCTTACAAATCTTCTACTCACTCTAATGGATGTAGTAAGTAATTAAGCTAAAGAGAGTAGATGGAGGCTATTGGGGGCTAAATATCTCTTAATTATAATATATGGACCTTCATAGTTCTTGGCTAATCATGGGATGAAGCCAAAGGGGTCCCATTTGTAGTTTAAGATGTATCTTTGATGTTATAATCCTTTAGGATGAATTCTATACACTATTGGGGCCTCCAGTAGATCTTTTTTCATTTTTGTTCACCCCTCCAGTGGCCTATCTTACTATAGAAAGTGGCAGCTACAACTTGTGAGTTGAATTACCTTTGAGGAAACTCGACCGATAGCCCTTTCTATATGGGCCATTTTTGGGTTGTCCAAGTCACCAATCTGGTCAAAACAATATTCTAGAAAGCCATGTAAATAGTGTTGTCAGCTAGGTTATACCCTGGGGTAATTTATTTGACCAACGCTTATTGGTTTGGGGTTTTCAAGACCCTCCCAAGTGCATATTGTTCATCCAAATGGATTCTACTACACATATGAACTTAATTGTAGGTCATACAATCATTACAGGTGATTTATATTGAAGATCTAAGGAGAAAACTATTGATTCTTTAATTTGATGTCTATCCATGTATGACTCAACTTCTCTAAATTAGGATGTGTAAGTTTAGGCATTTGGAGTGTCTTTATATAATCTAAAATCACTGAACTAGAAGAATTAAAACTAATAAGTAGAATCATTTAGTTGTCATCATATTTAACCTTGAGTGTGACACCTTGTCAGGCTAAATGAGATTACTCAAAACACAAAACACGATCAACTACTAATTAATTACATAATAAAAAATGCAGAATAATTAAAACTAATTCCAAAAATGTAACTAAACTCTAGAACATTTACATAAAGATCCATCATTCCATTCTCATATACTATAACAAGTATTCACATATGGGTCCAAAGACCTCAGTCACATCCTGCATATAAACGATATTTCATATGTACATTCCCTATATTTACAAACATTGGTATACAACCAAAATCTCCTGTCGAAATGAGTATATCATCTATAAAACACATCCCATACCCAAGCCTAAGAATACAGGGATGACACTAGGACTCTACTATTAACATTTCCAACTGACCAACCTTCTGAATCTATTGATAACTAGGTTGGTTCTCTTCTACAGCGTGACCTCGACCTCATTGCCCGTGACCACCTAAAAAAATGTGGTGAACCACGGGTGAGACCCAGTCCCAATGAGAGACATAAGTCTCTCCAAAATATATTGATTATAATATATTAATTAACAATAAATACATTGAGAAATTAGGGTATTGAATAAGCAATATGAATATATTGAACAGTTTAAGCATACTAAGTAGTTAAGCAAATAAGTTGTAGCATCAAGTAGAATTACTCAATTTTCATAAGTCTGCATCATGTAAAAACTATGTAGTGTAAAGATAACATAAGGGTTAATCAACCAATGTGATATGTATTGAACCCTAGCAATTATACTACACGACTAGTATTATATCTTTTATTTTTATTCCGTAGGGAGTTTGAGTCATACCACTCAAAGTCCAACTGACCACTGTGAAGTGATATTCAGTTCCAGGGGTGACCGTATCCTAAGATCTCTTCCCCTCGGTCAGTATGAGTAAACTGCAGTGACATACCAATCAAACTGCCAACAATGACATATAGTCAACTGATAACAACTAGTCTGTAGTTGATACAAGTTACGACACTAGAAACCAAGGTATATAGAACCTCTAATCTGAGGTACAACTGCAGTTGTCCTCAATCACATCAAATGTCTATGGCATGACCATAGCCATCCTCCATAACATGCATTTGTGGATGATAAGGATATATCCTCAAATTGCAACCACCACATACTCAACAGTATGCACTCCAAGTTTCCCTTGGGAATACTCATTTCACCATCTAGTAAGTTCTAACACTGAAGATGTCTCTACGACACAGGGCTCTACATGATTAGGGTTACACTTGATTAATTACTGCCAATTGAATGCATTAAGGATTTATCATACAAGTGGACATTCAAACCCTAATTCCAATCTAACAAGAGTATATGTATAACAACTTAAAAAGATATAAAACATTTGACATATAAATCTTAATCACATTACTACATGTTATCATTCATTACAAATTAATGGACGACACTTATCATCATATTATTACAAGATACCAATATCTTATCACAAGTTCTAGGATTTTAACCCTTATTGGAACATGAAGAGGATTTCACCTCAATCATGGCTTCAAACATTCCCAAAGGTTGTTAAGACTATCACATTATTCATAGTAAGGTTATCATCATCATTCCATACCTTAAATAAGGCTCAAAAGATCATTAGTACATATGTGTCCATAGATATTATCATGGCAAGGCACTATGCTATTCAAGTAGTAATGCATTGTGGTTTTGACACAAGAAGAGTGTAATAAATTGTCACATTAATCATTCAAGGGGTATGATTATAACCAATCAACATCATCAATTACATTAAGTATAGGTATAACAAGCTATATCACATGGGAGTTACACATCCACTTATTATAGTGATTTATCAAATATACCTATATGATGGCAAAGGTAAGGCTACAAATTAATGGTATTGAACCATCAAATTATCATCACTAGGACCCACATACAATACCATTGGATTCATTCTAATCCATTGGATGTTGAAGCATCCAATATTATTCATTGGATCAGGTTCATTGTTTAAGTTTATCCACGGAAGTATAGGTTTAACCATTAGATCAATTGAACCAAGGAACCATTAGTTTGAGGTTTAGTCAAATCTACAATTACATTCTTAACTCATCATATATGGTGATGACCTGATCCACCATTAATTGTGATCATTAGGTCACTATTGGTTGTTAGAATAGTAATACATTCATTTAACACCATCAAATATTAAGCTAATGTCATCATGGATTGATAGCAACATTAGAATACTTAGTGGATGGTAATTAAACTTCTAATTGAGCCAAAACCTGACCTAAGTGGGTGACCATAGGTTGTGACCATAAAATTTGACACCCTTGATCACAAACATCAGTTTCCAAGATTGAAACACCATTGTTTGTTGAATGGTATGACCATCGGTTATGTGATTGGGAAGGAAATAACTTGAAAAGCCTAATTTGAACCATCGATTATTTTGTACTTAGAACCTTAGGTTGTTGATATCAACCTGTACCAGATCAAATTATACCTTAGAAAGGTCGTACACATGTTTACAAGTTCATATAGAACTGGAATAGAATAAGGAACACCATAAAAAACTTGTTACCCTAAACAAGCATGGTTTTTTTATGCTTAGATCATCACATTAAAGCATAAATATGAACAAACAAGCTTCTAGCAAGCAATATAAGTGAAGAATGTTATATAAATCACCTGTGTAGAGTAGATCAAATCCCAAACAGAAAGAATCTCAAGAAAATAAGACAAGAAAACCCTAGATTCAGACCTGAACTTGGCCAAGTAGGCACTTCTCTCCACAAAGAAGCAAAACCCTAGAACAAGAAACAAGAATGATAGATTTTTGAGTTCTAGAGCCACTTTCACCATGGAATAGTAAGGTTCCGACCTGGAGAAATATAGGAGGAAGAAGAGAAAAGAAATAAATGGAGGAAATAAGGTTATACTTACACTTTTAGGTCAAGATCACTAGGAAGGAGCTTTAGGAACCCCTAAAGGAAGTCAATTACAACCCAAGATTCTTTTTCCAAGAAGATCCCCAATTTTTTCTTCGTTAGATAGGAAATTCATAGAAACACAAAGGGAAAATGAGGTTCATAGAAGGTGGGAAGTGGTGGAGATAAAATGGCTCATTTGGGTGCTTAGGGATAAGTATGTGAAACTTTAAGATAAAGAAAAAGAAAAAGTTGAAGTTCTAGTATCTTTCCAAGTGTCCATGCCCTTAAATTATTAAGAATATAAAAGCACACACACAAGCATCTCCCCCACCATCCATATAAATCTACTTAACTCTCCTTTGTCGAATTTCCAAGCCAATAAAATAATTCATTAGTTGATAGCTACTAAAGGTAGCTCATCTATGAAGGGGTAAACCATAATTATACACTTGAGGAAAACACCTTCAAACCATGGCTCAACTAGGAGCCCCATGGCTCAAAATACTCAAGAATGATAAGATAACATCTAAGGAACATAATTTATGTTACAAATTGCAAAGAAAACCCCTCAATTTTTTAAATTGCAGAAAAATCCAAAATGTACATAAAATTGCATAACTTGCTCAAACAGTGTCCAAATTGGACCAAATTTGAGACTTAAGATTATATTATGATTTCAAAGAATATAAAAAGGTTTGATTAGGGTTAAAAGAATTCAATTATGGTAATTAAGATTATTCAACTCATTAAGCAAGTTTAGGGGCCTTACAACTATAAACCCTTAACTAGGATTTCGCCCCTAAATCCTACGCAAAAAGAGATGTGTATTTTTTGCACATGTCATTATATAGTTCCCATATGGCTTCCTATATGACACGGTGATGCCACAAAACTTTCACTCGTATTATATCTTTTCTCTTCAGCTTTTTCACCCTTCTATCCAGGATCAACACATGACCCTCAACAAAGGAGATATTCTCATCTAACTCAACCTCTACTTGTTGGATTGTCTGCTCAGTATCTGGATGGAATTTCCTCAACATAGAGATGTGAAAGACATTAAATCTATGTAGCTCTGGTGGTGGATTCAACTTGTATGCTACCTTTCCAACACGAGCTATGATAGGGTATGGTCCCATAAATTTAAGAGCCAACTTACCCTTATTTCCAAACCTCAGCACACCTTTCCAAAGAGAAACCTTAAGATATACTCTATCTCCCACTTGGAACTCAAGTGGTCTGCATCAGTTATATGCATAAGATTTCTGCCTATCCTGGGCTACTTTCAACTATTGTTGTATCACCTTAATCTTTTCTACAGTCTACTATACTAGCTCAGGACCCAAAACTTGATATTCAACGGTCTCGTACCAGCAAAGAGGAGACCGACATCATCTCCCATACAGAGCCTCATAAGGAGCCATATCTATGCTTCTTTGATAGATATTGTTGTACACAAACTCTATTAGAGTCAGATGTATATCCCAACTACCAAGAAATTGCAGCATACATGCCCTCAAGAGATCCTATAAAGTATGAATAGTCCCTTTAGACTGACCATCTATCTGTGGATGAAAATTTATGTTGAATCTCAGTTGTATTCCCATTGTTGAATGTATACGCTCCCAAAAATGACTTTTAAACTATGGACCTCTATCAGAAACCATAGTCACTAGAATGTCGTGTAGATGGACTATCTCATCAACATATATTTGTGCCAATTTCTCTATTGTAAACGTCGTCTTGATTGGCAGAAAATGAACTGACTTGGTAATTTTGTCTACTATCACCCATATGGAATCATGACCCTTGGCTGTCTTCGGAAGACCAACCACAAAGTCTAGAGTAATATGATCCCATTTCCACTATGGTATTGGAAAGGGTTGTAATGTCCCTGTAGGCTTCTGGTGCTCAGTCTTCACCTGTAGACAAACTGGACATTTGACAATGAACTCTTCCACATCACACTTTAAACCTGACCACCAATACATGTTTGTCAAGTTCTAATACATCTTGGTACTTCCAGGATACATTGCATACATGGAGTAGTGAGCCTCCTCAAGTACCGTCTTCCTCAACCCATCAACATCAGGAACTACTATCCAATTGTAGTAATAAATTGTACCATCATCTACCTCATGAAAGTCATCATACTTTTCACTGCCAATCCCTGATCGAATATTTTGTATCATAGTATTATTCTATTGTGCATCATGAATTTGCTGTCTCAAGGTAGGTTTCACTTGTAACTATGCCAACAATCCTGCCAGCAAGGAAACTTCTAGTTGTATATTTATTTGGCGAAGATACACTAGAATATCTCTCCTATGGTACATTAAGGAATTTACTTATGCATTATGAACCGTTGATAATGAAGATAACCTTCTACTCAATGCATCATCTACCACATTTTCTTTCCCTGGATGGTAGTCTATTGTGCAATCATAATCCTTAGTCAGCTCCATCCATCTCCTCTGTCTCATATTCAGCTCCTATTTTGAGAAGATACACTATAGATTCTTACGGTCAGTGAAGATCTGACACTTTTCTCCATAAAGATAGTGTCTCCAGATCTTTAAGGCATGGAATACCACTACAAGCTACATATCATGTGTTGGGTAATTCTCCTTGTGTTTCTTAAGTTGTCGCAAAGCAAAAGAAATCACATTTTTATCCTGCATCAACACACATCCCAACCCATTCTTTGAAGCATACAAAAATACAATATAGCCTTACCCTTGATCTAGAAGTACTAACACCAATGCACTAGTCAACTTTTCTTTCAACAGCTGGAAAGAACATTGACACTTGTCATTTTAAGAAAAAGGAACATCCTTCCTGGTTAACCTAGTTAAGGGTAACGCTATAGAACTGAAGTCTTTGATGAACTTCCTGTAGTAACCTGCCAGACCTAGGAAACTACATATCTCTATCGGTGTCTTTGGTTGTTCCCATTCTAGTAAAAATTTCACTTTCTTGGGATCAACACAAACACCTTTTACAGATATAACATGGCCCAGAAAAGACACTTCAGATAACCAAAATGCATGCTTGCTGAACTTAGCATATAGTTGATGCTGTCTCAACAAAGTCAATGCCTGGCAAAGGTGCTGCTCATGTTGCTGACTATCCTTGGAGTATATCAGGATATCATCTATGAACACGACCAAACACTGATCAAGATAAGGTCTCAACACCTTATTCATCATATCCATAAAAGCTACAGGTGCATTGGTTAGCCCAAATGACATAACCACAAACTCATAGTGAGCATACATAGTCTTAAAAGCTTACTTGGGTATGTCATCATCCTTAATTCTCAACTGATGGTAACCTGACCTCAAGTCTATCTTTGAAAACACAGTGGCACCTCTCAACTGATAAAAAAGATCATCAATCTTTGGCAAAGGATATGTATTCTTTATTGTCCCCTTATTCAACTATCTGTAGTCTATACACATCCTCATTGAACCATCCTTCTTTTTAACAAACAACATGGGAGCACTCCTAGGGGAAGTGCTCGACCTGATAAAACCCTTCTCTAATAGTTCTTGTAACTATTTCTTTAACTCCTCCATCTCTGTTGGTGCCATTCTATATGTTGACTATGCTATGGGTTGTGTTCCAGGAACAAGATTGATCTCAAACTCAATCTCTCTAGGAGGGGGAATGCTAGAAAATTCCTCAGGAAATACATCCTCAAATTTTTGCACTACTAGTACCTCTTGGATACTAGGACCTCTCACCTTGGTATCCACAACATGAGATAAGAAAGCCTCACATCCTTGTCTCATCAATTGCTCAGCTGTCATAGCTGACATCAAACATGTAGGAAGAATCTTCCTATCACCCTGGAAAATCCATTGTACATCTCCATCATGGAACGTCACCACCTTAGTACTACAGTCCAAGACTACCTTGTATTTTTTAAAGGTATCCATTCCTAGGATCACATCAAAACCATGCATGTCAAGTGGCAAAAGATCCACTTGAATGTTGTGTCTAGAAAAAGAAAGAACGCAAGAAGGGAACACTTCCCACAACTCGATGGGATCAACCAAAGGAGTCTCTAGACGCAGGCTATCAGATCTAAGACTAATAGGTAGATAACAAGTACATATCACCTCTTTGGTGATAAAAGAGTGTGTTGCACCCTGGTCTACTAATACAAATACGAAACAAGAAGTAGTCAAATCAGAATAAAATAACTCAATCTGACCTGTCATGACTCATGGATTGATCACTGCTTCTGGCTGGCTCATGGCATAAAACCAAGTTGTCGCCTGGTGCCGTCCAAGTCCTCTACTTTCTTGTCCATAGGATCCTACCTGGGATGAATGACCACATCCTCTTCCACTGCCACTACTAAATTGTCGTTGTTGTTGACCTTTTTGACTTTGTCTTAGCTGTTGAGTCACCTCCTCATATTTCATAGGGCAATAAAGTTTTGTATGCCCCACTTGCCCACACTTGTAACATGTTTTGGTGTCCTGATATGGCCTAAATGGCCCTATCACTAAAATTGATGAGGTATTGTGGGCTTCTATCGGTGGAAAATTGTGACCTCTACCCCGACTCAGGGTCCACTGTGATGGTGCATGTGATCTTGGTTTAGTTAAGGTTGACCTTGGTTGCGACTGTGGCGGGAAAAACCTCAAGTTCTTAAAGCCTCCATATGATTTCCCTTGAAATTGTATAAGTCTCTTCTTAGCATTAGCTTCATGCTTCTATATGGTAGACCTCTCAATCCTCCTTATAGATTCCACAAAGGTGGAAAATCTCTCCCTATTTTCTAGGGCTCATGTTGTTGTAGTCAACTCATTATTTAGGCTCTTTTTGAACCTAGACATCCTTTCTTTGTTAGTGGCTTCCATGTATGGGAAGAACCTTAAAAGATCCAAAAACTTTGATTCATACCCATTGATAGTCATCGATCCCGGACGAATCTTCTCAAACTGAGATATTTTCTCATCTAGGTATGTCTCTGGGAAGTACCGACTAACAAACTCCCAGTGAAATTCCTCCTATCCAATCATATCTCTTGGCCTTTTCTCCTCTTCTATGGCCCACCAGTGTCCAACACTACCCTTCAACAAGTATACTGCATGATTAACTTTGTCTTCTTCAGGGATGTTAAGAATTTTGAATGCCTTTTCTAGCTCACTCAACCACATATCAATGTCTATTGGATCAGAAGTACCTGCATATTCAATAACCCCAACACGTTTAAGATGTTCAAATGTCTTCTCGACACCTTGGGACTCCACATTAGAGGCGGTTGCCCTATCTTGAGGTGCTGGTGCTCTATCAGCGATATGTGTAATTGTGGCCATCATCTGTCTAAACATAGACTAAAATTTAGGATCGGCCATCATTGTCAGGTCAAGATGAGGCATTGTGGGCTGCTCTGGCCCTGCTTCTAGCACTCTCTCATCGCGTGCCTTCCTCCTAGCACCTCCTCCTTGTGCAACATAGCTACTCTCAACGTGTTCTTCATGTCCTCCAGACATATCTGCATAAGAATAAACTATGATCAAATATACTGGATACATAAGAACATACTCAAACCTAAGTCATATGTCCCTGTAGACTCAGTAAACCTATCACTCTGATACCAAATTGACTATGGCACCTCATTACGCAAATGAGATTACTCAAAACACAAAACACAATCAACTACTAATTGATCACATAGTTAAAAATGTAGAATAATTAAAACCAATTCTGGAAATGTAAATAAACTCTAGAACATTTACATAAAGGTACGTCATTCCATTCTCATATACTGTAACAAGTATTCACATATGGGTCCTAAGACCTTAGTCACATCATGCATACAAAAGATATTTCACATGTACATTTCATATATTTACAAATGTTGGCATACTACCAAAATCTCATGTCGATACGAGTATATCATCTAGAAAACACATCCCATACCCAGACCTGAGAGTACAGGGACAACACTAGGAATCTACTACTAATATTTACAACTGACCAACCTTCTGAATCTATTGATTACCAAGTTGGTTCTCTTCCACAGCGCGACCTCGACCTCATTGCCCACAACCACCTAAAAAAATGTGGTGACCCACAGGTGAGACCCAGTCCCAGTGAGAGATATAACTCTCTCCAAAGTATATTTATTATAACATATTGAATAATAGTAAATACATTGAGAAGTTAGGGTATTGAATAAGCAATATGAACTGATTGAACAGTTTCAGCATACTAAGTAGTTAAGCAAATAAGTTGTTGCATCAAGTACAATTACTCAATTTTCATAAGTATGCATCATGTAAAAACTATGTAGTGTAAAGACAAGACAAGGGTTAATAAACCAATGTGATATGTATTGAACCCTAGCAATTATACTACACATATGGTATTATATATTTTATTATTATTCTCTTGGGAGTTTGAGTCATTCCACTCAAATTCCAACTGACCACTGCGAAGTGATATTCAGTTCTGTATAAGATCTAGGAGTGTCGGTATCCTAAAATCTCTTCCCCTTGGTCATTACAAGTAAACTGTAGTGACATAGACATATAGTCAACTGATAACAGCTAGTCCATACTTGGTATAAGTTACGACACTAGAAACTAGGGTATATAAAACCCTCTAATCCGAGGTACAACCACAATTGTCTTTAATCACATCAAATGTCTGAGGCATGACCATAGGCATCCTCCATAACCTGCATTTGTGGATGGCAAGGATATATCCTCAACTTGCCACCCCTACATACTCAACAGTATGCGCTCTGAGTTTCCCTTAGGAATACTCGTTTCACCATCCAGCAAGTTCTGACACCGAAGATGGCTCTACAACATAAGGATCTACATGATTAGGGTTACACTTGATTAATTACTGCCAATTGAATGCATTAAGGCTTTACCGTACAAGTGGACATGTAAACCCTAATTCTTTTTAATAAAAGTATATGTATAACAACTTCAAAAGATATAAAACATTTGATATATAAATCTTAATCACATTACCACATGCTATCATTCATTATAAATTAATGGACCACACTTATCATCATACTATTACAAGATACCAATATCTTATCACAAGTTCTAGGGTTTTAACCCTTATTAGAACATGAAGAGGAGTTCACCTCAATCATGGCTTCAAACATGCCCAAAGGTCATTAAGACCATAAAATTATTCATAGTAAGGTTATCATCATCATTCCATGCCTTCAACAAGGCTCAAAAGATCATTAGTTGATATGTGTCCATAGGTATTATATGGCAAGGCACTATGATATTCAAATAGTACTACATTGTGGTTTTGACATAAGAAGAGTGTAATACATTGTCACATTAATCATTCAAGACGTATGATTATAACCAATCAACATCATATAATTACATTAAGGTTAGGTATAACTAGCTAAATCACATGGGAGTTATGCATCCACTTATTGTAGTGATTTATCAAATATACCTATATGATGGCAAAGGACAGACTACAAATTAATGGTATTTAACTATTGAATTATCATCACTAGGACCCACATATAATACCATGGGATTCAATATAATCCATTGGATGTTGAAGCATCCAATATTATTCATTGGACCAAGTTCATTGTTCAAGGTTATCAATTAAAGTATAGGTCTAACCATTATTTCAATTGAACCTAGGAACCATTGGTTTAAGGTTTAATCAAATCTACAAATACATTATTAACTCATCATATATGGTGATGACCTGATCCACCATTAATTGTGATCATTAGGTCACCATTGGTTGTTAGATCAGTAATACATTCATTTAACACCATCAAATATTAAGCTAATGTCATCATGGATTGATAACATCATTATAATACTTAGTGGATGGTAATTAAACCTCTAAATGAACCAAAACCTGACCTAAGGGGGTGACTGTAGGTTGTCACCATAAAATTTGACACCCTTGATCATGAACATCAGTTTCCAAGATAGCAACACCATTGGTTGTTGAATGGTATGACCATCGATTATGTGATAGGGAAGGAAATAGCTTGAAAACCCTAATTTGAACCATCGATTGTTTTGTACTTAGAACCATAGGTTGTTGCTATCAACCTATCCCAGATCATATTATACCTTAGAAAGGTCGTACACATGTTTACAATTTCATATAGAACTAGAACAGAATAGGGAACACCATAAAAAATTTGTAACCCTAAACAAGCATTGTTTCTTTATGCTTAGATCATCACATTAAAGCATAAACATGAACTAACAAGATTCTAGAAGCAATATAAGGAAAAATGTTATATAAATCTCCTATATAGAGTAGGTCAGATTTTAAAAAACAAGAATCTGGAGAAAATAAGGCAATAAAACCCTAGATTTAGATATGAACTTGGCCAAGTAGGCACTTCTCTCCACAAAGAAGCAAAACCCTAGAAGAAGAAACAAGAAGGATAGATTTTTGAGTTCTAGAGCCACTTTCACCATGGAACAACAAGGTTCCAACCTGGAGAAATATAGGAGGAAGAAGAGAAGAGAAATAAATGGAGTAAATAGGGTATTACTTACATTTTTAGGTCAATATCACTAGGAAGGAGCTTTAGGAACCCCTAAAGGAAGTCAATTGCAACCCTAGATTCTATTTTCAAGAAGACCCCCAATTTCTTCTTCCTTGGACTGAAAATTCATATAAGCACAGAGGGAGAACGAGGTTCATAGAAGGAGGGAAGTTGTGGAGAGAAAAAGGCTCGTTTGGGTGCTTAGGTATAAGTATATGAAACTTTAAGATAAAGAAAAAGAAAAAGTTGAAGTTCTAGTATCTTTCGAAGTGTCCATGGCCTTAAACTATTAAGAATATGAAATAACACACACAAGCAGATCCCTCACTATCCATATAGACCTGATTAACTCTCCTTTTTCGAATTTACAAGCCAATCAAATAATTCATTAGTTGATAGCTACTAAAGGTAGCTCATCCATGAAGGGGTAAACCCTAAAATACCCTTGAGGAAAACACCTTCAAACCATGGCTCAACTAGGATCCCCATGACTCAAAATACTCAGGAATGATAATATAATATCTAAGGAGCATAATGTATGTGACAAATTGCAAAGAAAACTCCTCAATTGGGTAGATTGCATAAAAGTCCAAAATTTACATAAAATTGCATAACTTGCTCAAACAGTGTCCAAATTGGACCAAATTTGAACCTTAATCTTGTATTATGATTTAAAAGCATATGAAAAGTTTATATTAGGGTTGTAAGCATTCAATTATGGTAATTAAGCTCAATAAACTCATTCAGCAAGTTCATAGGCCTTACATTGAGTCAACATTCTCGCACTCTTTGAAGATAACAAACCATTCTTTAAATATATTGAAAGCATTTAAGTACTATCATATCTTTGGAGAAACCTAGGGGATTCAGTAGAATTATGTTTGTATTCTCCCCCTCAATTGTTTCTAATGGAGTTCACATACTTACCCTTAGTTGATGTTATATCTCTCGCATGGTTAGTTTTCTTAACATTTATAGAAACCATCTCTTCTCCCCATATATGTATTCTTTCCTTTACATAAGACATACCTTCTCCCCCTTTCTAATTTCAAAAAGTGAGTGGTTTAAGAGATAAAACACAACTTGTCAGAAAAAGGATAGAAGATAAAAAACTAAGGACTTTTCCAAGAAATGCATGTAAAGCAAATCAAGACTTGTATTTGAACAACCCTAGATGTAGTTCTTCCAAAAATCAAGGCGACACTATGTAAGCAAGTAATTCAAAATAGTATTTGAAAATTAAGGAGAATGTATGTAACAAGATATGAGCATAGCACATGGATGAAAACCAATTGATGGACAAAACTAAAACTACACGTAGATAGACTACTAGTAGATGGTATCAATAGTGAGGACTACTACTAGGATCTATGTCATAGTAAAAGATGTACAAATTAAGAACAAGATTTGACTAGATGTAGAGATATATATATACAAGGAAATATGTAATTCAAGAAGCATGAATGGATATTACACATTCACAAATATGTTTCATTACCAAAAGATTATTACCACTAAGAAACTCAAAGTTGCTTTAAAAACATATATAAATAGATAGATGTAGCAAGTTAGATCACAATGGAATCACCTTAAATCAAAACCAAGAGATCCAAAGAGATCATAATCGAAGCACATATAACAACTAATGACAAGTGATTTCAAGATGTAGAGATACCAAGCAATTAGAGAGATAGAGTTGTATACAACATAGACAATTTAAAGCATGGAAATATGCATATGATAAAAGAAGTACCAAGGGGTGTGCCAATAGAATAAATATAATGAGTTGAGAAATTCTACTTGAGAGGGAAATTCTCGTCTAATTAACCATCTATAAATTCAATGCATAGTGTTGTCAGTCAAATTTCAAGGTTGAACTTCTCATCCGAAAACAACTGCTGGAAAGAGCCCAAGATACTTTTTGGTAGAGTTCTTGAGAGAGAATCTTGGTCAACAACAACTAATGGCACACAAAAGGAATCTTTTTGTCCGAGTTTCCTTAGGACAAACTCATCCAACAATAGATGTCGTTAAAAAGCACACATTTTTTAGAAAAACATATCTAAAGGGATACTGAAAATATAAAAAATGTTGAGACATGTATAAGCAAGTTTGTAATGTACTATGAAAGTATCAAGGGCATTTTTGAGCAAGAAAGAGACGAGGATCACAATATATCAAATTTAACTAAAAAGTCATATGTAAAGTGCATAGAAACATGGAAAAATGAGAAATGATTGAATATGAGAAAGAATATCCTTACCTCTATTCGTGCCATTTCTTTTCAATTTGTTGTCAACCCATACACATCTCACCTTTTTTCTTTATGTTGATTGAGAAACCAATCTCCAAATCAATGGCTCATGTCAATCCATTTGCAAGTGACCTACAAGAAGAAAAATAAAATAGTCTTCAATCATAATTTTAGGTCTGGAGGGGTTAGCTTAGCAACCCAAATGCTATTTCTTTTCGAAACAATGACCAATTTCATTGAAATAGTTGCAAGTGCCTTTAGCCTTAGAAATACAGGATTCTCCATGAATTATTTGAGTTCCTTATCTTGGTTGTTCCTTTGTCTATAATCATATGCTACACCATGTTTACCAATTTTCTTAGTAGTATGGTGTGGTAATTCAGTAAGATTCTTTTTACCATCTAAGAATCTTTGCAAAGAGGATCCCAAACTATCATTATCATTCATAAGATATGTAATAGTGAAATATAATTGATTCATATCATCTCTATCATGTAAATGATTGATTTCTATGTAAAAAGTTTTGGTCATATAAGAATATTTTTCAATATAAAGAGTAGAAACATTCTTCTCTCCACTGGTATAACAAGACAAAGATTCAAGGACATTGATTTTACATTTTCTTTTTCAAAAAAAGTAATGTTAGAAAGATAGACTCCATTTTTAGATTATATTCATTACATAGCTAAGACTTTGTCCTCTTTTTCAATTCTAAGATCATTAATTTCAATTAAGAGAAAACTCATAATTTTAGTATGTTCTTCATTATAATTAGGCATAAATGATTGACATTCAAAAAATTGAATCTTCTCAAGAAAGCTACTATTTTCAAGTTTAAGAGAATTGGCTTGTCTAGGATAAGCATTGTTTTCTATTTCAACACCATTCAATTTCAATTGAAGTTCTAGATAAATCTTTTAGATAATGTTAACATCATCTTTCAAGAAAATGGTAGCATGTTCAAGATTATCCTTTTCTTCATGCAAGTTATAAAAAATCATAGTAAGTTGTTTCTTTTTATGCTTAATAGACTTAAGAGATCAATGAGTAGCATGAATAATGGCAATTAGGGATTCATTATCTAAATAGTAGATGTGCCTCATTTAAATCTTCATTAGGACTTGACATAAGAGCAATGTGGCATTCTCCACTTTTATAAGAGCTTGATCTAGATCTTTCACTGGAATCTTCACTTGATCTTGCATTGGAGAAGTCACTAGTGCTTTTGTGCCATTTCTCCTTCTTCTTGAATCTACCCTTGAGACGAATTCCCTAGTAGTGATATTCAAGATCATTTGAGGTTGTGGGGAAATATGGCATCAAATATGGCAACGGAAATAAAATTTTTACTTCTCATGTTCTCCATTGAATAGTAGATTGTGTCAACAACTATTAGATGGGAAATAAGGTTAAAATATATATACCTTGTCCTTGAGCAAGTCCAAAAACAATGCTTGTTGTAGCATTCTACTTTGTCGAGCTGCACCTTGATGGTTGTCGTCATTGTCCTCCTGGTCTAGCACCACATATAGAGGTTGAAAGTGTTCTCCTACAAGTAGGTTGAACCTTCCCGCCTCTAGAGTAGTCAACATGGACCATCGGAACTCATGTCATTCTAGATGAATAGATAGGAAGGAGTTGTCTCTTCTAGTTTGTGTACTAGCATCAACTTTCTCTCCAACAATTGTATGTCACTTATTTTTCCTCCCTTTGATGGGTAGAAATTGCTTGGGCTCTCATAGTTACCACAACTAGAGAAGACAACAATTGTCAGATCTGATTTATGTGTCTTGAGAAGCTCCCATTACCCCTCTATTTATAGGAGGGTCACAGTCAGGGTTCCCAGTCAGAGCGGGAGTCAAAGGGGATGGAATTTCATGAACTTTTGTAACCTACCGGTGATATAACAGTCAGTGTAAGGAGTGGGATTCAAGAGGGGATCCACTCCCTATTAAAATTAAAAGGAAACATCCCATATAAAAAAACACCGATACAAAAAAAATCTCAAAAGGGATGATAACCAATTCATTCATCATGTATGTATCATAACACCAAAAGTAGCAGAAGAATATATATAGTATCTAACCATTACAAATCTTGTTAACATCATTATCCTTCACCATGAAGGGTGAGATAAAAGAAAAAGTAACCAAACATAGGACTAGCTAAGGGTCACCTAATCACCTCGATATAGCCTCCCAAAATCTCAACTACACTTGTTATTGTCCAGGTCCACCTTGGTTGTCCTCTCCTTGTCTAACATGTGGGGATGGAAGCATACCCCACAAAAGGAAAAGAGAAGATGACATCAGCAAAAAAGTTGGTATGTGCATACTAAAATGAGATTGAGAAATATATGGAGTAGAGGACATCAAGTAAGCAATGCTTCCCATAGAAAAGTATCCAAGTGGATATCAAGAGAGATGAATTAAAAAGATAATAAATAAGAGGATTACTTTCCATTAAACAAACATAAAAGTTGTGACACACAAGAACATATCAAAAATTAGGACACACAACCCATCAATTTTAATCATCAACTTGTATGCATGTGAGATAAGCATAGCAATTGAACAATATAAAGACCATGGTGGCCAAGCCTCATAACTTGAAACTTGATAGAGAATGGCACATAACCAAACTCCCCAATATATTAACTGTGGGCACAACCCGGGTATGGGGCACATAACCTCCATCCCAAAAATACAATAAGGGCACATAACCCAAAAACCAAAGCAATTACACTACTCTAGGGCTATTGAGTCACATAGTAGGCTAAATGTAGAGGCATATATAAAGTATTGTCTGAATAAACAAGATTTCCATCACATAAATGGACAATATAAACATCCACCACATAAGTGGAAAAATTAGGATTCCTTCAAGAATAAAGTATAAGTTGGAGTCAATAGAAAGTCCAAAAAAATAGGATGAACATAAGATTATTCAATGTGTATGTTGGAATAAATTCTTAGAAGAGAGAATGTGTAGCCTATTAAGAGAGAAATAATTTAGATTTGTTGCTCAGCAAGAGTAATAGGTGATGCAAACATACCTTGACTTGAGTATTAAATCAGAGATCAAGTCCTAGTACTCTAAGTCTAATGTTAACTAAACCTTCATATAGGATTAGGTCCATCAATTAGGGTTTAATTTTCATATATATATGAATATATTTATATATATATATATTCATATATATAATATATATGAATATATATATGCATTTATGTATATTGGAAAAACCTAGAAATCCAAAACCATCAGTAAAACTCTAGGTCGGCACATGTTAAATATCTAACATTGATTTTAGGGTTTCTTAATGATATTTGAATCAAAAGAACATCTTTATTAACCATGATATTATATTTAGTCTTTAATGATAAGAAAACCATTAAACTCAAATATTTGATAAAAACCTGAATTGACACATGCTATTACCTTAAAGAAAGAGTCTAAGATTACTAACCATAGATATGATCCAAGATCTAATTTTTATCCATTAAAATCAATCTTCAATCATTGTTAAGTGAATATGGGTTATTAAACCTGAAAAACCATGTTTTTAAAATTTTGAAATCAAGTGATGAAAACTGGATGAAAAGAAAGAGAAAATTCGAAGGATTCCAAACATATTTGTTTTTAAGATTTTGGATAATCAAAGTAGAAGTTAATATTTTTAACAAAATTTCCCCATCACAAAATGTCAATAATCCATGTCAGCGGTCCAGTGGATCAACCCGCTTACTTGGCCCAATCACGGGTAGCCAAAAAAGCCTGGGTCCACTGTAAACGCTCGCCAACTCGTCAATGCTTGAAACAAAAGTGGGGCGGTGAAAGTACATGAATATCCTTAAGAGAGAAAATAAGAAACCATGCTAGGTGAGGGTAATACAGGAAAATCGCAATGGGGAATCATCCACTTCATGTCACCCTCCATGGATGCAACTTAAGAAGTAGCAGGCTAAGCCCGACTTTGGGCATTTCTACATGCATCAACAAAACAACGATTTGAATACATGTAAATGAAGATCGAGGCTTCACAAACTTACCACAAGAGGAAATGGTAGATCAATGCAACATGCTTCTCACATAGGATGCCACAATATAGAGGTGAAGAAGATGATCGATGACTATTCAAAACACAACCAATAGAGAATTAAGAGGGGGGAAGAAACCTCAGATTGCAGCAGATCTAGGGAAAGGTTCAAATATTTATAAGGTTTGATAGTAGGGTTTTTAGGAGTGGTAATTTTGAGAAGTATGGGGAAGGATTTCGGAAATTCCATAACACTCCATCTTAGGTCTTAAGTAAGATATCAATTTTTGAGGGTTCAAACCACACATTAGTTAGAAAATAAATCTTGAAGAACGGTGGTGTATGGAGAGAGAAATCACAAATTTACTTTGTTGTGTGTGAATTTGCTATTTATGAATTGGGTGGGGGTAGAAGACGACATGCCCAATGTTCAATTAGGATCTAAAGGTTAGGAAAAAGGCATGAATCCACTTAAGTTGTGGAATGCCATGCAACATTAAATGAAAATCAAATCTGATTACGATAAAGTGACATGTAAATAATTTCCTTCTCTCTCTTCAATTGAAGGTGCAAACAAACTCTTAACTAAATACCTGGCCTAATTAGGATGTGTAGAATATAATTTTGGAATTATTTTCAGTTTTGAAGACTCTAAGTATTTTATTTAATTCTTTTAAAGTAAGTCTTATTTTTTCTTTCCTCTTTATTTAGAGACATCTTGAAACCACCAATTAAGGTAAAACTTCACCCACAAGAAACCTTAAACTTATGAAACATGAATTTTCTATTAATTTTCTCTTTTGAGATTATTTAACACATTATTTAATATTTTGATCTTTATTTACACTTTATCTCTCTCTTAAGCACATTAGAACATTAAAGATTGTCCAAATTAATTGAAAATTCACATATAGGCTTAATTTATTATGTAGATTTCAAATCTTAGGTATAATTCCACTCTTGGAGACTTTTAGTAATTTATTTAATACTTTTGGATTTTATTCTATTTTCTTTTCCAAAAAAATTAAGATAATGATTATTATGCAAATAATGTGAAACTTGGTTCCCAAGGCAATAGGCACCTAAGGAACATGTTTTCAACTATTTTATTTTTATTTTGAGATTCTTTTTATCAGTAATGGAACCAATAGGAGTTTTGGTACATTATCATTATATTTATCAAAACATCATATCAAAACTTAATTAAATCCTACTAATGTCTCATTGTTACAAAAAGACTTAATTATTATCATTATGCACGAAAATCTACATATTACTCATTTCACACATTATGTCCATTAATTCCTTATTTATTTAAAATATAAGACATTGTCAATATTTATAAACATGAATCCACCATTGATACTCAAAAGCATATTATATATTATTTATCCATTATGTTAGAAAACAAAATATATGTAATATATTACATGATTTCATTTACATGTTGCCACATAATTATGAAAATGTTTTCTAAATTTTTAGTCCTTGTTTGGTCACAAACCTAAGTAGCTTTCTAACTAGGGGATAGGGTAGGATCTAAGTTCTGGTTTGTTACATCCGGTTCACATGTGAACTGATCAGTGGGCATGTGAGTCGATTAAGTCAACCATTGAACTGGTCATTTCAATATGATTCCCAATTACAATTGTTTTGGCAGTTAACATTTGAATAATGCACAATCTGACGTCAACACTAATCCTTGATCCAATCAAACTGGCCAACCAACTGGGTGGCTCATAACTTGAACCGGTTGGTTCATGGACTTGAGTCGATTGTTCATGTAGTTGAGTGGACTGATTCATGTAGTTGAGCCGATCGGTTCATGCACCTAAGCAAATTAGTTCACTTGTTGAGCCAGTCATTTTAGGGTGCAAATTGTCAATCATGTTTAAATTGAATACCTAAATGTAATGCCCTCCCAAAGAACACACATGCACATAGATAAATAAAAAATGAGTTATGCATAACACTTGTACTCATGGGACATCACATAAAACTGGTATACATAAAAACAATATAATGAATCACACAAATTGAAGTATTAAACATTCTCATGATTGTTCTTACAAAGGGAACATAAATGTCATTAAATGGAAAAATCATTGTCAAAGTCTTTACTCTAAATATGGAAACATATAATTGAATCTATAAATATGAATATCATATATAGTTGTCACCTGACCAGATCTTATCCTGCTCTATCTTTACGCTCTAAGTTTTTTAGTACTACCCTGCTCGTACTCCTCACCTGCGGACATCCCGTCGCCAGTCATGCATTTGAAAAATGGTTGTTAGCGTAAGTCGCATGAGTATTCTAGTATATACATTAATGAAGAAATAAAATTCCATAATATATTTCTGAACATTATAAACATGAAACTAACATAATTTCGAAGAAAAATTTGAAATATAATTATCTCATCTTTCTTTAACTTAGTTCTTTTCTTTCTTAATTATCTTTCTCTAGAGACATGTACTCTAGTACCTGGGTCTCATGACCTGCACTAAGGTGTCTGGGTCACATAACCTACACTCTAGGCATGGGTCATGTATTTCAATTGGCCCACACTCTGGTATTTGGGCCTCATGGCTTGCACAAAGGGCCTCAGTCATGTCTTCTCTTATTTAAATTTCTTACTTCATACTTATTAACAAATATTTTATTCGACTTTTATCTAATTTTGGCCACCATTATATGATAAGTCCTCCTCTGTGACATTGAAGTGTCCTCGATGGCACAACATACCCTCTTTTGGCACTACATGCCCTCTATTGATACTAAACTGTCCTCTATAGTGCAAAATACCATGTCTTGTAACTAAGTGGCCTTTGTTGACACTGAAGTGTCCTCTATGGTGCAACACACTATCTATTGGCACTATGTGCAATCTATGACACCCGCAATGTCTAGCATAGTATGCCCTTGAATCATCCTGGGACTCTATGGTGAGGACTTATCCTATAATGTATTAATGTTCTAATGTCATTTTCTATCTCTGTTCTCTTATCTCTGAATCTTAATCTCTTATCTCTAAATATATGCTTAATTTTTTATCTATGAGTCTTAATCTCTTTTCTTTGACTTTGTTGTTAATTTCTTATCTCTGATCTGAATTTATTATCTCTAACTTTGTTCTATTTATCTTTATCTTTAAACTAAATCTATCTATGGATCTGAATTCCAATATTCTTATTGTCTTGATAAATTTTAATCTGAAGTTCTAATTTGTCCTAGTGATTTAATATAATTCTAATATCACATGTATAAGATATGAATCTAAAGGCTTTAGGAAAAAGATTTGATCATAATATAGAAATACTATGTATATTAATTATCCAAAATATGATTTCTAACAAGATGACTCAATCTCTTTAAAGTCTCATTAAAGCTGATCGTAAAATGAATCTTAATGCATTCATGTGACAAAATCTTAAAACATGAATATTATAAAATCTTATCTTCAAAAATTAATTATAAATTAATGCATTCTACTCTTATATCTTATTATGTACCTAATCCTTATATCTTAATCTTTCTAAGAAATTATAATAGCACATTTTCGTTTGAAATTTTAAATAGAACATTATCCCACATTATCAAGTATGACTTTATTTATTCCATATCTTATCTTGTAGTCTTATTCATTAATGTGAATTATTACTAAGAAATGTTATAGTAATATGATCCTTTAATTTTATCATGAACATGGTTCATGACTCCCAATCATTTTGAGAAGCATACCTCCACTTGATATATTGGGTGTATGAGTGAACACCATCATGGATGTGAGAAAACTTTAATTGCATATCTTACTTAAGATCTTAGAATGTTAGAATACATAAATTATAATATTTTATATGCAAAACATGTAAAGGTACTGAGTTTAATAGATATTAATACTCATGGGCATGAACCACTTACCTAGGTCAGTAGGAAAAATCCCTTAAGATCTCCTTGATCTTCCAATTCTAATTTGCATGTATTACAAAAACTGAATCCTAGATTAGGATCTTCAAACTCTAATTACCCTGTTAGTGGATATTCGTGAGAACCAAATCAAAACAAGTGATAAAACCTTGACCATCAGCTAGATCTCGAAAAATTGATCAATTGTTGTATATAGGTCGTTCACATCTGAGCTTGTAGAATTCACTATGAATTTCTAAATATCATATGTATTTGAATCAACAACAATCGAGATAAATCATACTCAAATTGTAACTAAAATTGTAGTAAATAATGGGCCAGAAGGAGAAATACACCATTATGTTTATTTTTGAAACATGTATTACATGCGACTATTATCTTGCTTAAGCAGACAACTGGAGTAGATGAATGATGCCTCTAGGTGCTCGAGACCCTGAACATGTTCTCAAAGACAAAGAATGTTGAACAAGAACTGAGGCAAGGAGTGCACTTGTCGGCCAGAACCGAACTAGTTGATCCCTTGCTCAGGGTCACATGGTGTCTGGGGTGGCGATTCTATTTCATCATGACACCAAAGAAAAAAAGGGAGACCAAAGATCAAGTAAGGTCAAGGAAAGGTCAATAGGAAGAAAGGGGTCTCATGCCCAACTAAAATGAATGAACACAAAGAGAAGATGCAACTAAAGTCAATGAACAATTTGTGGGATCAGAGTCGGTTAAGAAAAATCCATGGTTGCTAGAGACAGAAGGAAACAAAGCAGTAATACGGGATATGGAACCTGGAGATATACCTCTCAAGGTGACTAGAATGAGATTAGAGAGGTTTCAACAACATCCTCAGAATCCCTGTGACCTCCCCTCTTGAATAGTATCTTCCAACGATTATTCAACGATGAGGCCCCATAATGTTGTTTCCAAGGGGTCTCATCAGTAAATCAATATAGGGAATCACACAAGAAATAAAAGATGGATATGAAGTTTAGGATGTCAGGAGGTAGTACAGCCACTGAGAATTGGTCAGAAATGGTACAAGCTTAGAGAACGATGGTACAACAAAGTGGCGTAAAGGTAGTTTTAGGTATTTAGGGTAGGGAGATCATTGGGGATTGAGTTTGGACTTAAAATGTGTGTCTCATTCTCTAACATACAATGGATGTATCACCTTTAAAGATAATGGGGATTATCGTAATGATTTTAGAGGGGATCGAGAGGAACATGACACCGAGTTTCTTTGCCCACAAATAGATTCATGTAAGAGATGGTGAACGAGGGGCTAGCCCTCAGATCCACATTGAACAACTATGGAAGAGTTTGTGTATAGGGGATTGGCGAGAAGGTCACCTGACATCCAAAACTTAGTGTTACTAATATGACTTAGGAATAAATAGATAAATTGATTGTATTAATTGCATATCTAGGTAAATTTAGGATTAAATGATCACTTTTCTTTGAAAATTCATAAGGATATGTATGGTTATCCAAATCAAACCAAAATGTAACTGTATGCTTATTATTGTTACTTGATAATTATTGTTATATTAGATTCCTGATTTGAGCCTTAGAAACCTCTAAACTAATTATTGTTATTTAAACTTTAAAAATTCCTAATAAATCGTATAATGACCATTTGTTCTCCAAATTTGGCAGTTGAGCCTAAATTCTTATCATATGATAAGATTTCAAGTTTGGGATCAAAATGACTTAAATATTTTTGGATATCATTGAATCTAGTCATACTTAATTATCCTCGATATTCTAAAATTCTCTTTGTTATATTTAGCTATAAAGTGTACTTGAAATCTTTTATAAATCAATTTAATGTCTCAAATTACCATACTATATATATTAGTTACATCATTTCTCATATTAAACACTAAAAAATATTCATACACCCCCACTTTCCAATTGTACACATTTAAGCTATTATATGTGTATTGGTGAGCCAAGTGACATCTAGTACATCTCTCATGAACCCCTTACATGTTAAACCATTATTAAGTTTATTTGGTCCCTTATTGAAAACTTTTTAGAAAAAACTCGCTTAAGGTTTAAATTTGTCATGACATTTGGTATGTTACAATTCTAACCACCCTAAATAAATGCCGTTCTTGAATGTTGATTAGTCTACCCACCTTAGGGTTCATCTTATTCGATGCACACTATCTTTCCAATATTTTCTTAATGTCTCATTAGCATAATCATGGTGCAAATTTCTCATAATTATAATTGTTAGGCAAACATGTACGTATACCACTAATCAATATTGAAATTGTATTATACCCTCACTATTTGTCATGTAAAGACTATAGCTTGCCTCTTTCTGGGGCTTTATTAGGGTTCCATTTACTTAAAAACCAACTCTCTTATCTATGTTAAAATGTCTACCCTTTATATGCATTCTTGGTCTTACCACATATCTAAATATGTTAGGTAACTACCCGCTTCAAACTTTTAATGTGAACTCTTGTTTTATTTATCGCCTTTAAATACATGTCGATCGGTCATATATTTAGAGGTGACATGTCTTATCACACTTATCTTAGCACCTTCCCCGTGCACACGTCCCATACCACATGTACTTGAAAGGACAAGACAAGCATAATTATGCACATAACATTCTCTCTACAAAACCCCATAAGCCTGTGTCCCATACCACAAACATGTGGGGAAAAAGAGAGAGAATTCTATATACATATAATTGAATCTATAAATTTGAGGATCACCTTATATGGAACCCCACCTGATCTTATCCTTCTATATCTTTGTGCTCTAAGTCTCTAGGTACCTGCTCCTCACCTATGGACATTTTATCCCCAACCATACATCGAAAAAATAGATGTTAGTGTAAGTGGCATGAGCATTCTAATGTATACATTAGTTAAGATATAAAATGCTAAAAAATATTTCTGAACGTTATAAGCATGAAAATAACATAAACTCTACAAAAAAATATGAAACATAATTATCTCATCTTTCTTTAATTTAGTTCTTGTCTTTCTTTATTATTTTTCTCTGGAGGAATGTACTCTAGTACATGGGTCTCATGACCTGCACTAAGGTGCCTAGGTCGCATAACCTACACTCTAGGCCTGGGCTATGTATATAAATCATCCTATACTATAGTGTCTGTGCCTCATGACTTGAACAGAGGGCCTGTGTCATGTCTTCTCTTGTCTTAATTTCTTACTTCATACTTATTAACATATATTTTTTAAAACTTTTATCTGATTGTGTGAACCATTATATGGTAAGTCCTCCTCTGTGACACCAAAGTGTACTCTAGTACAACACACCCTCTGTTGGCACTAAGTTTGCTCTATTGACATCTAAGTGTGCTCCATGATGCAACACACCATGTGTTGGCACTACGTGCCATCTGTTGACAAAGTGTCCTCTATGGTGCAAAACATCCTCTGTTGGCACTACATTCCCTCTATGAGACCCACGGTGTCTCAAGTGAGGACTTATCCTACAATGTATTAATGTTCTGATGTCATTTTCTATCTTTCTTCACTTATCTTTGAATCTTAATCTCTTATCTCAAAATATCTACTTAATTATTTATCTCTAGGTCTTAGTCTCTTATCTATGACCTTGTTCTTAGTTTCTTATCTCTAATCTTATTCCACTATGTCTGGCTCTGTTCTATTATTTGTAAACTCAAAATTGAATGTATCCTGAATCTAAATATTGATATCCTTATTGTCTAGATAAATTTTAATCTAAAGTTCTGATTTGGACTAATGACTAAATTAAATTCTAATATCATACATATAAGATATAAATCTAAAAGCTTTAGAAAAAAAATTTGATCAGCATATAGAAATACTAGTATATTAATTATCCAAAATATGATTTTTAACAAGATGACTCAAACTCTATAAAGTCTCATCAAATCGGATCTTAAAATGAATCTTACTGCCTTCATATGATTAAATCTTAAAACAAGAATCTTATTAAATCTTATCTTTGAAACTTAATTATAAATAAATGCATTCTACTCATATATCATAATTATGAACTTAATCCTTAGATATTAATCTTTCTAAAAAACTTTAATAACACATTTCTACTTGAAATTTTAGATAGAACATTACCCCACATTATCAAGTATGATTATATTGTTTGCATATATTATCTTTTATTCTTATTTACCAATAAAAATTATTACTAAGAATTCTTATAGGAATATGATCCTTTAATTTTCTACAAAACTTGGTTCATGAATCTGAATCATTTTGAGAAACATATCTCTACTTGAATTGGGTGTATTAGAGAATACCATCATGGAGGTGTGAAAACTTTAATTTTTTATCTTACTTGAGATCATAGAATATTAGAACACATAAATCATAATGCTTTATATGTGAAACATATAAAGGTGTTGAGCTTAATAAATATGAATACTCATGAGCATGAACCACTTACCTAGGTTAGTAGGAAAAATCCCTTAAGATCTCCTTGATCTTCCAACTTTAATTTACCTTTATTACAAAACCCAAACCCTAGATTAGGATTTTCAAACCATAATGCCCCAGGTGTGTATATTCGTGAGAACCAAATCAAAATAGGTCATAAATCCTTGACCACTATATAGATATTGAAAAATCGATACCTTGTCAAGTATAAGTCGTTCACGTCTGAGCCTTGTAGAATTTACAATGAATTTCATAATATTAGATGTATTTGAGCCAACAACTATCAAGATAAATCCTCTAAAACTGTAGTAAATAAAAGGGCCAGAAGGAACAATACATTGTTACCTTCAGTTTTGAAGCATGTGTGACATGCAACTTTTCTCTTACTCAAGCAGACTGATCAAGTAGACGAACAATGGTTCTAGGTTCTTGAGACCCCAAACATGATCTCAAAGACAAAGCATGCTCAGCAAGAACCGTGGCAAGGAGTGTACTCCTCTGGAAGAACCAGATAAGCTGATCCCTTTCTTGGAGTCAAATGGTGTTTGGGGTGGTGATTCTAGTTCATCATGACACAAAAGCAAACAATGGATACCAAAGATCAAGTAAGGTTGAGGCAATGTGAGGAGAAAGAAAGGGGTCTCATGTCCATCAAAACCGACTAAACACAAAGCAAGACAAAATTGAAGTTGACTAACAGGTCACCAGATCGTAGATGGTCATGAAAAATCAATGGTAAAACACAGTAGTAACAAGGGATATGGGTACTAGGGATACACCTCTCAAGGCTGCTAGAATGAGATTGGAGAGGCTTCAACAACATCCTCAGACTCCCTCTGACATCCCATCTTTAACGACATCATCCTGTAGTTCTTTGGAAGTGAGGCTCCATAATGATGTCACCAAGAGGTCTCATCGATAGATCCATCTAGGGCATCACACAAGAAATAAAAGGCAACGATGAGTTTTAGGAGGATGGGAGGTAGTGCAACCATCATGAATTGGTAGGAGATGGTACATGCACTCAGCGATTGTACAACTAGGTGGTGTGAAGGCAATTTTGGGCATTTAGGGTAGGGAGATCATTGGGGATTGAGTTTGGGCTTAACATGTGTGGCTCGTTCTTTGAAATTTGGTGTATCTATTACCTTTCAAGATCATATGAATTATCACAAGGATTTCATAGGGGATTGAGAGTCACAAGACACCGAGCTTATGTTTCCTATGACTCGCTTCACGTAAGAGGTAGCTAATGTGGGGCTAGCCTTTAGATCCACATCCAAAAGATGTTGAAGAGTCTACATATAGGGGACTAGCAAGAAGGTCATGTGACATTCAGAACATAGCGTTATCAAGATGACTTGGCCACAAATAGATAAATCGATTGTGTTAATTGAATTGCTACATAAATTTAGTATTAAATGATCCTTTTTCTTTCAAAATTAATTAGGACCGGTATGGTTATCCATATCAAACCACAATGTAACCATATTCTTATTATCGTTCCTTGGTAATTATCATTATTTTACATTCTTGAATTGATCATTAGAAACCTCTAAACTAATTATTGTTATTTAAACTTGAAAAAAATCCCTAATAAATTGTTGAATGGCCATTTATTTTCTAAATTTTGCACTTAAGAATATATTCTTATAATATGATAAGATTCCAAGTTTGGGATCAAATATACCTATATATTTGAGGATATTGTCAAATCTAGGCATGCTTAATTATCCTCAATATTCTAAATTATTCCCTATTACATTTTGTTGTAATGTGTGTGAAATCTTTTTGAAATCAATATAATGTCTCAAATTATCATACTATATCTATTAATTACATCATTTCCCATATGAAACACTCATTCATATTCATACACCCCCACTTACCAATTAGATATGTTTAAGATATTATATGCGTATTGGTGAGCCAAGTACCTTCTAATACATCTCTTATGAACCCCTTACATATCAAAACATGGTTAAGTTTATTAGGTCTCTTATTGAACTCTTATTAGAAAAACCACATTAAAGGTTTAAATTTATCATAAAATTTGGGATGTTACACTAACACTTTAGTAATTAGGGTTAAACATCATTCATGAATATACTCCTATTCCAGGTGCATTCCTATGTGTGTGACCATATAGTCCCCATATTATGTTGGTGGTGAATGTTTATAACTAATTTGTGACATCACAAGAAAAGATTGGTATCTAGAAAGATATCATTACTACCCAAGTAATTTGTAAAGTTGGAGAACAAATTCAACCTACAATTCGTAATTGGTGTTACAATGATTGTATAGTTCCTTTATCTCTGATATTTGGATTGAACTCGAGGCATGGAATTGTCATCCTCTTTAACGTTCAATCCATGTTCCTTGAACTAGATCAGACTGTCTAAGATATATGTAAGCTCAATATCGTATATTGAATCACATGTGCATGGACATGTCTTTCTAGTCTCACTTATCAAGTGGTCAGGATATCAAACTCCTACAGGATGGACAAATCCCATCTATATCACTCACAACCCATGTGTCACAATGCACCCTAGAACCACCTTTATATAAACCATTATTAAAGGTCAAGATGGATGATGTCAAATTCCATCTAATGATATGTGATGAGTATCATGACTTCGGGTCTAAGAACCACAATCACCACCATCACTATGAGAGATGACTCTGACTACCAATCATTATTTACATGTATCACTCTCTAGGTGGGTCGGTTGGATACATTATTCTATAAAAAGTATGTATGTATTTGGTTTGATATCACATATCATGACTAATGAGACTCTGTCATCGACCAACACACATTCTAGTCTTAAGTGTTATTGTTGTCTACAACCTTCCATAATAAAAACTGAGTTGGGACATAACAAGAATGTATATACTCTTGACATGTGTATGATCTCATTGTTAAGGTCCTCAACCTGATGACATATGTCATTGAGTAATATCATTCTTTAGACATTTATGAAGTTACATCATTATCTCATAACTGAATAAAACAGAATAAATTGGAAGATTTCCTTTGCTATTAATAAAAATTTTTACAAGTCATCTTATGATTGGCTCTATGGTATACGTACCAAGAATTCTTCATTTGAGGATGGATAATCTTGGCTAATGACTTGTTATTGCACAATAGCTTCAACTTGGTCTTTGCTTTTAGACTTTAAATTTGTCTTATACTCTTTCTATTTTTATTTATCTTCTTCTTCTTGCTTATCATGTCTCACTTCATAAGTTTGGAAATTTCCTATAGGCTTTTAGTAGGAATGTTGGAGAAAGACTTTGTTTCTTCTATGGTAGCCACTTTGGTTTTCCACCAACGAGGAAGAGTGTAGAAAATTTTTGAGTTCATCTTTCCTTGATCCATGACATGACCCAAGTCAAAAAGACCACTTACAATGATGGTTAGATTTCAACCACACTCTCATTCCTTTCCATTTTGGAGTTTTCAAGGAGACCATTGATCATATAAAATCTACTTTCCTTGACATTCTTTGTCCCCTCATAAATTACACATATCTTTTTGCATATCTCATAGGCCGTGTCATAGGAAGAAATCTAGTTGAAATCAATGGGAAAAAGTGAGGCATAGAGGATGTTGATAGCTCTTAGATTTAAGGTTTCTTTCATCAAAGTAGCATAATTGATTGTTATATCTTTGATTCGGGTATCTTGTATGGACGATCCACAATTTTTAATATCCTAAGACTTGATCCTTGAATGTGGGACTTACATTCTTCTCTTCTAATATAGGAAGATTCTTCCATAGAATATCATAATGCTGAAGTAGTATTTCCCTCCTTGATTACCACCCATCTTCTCCTACTTATGGACATATTTCCTGGAGAAGACCATTCTCTAATACCAATTGTTAAATCTATAATGGGATCTAGTGGGAGTGGTTGGATAGCGCTAAAAACACAAAAACCAAATTCATTATACCTTCAAGATATTTTCTAAGATAATATTCCAATTTTGAAATTTGAGTTCAACTAAACATTCATAGCAAAGGAGGGAGAGAATGAATAAGAACCAAATAACACAAGTTATTTATAGTGGTTCCAACCTCCAAATTAGGAGATGTACATCCACTACCTAGAGTGGCCAATCTCTAGTATTTTCAACCGTGTATCAATCTTTACATTCCACTATAATAGTTATAATATAAGACCACTCTTTTCTATGTAAAGGGATAAAATAGCATTCCTTCTCAGATCAAGGATCCAATAACCATTACAAATCACTTACCTATCCATGACCAAGAGTCTTCATCCTTACAAAGGACTTACGTACTCTTCAAACAAGTCTTTCATCTTCTCCAAGGACTCAACAAGGCTTCAGCCTTCAAGGGCTTACCCTCTCTTGACTTGTATCTTCCGCCTTTGAATTCACCTTCACCAAAGAAAAGCATTTCACCAGGGGAATTCTTCCTTCTTCTTCTTCACCTCTCTTAACCAAGACAGAATCTTCATCTTCATGATAGATAGATATATTGGTAGGTAGAGGCAGTGAGATTCTCACAAGATATACATGAAGGACTAGCTCTCTTACAAATGTCCTACCCCCACTAATGATGTAGCAAGGGATTAAGCTCATGAGAGTGGATGGAGGCTCTTGGAGGCAAAACATCTCTCAACCATAGTATATGTACCTTCATAGTGCCTGGCTAACCATGGGATGAATCCCAAGGGGTCCTATTTATAGTTGAGTATGCCTCTTGCCTATTAGAATCATTTACGTTGAAGTATGTTCATTATTGGGACATCCAATAGATTGTTTTCACCTTTTATCACCCCTCCAATGACTATATTTCACTATAGAAAGCAGTTTCTATAGTAATGTTAGCTGAGTTATCTTTTGGGAAACTCAGTTGACAACCCTGGTTGTCTGTGCCATTTTTTGGTCGACCAAGGTACCCATTTGACCGATAAAAGGTTCTACAAAGTCCTGCGATTAGTGTTCTTAGCTAAGTTTTACCTTGGGGAATTTAGCTTACTGAACTTTCTATTTTGGGGTTTTCAAGACCCTCCCAAGTACATATTAGTTCATCCTAATTGACTCTATTCTAATATAAGCTTAATTACAAGTCATACAATCATTACTAGTAACTTACATCAAAGATCTAAGGAGAAAAATATCTTTCCTTCAATATTGATATTTATGCATGTATGACTTGATTTCTTCAAATTAGGATGAGCAAGTCTAGGCATTTGGAGTGTGTCTATCTAATATAAAATCATTTGAGTAGAAGAATTAGACACAAATAAGTGGAATGGTTTAGTCATCATCAAAACAAGGGATTAATCAATTTAACCTTAAGTAAACACACATAATGTGAGTATGGGCACATAACCTTCATCTCAAAAGTACATTAATAAAAAATATTTATAGAGCTATAGAGTTGATACATCTGAAGCATGCACAATACACAATACTATTAAGTACTAGTGGTTAGAGGGGGGCAAGGGGTGACAGTAAAGCGATGTGAGAGGAAATAGGAAGACATGGGAATTATAGAGTGTGAAGGTGGTGACCACCTACCAAGAGGAACATTCAATGGTAGAGTGGAGGTATTAGTTACAGAAATATGTGTTGTAAGGTTCCTAAACCTTCCTTCACATGGGTGCTTAGATATAGAGTATAGTAATTGTGGCATACAAATCACAAAACACCATTAACTAAGCGAAAGCATTTGTTAGAAGTGGATTACCGAAAATCAGTAAAAAATTAAAACCATTTTATAGAGAGATCCACACATAGGAAAACTCTTTCATGAAGAACTTGAAGTAATTTAATTACATACTAATTCACAAGTACATGTTCTGTATCATCTCTTTCTGAGAATTACAAGCATCAACAACCCTGTTAAACTATACACAGGCAGTATAATATCTCGAGGCACTAAACCAAAATCTCAAAAGCACTAACTATTACTCTGAGGACCTGAGAGTATAGAGATGACACATAGGACTTTCTATACATATATACAATATGTAACAGTTAGTGTTTCCACCTGAGAAATCACTACCGTTCTCTTTTACTACAGTTGTTGTTGTCCTTCACCTACTAAAGGATTCCTGCCTCCTCGTCTGTGTCCACCTAAATATGTGGATCCCATGGGGGTGAGACAATTTTAAATTGCCCCAGCGAGAGATATAACTCTCTACAAAAACATCATTATTGCAGTTTAATTGTATAAAACTATGCATAGGAATTATTTATTCAACAACAGATAGTTCCATGTCTAAATAGATTAAAGCAGTATTCTTATTCAGAGCATTTCAACTATCACTTGATAAAGCAACATGATACTAATTCAATGAGGAATTAAAATACATGTATAACATTTATGCTTCTAGGATATGCTAAGCATAGTAACATCAACCTTCTCAGTCAATACGAAATTATATGGCAGAGACATCATGTGTCAAACTACAATTAGCATGCCAGGGTATATTGACATCTTCGCTATAGAGTTATAGCCATATCATATACTCTCTTCAGGCTTAGATCACACAGCTAATGCCTGGCATTGTCTTGTGGAGTCATGGCCTGTAGCCATACTCTTTTAATAAAGTATTGGGATCTTAATCCCTCATCTCAACAGGTACATTTCCATTTCTTAACAATTTCATCATCATGATTATAGAATATGGGTATTCATCCCTCAGTTCATGATAGAATACTTGTTACCACTTATCAGGTAACTTAATACCTTCAGATCATCTGATCAAGGTAATCATGATTCTTGCTACACAAGCATTCTACATAGCTCACAAAGCTTATTTCACCTCTTGTTACCTCTTAGTAGGCAACAAGGCATATTATGGCTCATTAACAACTTTAATAAAAGAAACATCATAGCTCATACCTGACTATATTCATCTTATCATGATACCTGCATGGTTAGTACTTCATGATAACAGTTATAATGCTTACATATCAGCACCATGCAACACAAAGTAATACTACTATTCCCTTTCTAGGGTTAGGATTTCTCTTACATATCATCACCCTCCATTAGGGTTTTCCATAAATAACCATTTAGGTTCTTAAGATCATATTATTAATGATCAATCCCTATTTCATTGCTTCACACAGCTAGGAGTCAACATTGATAAGATAAGCATTTAATCATGCTTATTTATTCTCATCACTTATCATTGAATGAATTATCAACACAAGATATAAGTTCCTCTCTCAACTTTACCAGAATATGATTTCATCATACTTTATTGATTTGGATTAACCTTTTCATAAGGCATGTTAGCCTACACTTATCAAAGTTCATTACATCTCAATGTAACAATTGACATGACACACTTCATATGTTACTCATCCAAGTATATTGGATTTAAAATACATCCAGCTGTATAAATCTTGAGGTGCTGGATGTGATATCTATCATATCTTGATGTATCACTTCCCTTATCACCTTTATCTTACTTGAGTTCATCAACTTAGCTTGTATTAGGGTATTTCACATCCTAATACTTTATGCACCAGTTCATCACATTTATCATGTAATGTATTGGTCACAAGTCACTTATTTAGAATATGCAACCATTGCTAATGATATGGACTCATCTTTGAGTTAAGGCAATATTGATATAAGGCCATCCATTACTAATTCATTTAGGTGTTTCACTTATCAATAAATTAGTCACTATTCCATTATTAGGAATAGGATTTCCCATCTTTATCAACTAGGGTTTATATAACATCACCCTATATTAGGGTTTCACATTTGTCACACTTCATTAGGATTTCACATAACATTATCCTTGTATTAGGTTTTCACATAGCATTACCTGAAATTAGGGTTTCTCAACCCATGGACCAAAATTGGGGTTATGGTTTATCTTAATATTGTCCAAGATTAGGGTTTAATCCACTATAACCCATGATTTGGACTTCACATACCTTTACTCTGTATTAGGGTTATTATTTCATATCAAGGTGTTACATATCATTACACATCATTACCTTAGGTTAGAGTTTCACATCACATCATTGCATTAGGGTTTCACTTGACATCACCCTCAATTAGGGTTTCACATGTCATTACCATTTATTAGGGTTTTACATAACATCTTTTTATTAGGGTTTCCTTGATTAAGATTTCCCACATCATCACCCCAGATTAGGGTTACACCAAGCATTTCCCTAAATTAGGGTTGGGATTCATCAACCTTCTCAATTAGGGTTTCATGATCTCTTTATCAAGGATCATACCCTAATTACATATTCTATATATTTTGAATGTGTTGAGGCTGGATTGCTATATGATTATTATACATGTATGAATTTCTCTCTCTCATCCTCTCTAGGATGTTAATCACTCCAATCTTGATTGGATTGAATCAACTTAACTTAAATGAAGGGTTGTCATAGTGTATTAAGTCATTGCTTCCATAAGCATCAAAGGTTAACCCCTCTAAGGGTACCAATCATCTAAGTACATTAAGGATTCAACCATTGTACTTATCTTTGATAATCATCATTATAAATCATGGGATCAACTCATCTTTCATCAATTTAAGTATGCAATCAATTTTCTATATGTTGAACCTCCATTCAGTTTTGACCTTTGAATCTCCAAACAGTTTGAAGTCAATTGCCCTCCAAAAGGTTTTGAAACCATTTGGACATCTAGGGTTAAGACCAATTGCCCTTCAAACAGTTTTGAAACCATTTGGGCACTCAATATTAGAAACTATTTGAACAATTCATCACTAAGATCGATTGGAAAAACCAACAGTTGAAACCGTTTGAAAATTGAAACCACTTGATCATTCAAATGGTTTTGAAACTGTTTGATTCCAAATGGTCTCAAGACCGTTTGGTCCAAAACATCTTGAAACCGAATGAATCATAATGGAGTTTTCATTAATTAATTGATTTAGGGTTACCAACAATGAACCATCCATCAATGGGATCTTCAACTAACAACCCTTGGATTTCCATTTATCATCATATCTCTTGACCACCAAATGGTCCTGAGATCGTTAGGTCACCAAACGGTCTTAAGACCATTTGGGCCAATCAACCCTTAATTTGATTCAATTCAATTAGGGATTCAACACTCAACACGATTAGGGTTTGCAATTGATGGAACATTCACAATTGGAACCATTAAGATCAAATAAATTGTGACCAATGGATCAACCTTCAACTATATCATCACTTGTCCTCCAAACGGTCTAAGATCGTTTGATCCCAAACGGTCTTTAGACCGTTTGGTCTCAAGTCCATTGAAACCGCTTGCTTTAGATACTATTGAGGTGTGTACTTGGGATGATGTCATTATCATCAAGATACATTTCTTCAAAACTTTCTGTGATTTTCATGGTGATTTCATCAATCAACCAAATAGATTTTCGAGAATAAAGAAAGAATCAACCATTGATAAAGATATGAAATTAATAATAACATTCAGGGTTCAAGTTATATAACCCACCTTCAAAGAAGCTTCAAAGCTCCAAAATCCACGTCTCTAATGGTGGAAGAAGCTTTCTCAACTATCCCAAGCTCGTTCTCAACTCTTTGAGTGAAAAAGATTGGCTAGGATTGAAGATTGATTGGAGAAAAGAAGAAATCATGCATTGATTTGTGATTTCCATCATGAATTCGAGGTTGAAGATGATAAAGGAGCTTACCTACAGGTTGGAGTTCGTTCCCCTACTGATCCTTGGTTCCTTTGTGCTCATCCAAAGCAAGGAAGAAAGAAAAACTGAAAAAGAGTCTTTGGTTGAATGGGAAATGAAGTGTTTACAAAGGAATTTCAAGGAGAGATAAAGTTGAAAAGTTATCCTTCAACTCCCCAAATTGGTGCCACTTAACCCCCTCTACTCCTTGCATACGAATTCATCCTCCTTTGCCTTTAATTCTTCTTCATTATCCACAATTAAAGGAAAATCAATTAAACACCTTAATTCATATAATAATAATATCCATAAGTTAGTGGATATTACTTTTCCTTTAACTAATGTGAGTGGGTTCTCCACTCACTTAGATATTTTCGTGGAATTTTCAAGGCATAAGTACGTCCACACTTATCTAATTTGAACCATCTCATTTTTTGTTGAAGGGCACTTCAATTAACATATTTATTTTTGCATTAATTTGAAGTAAAGTTCCATTTATGCTTAAATCTTGATTATTTTAATATCAAGATTCTCTATCTTCCAAAATGATTCAAATGAGTCACCCCTCTTAAATTCTTTTCTCTACATGATGCAAAGAATCAGGAGGGACCCTCTTGAAGTGGTATTTTGCATATTGAACCCTAGGTTTTGGATAAGTTGCACATTATACCAAAACAAGGTTTTAATGCACAAAGATCTCTCAGCAAGCTCTATCTTGGTGCTCAAGCTTGTGGAAGCCATACCACTGCATCATACTCATTCCTATGATGCTTAAACATCTTAGGAACATTTTATCATATACAATTTGCAAGTTAACCCCTCAACTTGGCTAATTTCCACTTTAATCCAAAACTAACAAAACATTGTTTCAACATTATTCAAAAAGGACTAAAATTGAAATATAAGTTCCTCTTGAGCCTTAATTACTTTTCAAAAGATAAGAGAAAGCATATAATCATCCTCATTAAGAAAAACATCTAGGGTTAACATGTTACAAATTATCCACCCCTAACAAGGATTTCATCCCCAAAATCCCAAGAAAAGGAAGATAGTTGTTACTCATGTCATCATATCTCTAGATAGCATCTCAATGTCATAGAGATTGCATAAAGCTATGCCCAGAGCCAGGTTCTCCTACTCAAACTTATCATTTTAATCTATCATACAAAGCCTATATTCGATTGCCATGTCCCTAAAGGAAAGGATACAAAGGAACATATTCCTTTTATCATCCCCTCATTCCCCAGGGTTATTTATCAAAGAAGACACATGTATTTAGTTGAGGAAACCCACTTAGAAATTATTATTTAGTTGGGAAAGTTCACTTAGAAAACCCTATATAGTTGGAAAAGTTCACTTAGCAATCCCTATTTAGTTGGGAAAGTTCACTTAGCAATCCCTATATAGTTGGGAAAGTTCACTTAGAAATCCCTATTTAGTTGGGAAAGTTCACTTAGCAATCCCTATATAGTTGGGAAAGTTCACTTAGCAATCCCTATTTAGTTCATTCCTTTCTTTATTATTATCTAACATGTTCATGAACATTTTGTGGTTTTTATCACATTTCCCATTTCCACATCATGGGAAAAGATTTTTGTTATTCACACATGCTTTATCAGATAGGGATCATCTCCCTTGTTCTTATTATCATTTCATGAGGATCATATTCTTTTTCTTCCTCATGCACACAGATTGATCTAAAATTATCTCAGATTCCTCTTTCTCATACTTAGGATGTGATACAATTAACCATACCATATTTTCAGTTTCATTATACTCATTAGATTGTCTCAGAATGACTACTTGATCAGAGTAATCAGAAAGATAACAATCTAAGAGTTCCATACTTACCATATCCCCAATAATTATATACCTAGCCAGGGTATACAAATACTGAGATTAGGTAGCATGAACTTTATGTACTATAATGTTCCTTACTTTTTGTATCATCATCATCACATGATTTAACATTCTTGGACTTCCTCCAGGTACCATATGTATACCTCTTCCTTTTTCACACAGATACGAGGAATTATAAATCATTTAAAAGCATACTGAACAAAATATAAATCCTCATCTTCCTTGTGTCCTCATAGGACTAATTAAAGGAAGCTGAAAACAACTACTTTCTTATTTTTAACACATATAATCATGAAATGAAATATCAGAGTGAATCTATTTCATCTGACCTTCCTCATCTCACAGTTTGTTTACTGCCTCAGGCTAATTCTTTTCATAGAATCTTACCGTTGCCTGATGTTGACTTTGTACTTTATTGATTAATACTATTGATCCTGCTTGGGACGTCTGTCCATGTCCTCGAGTACCACTAGAAAATTGTTTCCTTTGATGACCTTGACGTTTCTGCCTCAGTGGTTGGGTTACCATTGGGTTTTCAACTGGACAATCTCATACTAGATGTCCTACCTATCTACACCAGTAACAGGTTCTAATCTCTCGATATAGTCTAAAAGGTCCTTTACCCTTTTCGGGTAGCCCTTTACCTAGTGCATTAGACCTTGGTTGTACCGATGGTACCAAAAACTTCCCCTTTTTGGAACTACTAGGCCTATGATCCCGAGTTTGGATAGGCCTTTTCTTAATTCTTTCCTTATTATCCTTCTCTAGACAGTCTATTCTGATATGTCCAGGCTGCCTACACCTGTGGCAAATCCTAATTTTAGTTTGTGACCTATTCCGTTCATCATTATTCATTGTTCCTACGTGCTGATGTTGAGCAAGAATCATGTCAGAATCCAAGACTTCATTATTGAGGGTTAGTAATCTGGGTTGTTTTACTAATGCACGGTCCATTATATGCATCACAACTGTCCTAAATTGCCCAAATAGGGCATGGAAAACCGGGCTATCTATCTCTACTTGGTTAAGCTGAGGATGTTCAGATACTGGTTCCTTCCTAGTCTAGTCTCTTGCAACTCTTCTTGGTGCAGCAACGCTGCTCTCAGCAGCATGTTCTTCATGTGATCCAGACATCTTCAAGTTCTTCTTCTGCTATATGAGTAGAAGATACTATCTGATAGACTAGAAGACACTTAGAACAGACTCAACAACCTTAATCCTATGTCTCTGTAGACTCAACGAACCTAGAGCTGTGATACCACTAAATTGTGGCATACAAATCACAAAACACCATTAATTAAGTAGAAGCGTTCGTTAGCAGCGGATTACCGAAAATCAGTAAAAAATTAAAACCATTTTACAAAGAGATCCACACTTAGGAAAACTCTTTCATTAAGAACTTGAAGTAATTTAATTACATATGAATTTACAAGTACATGTTTTGTATCATCTCTTTATGAGAATTACAAGCATCAACTGCCCTCTTAAACTATACACAGGTAGTATAATATCTCGAGGCACTAAGCCAAAATCTCAAAAGCACTAACTATTACTCCGAGTACCTGAGAGTATAGAAATGACACAGGAATTTCTATACATATATACAAGATGTGACAGCCAGTGTTTCCACCTGAGAAATCACTGTCGTTCTCTTCTACTGCTACAGTTGCTGTCCTTCACCTACTGAAGGATTCCTTCCTCCTCGTTCGTGTCCACCTAAAAATGTGGATCCCATGTGGGTGAGACAATTGTAAATTGCCCCAGTGAGAGATATAACTCTCCGCCAAAACATTATTATTGCAGTTTAATTGAATAAAACTGTGTAGAGGAATTATATATTCAACAACAGATAGTTCCATGTCTAAATAGATTAGAGCAGTATTCTTATTCAGAACATTTCAGCTATAACTTGATAAAGCAGCATGATACTTATTCAATGAGGAATTAAAGTACATGTATAACATTTATCCTTCTAGGATATGCTAAGTAGAGTAACATCAACCTTCTCAGGCAGTATGAGATTATATGGTAGAGACATCATGTGTCACACTAGAATTAGCTTACCAGGGTATATTGACATCTTTGATATAGAGTTATAGTCGTAGCATATACTCTCTTCAGGCTTAGATCACATAGTTAATGCTTAGTATTGTATTGTGGAGTCATGGCATGTAGCCATACTCTTTTAATAAAGTATTGGGATCTTAATCCCTCATCTCATCAGGTACATTTCTATTTCTTAACAAGATCATCATCATGATTATAGAATATGGGTATTCAAACCCTCAGTTCATCATAGAATACTTGTTACCACTTATCAGGTAACTTAATACCTTCAGGTCATCTGACCAAGGTAATCTTGATTCTTACTACATAAGCATTCTACATAGCTTACAAAGCTTATTTCACCTCTTGTTACCTCTTAGTAGGCAACAAGGCATATTACGGCTCATTAACAACTTTAATAAAAGAAACATCATAGCCCATACCTGACTTTATTCATCTTATCATGATACATGCATGGTTAGTACTTCATGATAACAATTATAATTCTTACATATCAACACCATGCAACACAAAGTAATACCACTGTTCCCTTTCTAGGGTTAGGATTTCTCTTACATATCATCACCCTCCATTAGGATTTTCCATAAATAACCATTTGGGTTCTTAAGATCATATTATTAATGATCATGCCATATTTCATTGCTTCACACAGCTAGGAGTCAACATTGATAACATAAGAATTTAATCATACTTATTTATTCTCATCACTTATCATTGAATGAATTATCAACACAAGATATTAGTTCCTCTCTCAACTTTACCAGAATATGATTGCATCATACTTTATTGATTTGGATTTACCTTTTCATAAGGCATGTTAGCCTACACTTATCAAAGTGCATTACATCTCAATGTAACAATTGACATGACACACTTCATTTGTTACTCATCCAAGTATATTGGATTTAAATCCATCAAGGAGTATAAATCTTGTGGTGTTGGATGTGATATCTATCATATCTTGATGTATCACTTCCCTTATCACCTTTATATGACTTTAGTTCATCAACTTAGCTTGTATTAGGGTATTTCCCATCCTAATACTTTATGCACCAGTTCATCACATTTATCATGTAATGTATTAGTCATAAGTCACTTATTTAGAATATGCAACCATTGCTAATGATATGGACTCATCTTTGAGTTAAGGCAATATTGATATAAGGCCACTGTTTGGAAAATCGGCCGCTTAGGCCGAATAATCGGCCGAATATTCCTTTTTGGGGGTCTACCGAACCGATTATCAATAATCGGCCTATAATCGGTCCAGGACCGATTAATCGACCGATCGGGGGAATAATCGGCCGATTAATCGGCGATTTTCAAAATCAAATGCTAGTAATAATTTTTTTTTACATTAATTTTTTCTAATACTACTATTGGTCATTACAATTACATTCTCTTCTTCCAATTTACATATTTGGTCTTCTCCTCATGTTTTCTCTATAAGTTTATAGTTAGTGTTTATTGAACTGATCCTTACTATTGATGTTTTCTTCTCTAAGTTCATCAATGTTTCTAATTACTCCTTAATGCAAGATTAGTCTATGACTTATCAATGTTTCTAATTACTTATCAATGTTTTTTCCCTAATTTCATCAATGTTTCAAGTTACTTATTAATGCAATACTAGTCTTATCACTTATCAATGTTTCTAATTACTTATTAATGCAATATTAGTTTATGACTTATCAATGTTTCTAATTACTTATTAATGCAATATTAGTCTATTACTTATCGACGTTTCTAATTACTTATTAATGTGATATTAGTCTATGACTTATAAATGTTTGTAATTACTTATCAAAGTTTTCTTCTCTAATTTCATCAATGTTTCTACTACTTATGAATGCAATATTAGTCTATTACTTATAAATGTTTCTAATTACTTATCATTGTCATTATTATATGGTCAATATATAATTTACATATATTTATGATTAATATTAAAAAAAATCAAAACCGATTACAACTGAATATTCTCCCGCTTATACTCCCGCATACCGTATATACTCTATTCGGTACCCTCTCCGCCCATACACTGATTACCGCTTTTCAGAACACTGTATAAGGCCATCCATTACTAATCCCTTTAGGTGTTTCACTTATCAATAAATTAGTCACTATTCCATTATTAAGAATAGGATTTCCCATCTTTATCAAATAGGGTTTACATAACATCACCCTATATTAGGGTTTCACATATTGTCACACTTCATAAGGATTTCACATAACATTATCCTTATATTAGGGTTTCACATAGCATTACCTGAAATTAGGGTTTCTCAACCCATGGCCCAAAATTGGGGTTATGGTTTATCTTCATATTGTCCAAGATTAGGGTTTCATCCACTATAACCCATGATTTGGACTTCACATACCTTTACTCTGTATCAGGGTTATTATTTCATATCAAGGTGTTACATATCATTACACATCATTACCTTAGGTTAGAGTTTCACATCACATCATTGCATTAGGGTTTCATTTGACATCACCCTCAAAAAGGGTTTCACATGTCATTACCCTTGATTAGGGTTTTACATAACATCTCTGTATTAGGGTTTCCTTGATTAAGATTTCTAACATCATCACCCTAGATTAGGGTTACACCAAGCATTCCCTAAATTACAGTTGGGGTTCATCAACCTTCTCAATTAGGGTTTCATGATCTCTTTAACAAGGATCATACCCTAATTACATATTCTATATATTTTAAATGTGTTGAGGCTGGATTGCTATATGATAATTATACATGTATGAATTTCTCTCTCTCATCCTCTCTAGGATGTTAATCACTCCAATCTTGATTGGATTGAATCAACTTAACTTAAATGAAGGGTTGTCATAGTGTATTAAGTCATTGCTTCCATAAGCATCAAAGGTTAACCCCTCTAAAGGTACCAATCATCTAAGTACATTAGGGATTCAACCATTGTACTTATCTTTGATAATCATCATTATGAATCATGGGATCAACTGATCTTTCATCACTTTAACTCTTCAATCAATTTTCTATATGTTGAACCTCCATTCGGTTTTGACCTTTGAATCTACAAATGGTTTGAAGTCAATTGCCCTCCAAACAGTTTTGAAACCGTTTGGACATCTAGGGTTAAGACCAATTTCCCTAGATACGGTTTTGAAACCGTTTGGGCACTCAATATTAGAAACCATTTGAACAATTCATCACTAAGATCGATTGGACAAACCAATAGTTGAAACCATTTGAAAATTGAAACCACTTGATCATTCAAATGGTTTTGAAACCATTTGATTCCAAATGGTCTAAAGCCCATTTGGACTCAAATGGTCTCAAGACCGTTTGGTCCAAAACATCTAGAAACCGAATGAATCATAATGGTGTTTTCATTAATCAATCAATTTAGGGTTACCAACAATGAACCATCCATCAATGGGATCTTCAACTAACAACCCTTGGATTTCCATTTATCATCATAGCTCTTAACCACCAAACGGTCTTGAGACCGTTTGCATCCAAACAGTCTTGAGACCACTAGGTCACCAAACGGTCTTAAGACCGTTTGGGCCAATCAACCCTTAATTTGATTCAATTCAATTAGGGATACAACACTCAACCCGATTAGGGTTTGCAATTGATGGAACATTCACAATTGGAACCATTAATATCAAATCAATTGTGACCAATGGATCAACCTTCAACTATATCATCACTTATCCTCCAAACGGTCTTCAGACTGTTTGGTCTCAAACGATCTTGAGACAGTTTGGTCTCAAGTCCTTTGAAACTGTTTGCTTTAGATACTATTGAGGTGTGCACTTGGGATGATGTCATCATCATCAAGCTACATTTCTTAAAAACTTAATGTGATTTTCATGGTGATTTCATCAATCAACCAAATAAATTTTTTAGAATAAAGAAAGAATCAACCATTGATAAAGATATGAAATCAATAATAACATTCAAGGGTTCAAGTTATATAACCCTCCTTCAAAGAATATTCAAAGCTCCAAACTCCACATCTCTAATGGTGGAAGAATCTTTCTCAACTATCCCAAGCTCGTGCTCAACTCTTTGAGTGAAAAAGATTGGCTAGGATTGAAGATTGATTGGAGAAAAGAAGAAATCATGCATTGATTTGTGATTTCCATCATGAATTCGAGGTTGAAGATGATCAAGGAGCTTACCTACAGGTTGGAGTTCGTTCCCCTACTGCTCCTTAGTTCCTTTGTGCTCATCCAAAGCAAGGAAGAAAGAAAAAATGAAAAAGAGTCTTTGGTTGAATGGGAAATGAAGTGTTTACAAAGGAATTTCAAGGAGAGATAAAGTTGAAAAGTTATCCTTCAACTCCCCAAATTGGTGCCACTTAACACCCGGCATACGAAGGCATCCTTCTTTGCCTTTAATTCTTCTTCATTATCCACAATTAAAGGAAAATCAATTAAGCACCTTAATTCATATAATAATAATACCCATAAGTTAGTGGATATTACTTTTCCTTTAACTAATTTGAGTGGGTTCTCCACTCACTTAGATACTTTTGTGGCCTTTTCCAGGCATAAGGACGTCCACACTTATCTAATTTCAACCATCTCATTTTCGGTTGAAGGGCACTTCAATTAGCATATTTATTTTTGCATTAATTTGAAGTAAAGTTCCATTTATGCTTAAATCTTGATTATTTTAATATCAAGATTCTCTCTCTTCCAAAATGATTCAAATGAGACGCCCCTCTCAAATTATTTTCTCTACATGATGCCAAGAATCATGAGGGACCCTCTTGAAATGGTATTTTGCATATTGAACCCTAGGTTTTGGGTAAGTTGCACATTATACCAAAACTACGTTTTAATGCACAAAGATTGCTCAGCAAGCTCTATCTTGGTGCTCAAGCTTGTGGAAGCCATAACACTTCATCATACTCATTACTATGATGCTCCAACATCTAAGGAACATTTTATCATCTAAAATTTGCAAGTTAACCCCTCAACTTGGGTAATTTTCACTTTAGTCCAAAACTAACAAAACATTGTTTCAACATTATTCAAAAAGGACTAAAATTGAAATATAAGTTCCTCTTGAGACTTAATTACTTTTCAAAAGATAAGAGAAAGCATATAATCATCCTTATTAAGAAAAACATCTAGGTTTAACACATAACCCAGGTCGGGGATGTTATAGTAATACAATGATGCGGGTGAAAGTGGTGGGTCTACACCTCATTTTTATGGGATGCAAGGGTTTAGCCGACATAAACTTGGAGATACTCGTATAGTTCATCTACTAAGTAATTATATCCATTCATATACTATTCATTTGTTTCCACCATTGACCAACAAATAGGGAGAAATTGGCGGTGAGGAAATCGAACATAGTCATCAACATACACAAAAAAACCCATAAAATACACATTGAACGACACTCAGTCAGTCAAACAACAAAGCAGATTCATTTTTTTGCAAGCAATTGGAGAAATTCCATAATACATATCCATACTCTAAATGAGGGGATTTTACACAATCTTCATTGCACTGGAGGCACCCAACATAGTGTTGGTATGTATTCCCAGAGATCCAATCATATGATTGTATTGGCTTAAATGTAAATGATTTGATTAATAATCAAGTCAAGCTTCTGATTTATTTTGTTTAATTTCGTCATAATATAATTATGTAACATAACAAATTTCTAGAGAATGATATTACTCAATGACGTATGTCTTCAAGTATGTGACTTGTAAGAATGAGTTCATATAGATGTTAAGAGTATATACATTTTCATTATGTCCCTGATCGATTGCTAGTGTGGAAGGTAGATACACAACAATAACACATAATATCAGAGTGTGAGTTGGTTGATGACAGAGTCTCATTAGTCATGATATGGCGATATCAAACCAAGCCAATTGTTACATGTTAGGGAACAATGTATCAGACAAACCCATAGTGAGACTGACACAAGGAATCCATCATCATGGAAGTCATTGTCATCTCGCACAGTGATGGTGGTCTTTGTAGTTCTTAGACCAGAAATCACTGCACTCATCATGTGTCATTCAATATGTTTTGACATCATCAAACACAATCCTAAAACATGGGTTGTCATAAAGATGATGTTTGGGTGACAGTGACACATGGGGATTGATTGTGAGTGATAGAGATGGGATTTGTCCCTCATATAGGAGTATGATATCCTAGGCATCTTGATTAGCAATACTGAGAAATGCATGGCCATGTACATGTGAGTAAATATGTGATATTGAGCTTACATATATCTCATTCAGTCTACTCTGCTTCAAGGACCAAGATTGAATAATAATTAGGGTGACTACTCCATGCCTCTAGTTTAATCTAGAAATTAGTGGCAAAGGAACTATAAAAACACTATAACACCATACACAGATTGTTGGTTGAAGTTGTTCTCCAATTTTCTGTTTACTTGGGTAGCAATGATGTGTGACTAGGCACCACTCATTGCTTGTGATGTCAAAAGTTTTTATAAACATTCACTACCAGCGTAATATGGGAACTATAGGGTCACACACATAGGTCTTGACCCAGAAGAGGAGTTTAATCTTGAATGATGATTGAATTGATTACTAAAGTACTTAGGTGTTCAATTCACGTCACAAATGAGTTGACTACATTGCCAACCGATTGACTCACTCAATGAGACGACCGTTTGGAGTTCTAAATGATCGAATCAAGTGTTGAAATAGTCATTTGGAGTGTCAGGTTGATTGGAATTAAATTGGTTGAAGTTCTCCACGAAATAGGAGCCAAACAATTGGCTCACTGGGTGAATCGATCGGCTCTGGTAGAGCGAGATGACCGGTTCACTTAGTGAACTGATCATTTTGGTTGGGCTGATGGAATGTTCTAGCGACTTTCCAATGTTTGTGAGAAAGTTTGATCATTCCAATTTTTCAATCCTATTGATACAAGTAATTAGTGTTTAACATGAATTGGAAACAAATTGTCAAAAAAATTGACCATCCCTCTATGTTAGACAATCGGCTCGAACACTAGACGATGGTCTGGGTTGCCATATAAGCAGTTCGGTGCTAGGAGGTTGATGAAAAATTCAAGATCATCTGATCCCTTCCACTCCTGTGTAGATTGGGAACCCATACTCAAACCCCTCCTATAAATAGAGGGGTACTAGGGGCTTGCCCATGATATATAAAATTGAGAATTAGTTGCTCTATCAATTGTTGTCCTCTCTGGTTGTGGTAACCAAGAGATCCCAAGAAAGTCCTACCAGACGAGGGAGGAATAGCAAGGGAGACAACAACTGAAGATCATTGTTGTGGGAGAGCAAGTTGGTGACTAGTGTGTCCATGGGGGGAGAAACTCCTTCTTGTCTGTTATAGTAGGATGATAGGAGTTGTAGGTGGCTTGTGTGGACTTCTCTAGAGGTGAGATGGCCTTTGCCCATTGTTAAGGAAGATGACGTCAGTCAATAGTTCAGGAAAAGAGGAGCTGCTATGGACAATAATGTTTGAATTTGCTATTCGTAGAGGAGCAGTCAGACGACTCCATGTGCACCTAGAAGACTATTGTGCATCTACAATGATGAGGAGATGTTGCTGGTCTTACTCCTAGACCATCTATATAATCAAAACCATCATTTCCATCTTATAGTTATTGACGTGATCTGTTAGTTATGGGGAATATGATAGATAGATTTTTTGTTTCCACTGCCTATTCTATAGCCATTTTTCCCTACGTTGGTATCAAAGCCACGTCAATCTACTACATTTTAAAATAATAAGTATAATTAGGTTTTGGTTGTGTCATTGAATTATTGCGTATGATGCAAATAATTTCTTGTCCAATCAAATACCATGATAATCCCAAACTCATATATATATATATATATATATATATATATATATATATATCTGTGTGTGTGTGTGTGTGTGTTTGTGTGTGTGTGTGTGTATGTATATATATGTGAAATTTACACACATCATTCTAAAAGAGACTTTTGATGGTGGATGTGTGGCTTTGTTATGGCCAATCACCCCTATTGTCTATGCATGGATTTATGGTTGGTTTATCCTATTTTATATCACTCTGCATACCAAGCCTCTATTTAATAAGTTAATTATCTCCTACCATTGCTCCTCTCAAATGTAACTTGAGGTTTCCCTATAATTATTTAATAGTATGATAGTTTACTTTCCTATTATGAAAAATAAGATAACATTCTGACGACGCTAAAAGACCGTCCCGAAGATGAGTCAACTGACTAGAGGACCAAGGAGGACCATATGGATGAGCGGAACTGATCAGCTGGTGGATCTAACCGATTAGTTGGAGGAGCCAGCAGATGATGGACCAATAGAATCAGACAATCGGTGAGACAACTAAATGAGCAGCCAAGAGGCGACCTGATCAGTTCAAGGGTTGAACCGATCAACCCAGATTGGCAAACATGGATCTTCATCAACAACAGGTTTTTGCATGTTATGTGGACCTAGGTTGTGGTACTTCTTTGTGCCGGCAAGGAATTCATTAGGCTAGCCATAACCATCTCTTTCATTTATTGCATGTTTTTATGGGATATAGCATGTATATGATACGTACTATATATATGTGGTGATTAAATAAGGTATATGTATTTATAAATACAAACTTCCTCAAATAAAATATCAAGTCTTAGATGCTTTCAAAAAGTGACACACATGAAAATCTTTATTGACCAAGTGTAGGTCACGCCCAAGCATGGTGTGTCGTCTATCTCATGGAAGTGTGGTGGTAATAATGTAGGTTCTGACCAAGAAGGGAGCATTATTATCATGTCAGCTTTTAGGTCAAGCTTGAATGGTGATTCTTAGAGTGTCTAGGCCCAGAAGAATGTAGATGATTATGACAGAGAGTTATGCATATCATCTATCCAAGACTTGCATATGATGCAATTGGAAAGTTGCCTACCTTGATAATTATCGTGTTTCGCAGCGTTGGTCGGGACATAGTTGAATTGTCTTGGGTCTTGGCCCACTAGAATATTGTATTGCCAATATTTCAAATTGATATTGAGGGCTATCAATTTGAACAAAATAATGTGAGGGATACCTAATTAATGAGATAATTGATATCTTTAAATCAAATCAAATTAAAAGTTTTTGACAAATGAAAATTTTCTCTTATAGAATCAAATGACAAATAAATTCATACTGCGATCAGTCCTAAGAAGGACAAACTTGACGGAATAAATTTCCATGAATACTTTTGGACTTTTATAAGGGTTCTCAGTGAAGAGTGCAAGCTCTACATCCCTGACAAATAGTGCCAAAAATACCTGCTCCTGATGCGCCTAGGTCACAAGTAGATGCTTATCGGAAGCATGCCAATGATGCCTTAGAGATAAAGTACCTAATGATTAGCTCAATGAACTATGAGTTGCATGATCATTACAAGGGCATGGGGATTCCTGAGATGATAACACATCTTAAAAAGTGAACCTTGGACTTACAAAGAAAGAAAGGGATGATATCATAAAAGACTCTTTTTGAGTCGAGACTGACAGAGAGAACATTAGTAGAAGAACATGTGCTCAATATGATTAGACATGTGTATCATCTTGAGATCTTGGGATTCACTTTAAGCTAAGAGTTGGTCATGGATATGATACTAAAGACATTTCTAGAATCATATAGACATTTTATTGTATGCTATCACATGAATAATATGGCTAGACTGATGCCAGACTTACTTATCATGTTGATTCCTGATGAAGCAAGATTGAAGAAGGACAAGCCCGTGATGGTGATCAGTGGAGCTGAGTCTAAGGATCAAAGAAAGATTGAGAAGGGTTCTGAGGTCAAACCCAAATCCAAATCTTCATCATTGAAAATAAGGAGAAAGAAAAGTACAAGAGGAACTCATCCTTTGTACTTGAAGGCATTTAGGATGAAGAGGAAGGGGATGGTTATCTCCACTTCAGGTATATATGTTATAGAGATAAATATATATACTTCTTTATCATGGATTCTAGATGCCAAATGTGGATCTCACATGTTCGAATATGCAGGATCTGAAAAGAAGTAAGCCTTTGGGAAAAGGCAAGGTGGAACTGTGACTTGCTAATGGCACAAGAGTTGCGGCCAGCACAGTTGGAACCTGTAGTTTATCTCTGCCCTCATGGCTTGTAATAGAGTTAATGAACTGCTATTAGGTACCTGCTAATACTAGAAACATCATTTCTATGTCTTGTGTGGACAAGGATGCATTTGAATTCTATATTAAAAATGGTCGATGTTCTATTCCAAAAGATGGAATCTTTTATTGTTGCTCCCTAGTGTCTTATGGTATTTACTTATTAGATCTAAAGATAGAAGTATATAGCATTAATACCAAAGGATTAAAACTCAAAAAATCAAATAAAACATACATTTGGCATTATCGTTAGGCCACATAAATGAGAATCACATACCTAGACTCCATAAAGATGGTTATCTGGATTCTTTTGATTTTGAATCAATTGAGACATGTGAATCTTGTTTGTTGGGAAAGATGGCTAACATCCCCTTCACTGGTACAATTAAAGGTCTAATAGAGAGAAACAAGAAAACATTGAACCATTATATGAATAAGAGGAACAAGAAAAATCACAAGATGTTGTGGAATCTCAAATTCCTCAAGTGACATAGGTACCTCATAGATCTAATAATACACACCTTAAACCTAAAAGATTTGGATATATTGTGACTTAAGAAGGCGGTGAGTTGGTTATAGATGATGAGTCAACATCCTATGAAGAATCTGCTCAGTGACCAGAGTCCAAGAAATGGCTTGAAGACATGAGATATAAGATGAAATCCATGTATGCCAACAATGTATGGACTTTGATGGATCCACCCGAAGGGGTAGAATCCATAGGGTGCAAGTGGGTCTTCAAGAAGAAGACCGACATGGATGGTAAACTACAAACCTATAAGGATAGATTGGTAGGAAAGGGTTTCAGACAAGTTAAAGGTGTTGACTATGATAAAACCTTTTTTGTCGTGGCAATGGTTAAGTCCATCAGGATCATGCTTGCCATTGCATCTTATTATGACTATGAAATTTGGCAGATGGGTGTTAAAACTACATTACTTAATGAGAATCTTCTAGAGGATATGTACATGACACAACCTGAGGGTTTTATAAATCCAAAGGATGCAAATATAGTCTATAGGCTATAAAGGTCAATCTATAGATTGAAGCAAGCATCTCAAATCTAGAATCTTCATTTTGAAGACACAATCAAAGAGTTTGGATTTATTCAAAATGAAGATGAACCTTGTGTGTACAAGAAGGTTAGTAGAGCATAGTGACATTCCTAATATTGTATGTATACGGTATACTATTTATGGGGAATAACATCCCTACTTTCCAAAAGGTAAAGACATGACATGGAAATACATTTTCTATGAAAAACTTGGGAGAATCATCCAACATCTTGGGGATAAAGATACATAGAGATAAATCAAGAAGGATACTTGGACTAAGTCATAGAACATACATTGAATAATAATGAGGGTGTCTACGCCATTCCTCTAGTTCAATCTGGATATCAGTGGTAAAGGAACTATACAATCACTATAACACCATACACAGATTGTAGTTTGAAGTTGTTCTCCAACTTTCCATTTACTTGGGTAGAAATGATGTGTGACTAAGCACCATTCATTGCTTGTGATGTCATAAGCTGTTATGAACATTCACTACCAATGTAAAATGGGACCTATAGGGTCACACACATAGGTCTTGACCTAGAAGAGGAGTTTAATCTTGAATGATGATTGAATTGATTACTAAAGTGTTTAGGTATTCAATTCATGCAACAAATCAGTTAACTACACTATCAACCGATTGTCTCACTCAGTGAGACGGTCATCTGGAATGCCTAACAATTGGCTCAAGTGTTGAAATGGTCATTTTGAGTGTCAGGTTCATTGGAACTGAATTGGCTGAAGTTGTGCCCGAAATAGGAGCCAACTGATCAACTCAGGTAGAGCGAGGCGACTGGTTCACCTAGTAAACCGATCAGCTCAATTGGGCCGATGGAAGGTTCTAGTAACTTTCCCATATTCATGAGAAAGTTTGATCATTTCTATTGGTCAATCGTATTGATACAAGGAATTCATGTTTAACATTAATTGGAAATGAATTGCCAAATTCATATGTGATTGAGAAACTACAAAATGACTATCCCACTGTGCGAGACAATCGGCTCGTACACCAAAGGACTATCCGGGTTGCCGAACAACCAGTTCACTACTCGCAAGTTGCAAAAATTTGAGATCTTCCGATCCCTTCCACTCTCGTATATACTGGGAACCCAGACCCAAACACCTCCTATAAATAGAGGGGTACTGGGGGCTTCCCAGAGCACAACACAAGCAATTGAGATTTAGTTGCTCTGAAAGTTTCTTTCCTCTCTTGTTGTGGTAACCAAGAGATCCCTAGCAAGTCCTACTTGACTAGGGGGGGATAGTAAGGGAGAGAACAATTGAGGATCATTTTCATGGTAGAGCAAGTTGGTGACTAGTACGACAAAGGGGGTGGCAACTCCTTCTTGTTCGTTCTAGTAGGATGATAGGCGTTACAGGTGACCCATGTGGACTTCTCTAGAGGTGAGGTGGTCTTTTCCAATCTCTAAGGAGGATGACATCAGTCAACAATCTGTTAATAGAAGAGCTATTGTAGATGACAACGTTTGTGTTTTTTATCTATGGAGAAGTAATCAGATGAATCCCAATGCAACTAGAAGACTGTTGCACATCTACAATGATGAGGAAATGTCACTAGAATTTCTCCAGGACCAGGTATATACTCAAAACAAACCTTTTGCATCTTATAGTTATTGACACGATCTGCTAGTTATGGGGAACATGGTAGATAACAATTTTGTTTCCGCTGCCTATTTTGTAGCCATATTTCCCTACACATATCATAGAAAAAATTGAAATATGTAGTAGTTGTGAAATGTTTTGGGAAGTGCTTCAGATATTTATCCACGATAGTTATTTTCCATAGGTAGTGACCCATTGGCTGATATAATGTTCACAATATAAGCATGAATCATTATGTTGTCCAACTATCTTTCTAAGAACATTAAATCAAAGAAAAAGCTAGGGTCTCTGGATGATCTTTGACAACTATTCATGATGTGTTAAGGGAAACCTCACTTACACCCATCTAGTGGGATCCCATCAAAGAACATGACATGGGCAACATTCCTTGACCTACCCCTTCATCACTACAAAAAACTAGTTTCAGAGGATAGGCCATGTCCTTGGGAAAATATTCAAAGTGGACGAGTATACATCTTCTTGCTCAGAAGTTGATTTATACAATTGGAAATAGCAGTTGGTACTTGGATGTCGATCAAATAGTCATGATTATTGACTTTTATGAATAAAAAGTGGAATATGAGATGATCCGTAACATTTTGTTGTCTTGTGGGAAATGCTATCATGACAAAGAAGAGTGTCATAATCAGAATCCAACTACAACAACAAAGAAGTAACTCAACCTGATGAAAATGTTGGTGTGAAATGGAGTGAGGAAGGTGAGAAATAGAAAATTTATTATGGTCAAAACATGGAAATGATGGCCAACTAATATGAGAATGATAATGGAAAAAAATGAATAATACATGTAATAAAAATAAATTGGAAATTCTATATAGGGAATATGAAAAATAAAAAAGTATTGTGGAAGAGGCAAGCACCAAATGGCATATGCATCCACAAATGGCCCAAACAAATGTAAGAAAACATAGAAAAAGAAGAGGAAGGCCCCAATACCTAAAAAAACAAGGTGAATTAATTGTGTAAGAAATGACTTAGAAGATGATGAAGAGAACAACTGGAATAAGTAGAAATCTATAGGAAGGGACATCAAAATGACTGAGAAGATCCATACAGTGGTAGATCTAAGTAGGGAAGAGGTGATAAGGATTAAAGTGCAAAAGGAGAACCATGAGGCAGTCATGCTCAAATAGGAGGGAACCTTTGTTAACATATAAGTAGTAGGGGACAAGGAGAACAAGTGTAAAGATAAAGTTGGATCCTTACAATACATGAATCCAAGCAAAATCAACTAGAAATGCTCAATGAGTAAATGGATAGGCGGAATCTTGTGATAGGTGCACCCCATTCTTACTTCTTCAATATGTTTTTGGTGTTAGATATACTTACATGTAATATATGGTGATTGTGAATGTTGATACCTGAAATACCATATGTGACCTTATGTTCTCACCCTAAACCTAAGCTAGTAGTTATTCTAGATATGCACTTTTCTTCAACTCAAACAGACATAGTCATTTAATATCTCAGTTTCTGACTACTACATCATGGTTAATCATGGGGGTTTACCACATGTATTTTTGATATATGGAAAGTTATAGATTGTCAGATTCAAATACACAATTATCATCTGTAGTATGTTCATTACATAGTTAAGTACCAAATTTTGATAGTGGAACATGTGAGCCCAAATCCATATAGACCACATCTTTGGAAGAATTTGATTCATTTTACCACCCATTTTGTAGGAATGGGCGCTTCTAATTCCATGACTGATCCATCAAAATTACATGCCTTAATATATATTCTACTATATGATGTTGGTTTTTTAGATGCAATATTCACCTAAACGTTCATAATATCCTAGAAAGACTTCATAAATGTGTCTTTAATGCACAATCAATTCAAACAAAACATATGATGCAAGACATTTACCCTTAGTTAGCTCTGATCAGAATTAGATTCACATCTACTCTAATATGTGAAGCACATATCAAAGAATATTTAAAATAAGGGAAGATATATGTATCCTAGTTTAAAAAACATCATGGGAGTTTAGTGGAACCAAATCTAATGTTTTAGGAAGCCCTAAAAAGTCCAAACATCATTTTATCCAATAGAAAAAAAGATAATGGTTGTGTATGAAGAATACAAATCTTATTAAGATTGGAAAATAGCAAATAGAAATTGCAATCTCATTCAATTTTCTCAATGAAGAATATTCCACTACTCCTTAAGAAGATTTTGAATGCCTCTAAGAAAATGAGGACGAGAATCTAAAATAGATGCCAATCATGCATTGCTACATTACTGATATCTTTATTTTGTAGCTCGATGGAGAAGGCTTGGGTCCCTAGAGTAGGGACCCAGCTTCGAATCCTTGGTTGTGCAGCTTCAGTGTTCTTTGGTCCCATCAAGCACCTCGACCTCTGCATGAGTTTACATTGCTAACTCCAATGTGTGGGTAGTTGGGGATAGATGGGGGTTTACACTGTCAGGGGGGTCACAATCTTGGCACTTCCTCGGGGGTGGTTTCCATGCCATCAATATTAGATATCTTGATAGAAAAGTATTACTATGTGATCCTCAATAAACCTAGATGGAAAAATACCATTACTCCACTATGAGGAAGATCTGGAAGTTGGGTTAGTAACCTAACACATCTAGAGGATATGGGTTCAATAGTTCTACCTCAAGTAGTTCACAACATGCACATATCCCAGCACCAAGATATGAATCAACTCTTGTTTTTATCAAAAAACTCAAAGCATGAGACTAACAACACCTTGAAAATATCCTAGATGAGGAAAGAAATCGATGTCTTGAGGATCATGGAAATGGAGGACATCATGAGGTAGATGTTGATTTTTAAAGTCACATTAGGACTCTATAAAAGGATCACTGATTAGAAATATACAAAATGTAGTTCTACATCTTTCTTTACCCAATGACATGTTTGGTGGTAGTCATACCTAGAGTAACAAACTCAAATATTTGCATCCATTTAAGACTGATTTCCAAATAAAATTTTCTTTCTCAAGCTATGTACTAAAACATTTTGAACAATTTAAAATTTCATGACTCAATGATTCTGATCACATAGTTGTTTTGTACGTAGATGATGTATCTCCAGCAATATAATCCATGTCCATGAGCTAAGTCACAACATGCCACACCATAGAGTAGCTCTATTTATGGTGATCTTATGTTGACTTATCAAAAGCCTATGTCATAGTATTTTAGCCTTTTATCATTGACATAATACAGAAATCTAAGTGATCTACTAACATTATTAAATACACTTTGAACACTCTTCAAGGACATATCAATTATCTATCAATCATAAAGACTATCCAAGGGATCAAATATTTCAGGGGACTAAGGAAAGGTGACCTAATAAATAGCACACTTTTTCATCTCATGCCTCGAGAGCTAAGCCATCTCACCAGAAAAAATGTAGAGATATGTAGATGGAAACAATTGAAAATGTCTACCAAAGGAGCATGAGCCTCACATGCTTCCTTTATTGATGATATCATACTCTTAGAAAATATTACATGCACCCTACTGAAGAAATTAGGACATGATTCAATAATTTTCCAAAAGCCTTTAAATATTTATCTACATTGATAAAAAAATGGGTGTTTTACTCAAAGAGCATGACCGAGGAGTTTCAATGGAAAATTTACAAGAGATATGGCTTCAAACATATAAGATCTCGATTAGTTCCATGGAGTATTGGTATTTCACTCAATAATAAATAAAACTACCTATGACATGATTATTAAATTAGTTGAAACTTGCATCATTGGTTGGTTTGCAAGAACTCTATCTCTTCTAGGATTCCATTTCTTGACTTGGTCAATCACAATCAACAATCTATACTTATACAATGCAGACATGAAACCTCCCATTGAGTCTATGTCATACACTGGACAAAGTCACACACAAGTTTCTTGGGGTGGTGAGTATAAGTCCAATTCACTCTATTTGTTCTCCCGAGACCAATTTCATCTAGAAAAAAAAGTTGATTCGATAGTGCAATCATGGAAGCTTACACAAAATATTTGTTAAAAAAGAGAGATTGGGAGTTCAAAGCTGGGAGGCATGTCCTTTGGCACAAAGGTATATTATTTGAATATAAGAACTTATGTAACAAAGTGATCCAGCAAGACACCCTTTTAGAGACCACTAGTGTAAGATCATGATTCTTGATTAACCCTATTGTTATTGTATTTACCAAAATTTCTTGGTGTTAGTTAGAATTTTTTTTTGAAATATGATATATCCCTACTTAGATAATGACATGATTTATATGTTTGGCAATATTTTGTGACACATATGTGATATACATGATTGGAACTGATGTGCATGGATTATATAAATTGTTACCTAAAGGTAAGGGTTCTGGACCTTGACCTTTATTTTTGGTTTTTTGTGTCATAACTTCATATGGGATCAAATAAACTTGGGATAAATTCATCAAGGTATGATATGAGATAGGATATGAGAAAGAGGAAAAGGTTGGTTGGGTTTTAGTGCCATTCTATCAATGTTTGATGCACCTAGGTCATATTCATGTGGTTGTTGTCTGAGTGATATTTAGGGGAGAGAGATAGTAATTGGTTAGGTTGGTGGTGAAATTGGCATAGTTAAGGTTGCCCTAGGCCAGATTCAGAGGTGGTTGTTTTATTTGGTGTTGGCCAATCTAGGTTAGGTTTATGACCCTGGTTAGGTTTCCTGTATTGAGAAGTTCATGTCATCAAACTCTGTTGCGTGATGCATGTTTTACCTTCTTGTGGTGGGTCTTGGCTGACTTGATGGGAAATATATATTTGTACAATGTATGGAATGTTGAGCACTATTCAGGGGTTTTTAGCAACTTTTACCAGTACTACCAATATATAGTTGAGCCTTATATTCCTACATTTCATCCTTGTTGTTTTTTGGGTGCTACTTTAGAGAGAAGAGAGACTCTCCTGGGGTTGATCCTAAGATTGAACTTTCTAGTGGGAATTTGAGCTAGGATTTTGATCATCTAATATAAGGAACTTCTTCCTAACCTTGATTTACCTATTACCATGTAAGACATACCTTTTTTGGAAAACCATGGTTGATATAGGTTATCTTTCTTAAGTATCCCACTTTTCTACCTTCTTTTACCTAGGTCAAGCTATATTTTTGTATAAGGAATGTTTCATGGTATTTAGGGGATATGTTCATGCTTTACTTTGTTGGATTTCACATTTAAAAGATGTGTGATAGGGAACTAATTTTTCCTTCCATGCTTAAAAATCATGAAGTAGATGATTAGTTGCATAGACCAAAATGAGGTATTTTTTTCAACTATAGTTCATATGCTTTCTATTTTACTGAAGTTGTTAGACATATAATAGATGGATTGTTCATCTATATTGAAATATTGTGTAAGGACTCCTACCATTGGTTGTTCTAAGAATGATAACCTCAAGAACAACATATGACCTTACATCACTGGTATTAGCATATGTGGTTTGGATACATATTGCTTCAATTTATCAAATGCATCTTGACATTACCACTCCAACTATTGTTGGCATTCTGGTGCAACATTTGAAGATTGCTTCACAAACCATTATCATTTTTATGATAAATATGTTTATGTAGAGGAGTCTTTTGATCACTCATTTAATTTCTTTCTCCATACAGTAAGTAGATAATGTCATTATTGCTTGAGCTTTCCCTAGATTAATATCTATACATTGTTTGGAAACTATGTGGTCGAGTAGGTTGGCTAATGTTATACTGAAAGTTGACAATGTAGAATTCATTCATAGGAAAACTACTTTGGTCGTTGGAACAACTTGTACAAATAGGCCACATAGTATTCTTCTTATTTTTACTTGCAGTTTGCATCATCTATTTAGACCTTGCCATTGTGCATAAGGTCATGTGAAAAATCCACCATGTCCTGCTGATATGTTTCACCAACATTGTTGAATTCAAATGACATAACTTTATAGCATGATACACTCAATTTTGTAGTGAAAGTAGTCCTCCGTATCCATAATATTTCCATTTTAATTTGATTACATCCTTAGATTTCATCCATGAAGCTAAGAAGTTCATAATGTGTTGTCCACTGAAGGTTTGATATGTTGTAGAGAGAATGATCCTTTGGGATAGATTTATTGAGGTCCCTAAACTTGTTACATATGGGGATATGTCCATATTTATTAGTAATTGGTAATTTGTTGGCTATCTGGGTTAGATATGATATTGGGCATATGGATCCAACATCAAAAAACTTCTAAACTTCTTTATGTACTTTTGTCCCCATTTTTGTATAATTTACCTGACCTTCTATTTTATGTGACACATTCTTAGTGTGGTTTGTATATGATGTATTGTGATTTACTCATTGAGTCTTCCATGTCACCATAGATCTAGGAAAAGACATCAATGTCTTGATAGATGAATTTGATCAAATTAGATATGACTGATGGTGGAAGAATTGGAGTCAATTTTAACATGTTTAGGGAGTTACCCCACTCTTATTTCAAAAATATTTGTCTTATATATAATGTGAAATGACTGACATTCATCATTATTTATTTGGTATGGACATGAAACCAAAATTGACCATCATACAAAACCATTCTGGGCCAAACCACTTTGTTAAGATCGGTCAAGACATATATCATGGTCAAGTTTTGTTTGAAAAGGGTTTAGACCATCCTTAAGTAGTTTGGCCATGGTCCGGACAATTAGTTAACTGATCAGACCAAACTTGACAAATTTCTTAAACTATATATATACATATATATAAATACACACACACACACAGATATATATATATATATATTCAAGTAAATGATTCTATTCGTGATTTAGTTGTTTCAAATGATCTCAATATTACATTTATTATTGGTGTTGTAAATGTCTCGTATATCAATGTTGCCACTGATATATATATTTATATATATAATATTCTAAATAATTTAATATTTAGTTGTAATATACAAAACATTCCATATAATGTAGAAAACAAGATTTAATTCATGTTATTAAAGTATGATTCACTTAGGAGCACCAATAACTTGACATCAAAATTGATTAAAATTATTATTGAACTTCACTTGAATGTATGACTAGTAAATACTAGGTACTGGTGCTTTTAGACTAAACTTAACCAAATTTGACACATTTTAGCAGTAAAGTCTAGTTTGCTAGATCCTTTTAGCAACCAACTTTGGTCTGAAAATTTCTCAGACCACTATATCTAGTCTGGCATATGGTTTTAGGGTATGACCAGACTTGACCAGACTATGCCCACCCCTATGGTGTATTTGGGATGGCTATATCTTCATGAGGATCGTTGATGAATACTTTAATTATATTATTAAATCATTTACCTTTGGTAAACATGTTGGTGAAAAAATTTATCATCATTATCTTACTGAGCATTAGACAAAAATGTTTGCAATGGTGGAAATAGGGTTATCATGGGACCCAAGGAGGAGTAAGTCAAAAACGGTCAGGAAGCCCCCCCCCATTTGATCATGGCACATTTTTTGACAATTACATAATTAGAGATGGCATGATGGCATGTACTTCCATGTGCTAATTGTTAAGGATTTTGCAATATTTCATCTTGATGATAATATCTATGGTAGCTTGGGGACCATTGTTGATGATGAAAATCCCTTCATGGGAGACATTCTCTCTTGGTTCTTCTTGTACCTTTAATATGGCTGAAATGGGTTGACCTCAACTATCTCTATCTTAAACTTCATGCTAGAAGTGTACATATTCTTGGTCATTATTAAATTTCATTGATGTCCTAGCAAAATTTGAAGTGCTTTTCCTCTTATGGAGGTCAAGAAATACTTGGATCAGACATATTGTGGTAGAATTTCATTATATAGGAAAATACATTGAGTGGATCCACTTTTGACCCATGAATCCCTTATAGTCAGGTTTTGTGGTATAATATCTCTCTGGAAGGGATACACAATTGAGTAAGTATACTTCATCCAAATCATAACCATGTTCCAGACCAATATGGTTTAATGCTTTTACATAGCAGTTCCTATTGTGCTACATCGGATCAAACAAACTAAATTGCTCAAGCAAATAATTGATCATATTAGGTACCCAATAAAGGAAGCATGGATTTGGATTAACAGACCCAATGGGGGCCACTATTTCTAGTGGGAGGTCTCTTCTAATTATAATGATAGGATCACAATGCATGGACTTAAGGATTGATGAAGGGAGGAGGGTAGGACCTTGTTCCCATGCATCTATGGTCGCCATGATTAATATATTGAAGGAGGAATTTATCTTCATGAGAATATAGATTTTTGTGCATAATTTTGGACCCACCTATATTTTTAATTGGACTTTGCACATGTTTTCTTTTTAGGATCCATCAAATACTAACATTTTTGTGTTAGTATCTTGAATATCACTTGATTCAATACCAAGTGTGAAATATGTTTTCAACTACCATACATTAAGAAGAATATTATTGTGCTCAATTATGAGTGGCACCCTCATCTCCCCATGTTGTATTTTGATGTACAATGGTATGTTGGTTATAAACATACCTAGAATTCATCTTCAAAGAATGTGACGATATTGGCATTGATGATCAAGGAAATGTGTGTTGACTAGCTTCATCAGCTGGATATCCTTCATAACAAATGTGCCCCCCAAGAGCTTTAGAATATACAAATGGTGTTTTGTTGAGATTTGGATGAGGTACCGCATGAAAATATATGTGGGGGACTTCTTCAGGTGTCCTACTATGTTATAGTATAGGAGGGTTGTCGTGATAATCTGGTATATATGGATCCAATATCATGATGCACCCTTGTTTGTATATTTAAGTTGTAAAAGAACTGAGTCAAGGGGTTTACAATCTTGACAAAGGTAACAAAATGGAGTTAAGAAAATGTTGTATCAATGTCATATTCCCTCTAGACAAAAACAACTTAAAACTCCAATAAAAAAGGGTCTCAGAGCATAAGAACTCATGTGTTGGAGGATCCTGATTGAACTTAATTAATCTTGGAATCATGAGAGGGGTATTCAGGGATATCACAATGACTTTTTCATTGGTTGGATTGGACATCAAGTTGAATTTGTCCCTAGTTGTGCAATTCAACTTTTTTTATTGATATTTTTTTTACTGGTTAAAATTCATTAGACAACAGTCCATTGACATATGTGCATCAAAGATAACTTCATCAATGTTTGACTATAATGGAGTGCTCACTAAGGGTGAGGCTTGACAAATAATGGAGGGTTCACTACAATGATGTTTTACATATTGTATCATGAAATATGGTCCTTGCAATCTGTCAAGATGTCTTCCACAATTTGGAGCATTAGAAAAGTAAAAACATGAAATTTTGACCTTGTGTAACAATAGGTTAGTTGAGGATCATAAAAAAGTGAAGCCAAGTCATGTATGTCGCCTAGTCTTCCCACTGTGGTTAAAATATGGAGCAAACTTGACCTCAAGTAAGGTCCTCTATTACCCACACTCAAATTTTCTTTGTAGAAAATCCTACATCCAACCATTAGTTGTTACAAGGATAGGATATTGTATTCATTTAGTTTAGCAACCTAGATAGTAAATAAACCTTGTTTATGATACAATATTAATGGCAGGTAAGGATCCCTTTCAAGGAGGGTCCTCTATACATTTTATGATTTATAAAGATGTTGATGTGGAGGCCCAAATCCTCCTTTCTATATGATTTATGCTAACCAACCCTAGTCCCATCTAGGTTTTACCCTAGCAAGGAAAAACCCATAAAACATTTATCTTTACATTAAAATTATTTCCATATTACATGTACATTAATTGGAAGAGGATGCCTTAATCCTACTTCTTCTCAAAAATCCTAACTTGAAATGAGGCGGAAAGTATCTTTTAGGCTTAATTAAGCAAAATAATCATAAGTAGAAGAACTTAGAGATGAGAAGAAACATTAATTTAGGCAAACCCTATGTTCTAGAAGTAGGTATCATTGTGCTAAGGGAGTCCTTTTATACCAACTTAATGATGTGGAGGAAAATATTGCCATCCCCCAAGACCATGACCCTTTCTAGACACCATTACCATCAAGTTACACCTTAATATTTCTCCTTATGTTTCTCTAAGTTACTTGAAATTATAAACAATTAAATATTATTTGAAAAATCTGGGGCTCTGATACCAAAAGTAACAACCTCACTTTTCAGCGGCCCCTAATTAAGGAAAGAACCAAAATAGTGGATAGCGATTACCTAAAATTCCCAAGGTCCAAATTTAGTATATAACAAACAATAGCAAATAATTTCCAATAATTCAAATATTTCTGATAAGATGCTCCTCTATGGAGTTACATGAATTTCTATCACCAAACTATACATATGAGTCGAAGTATCTTTCTAATCCTCCACTAAAAGCTTGAATGCCTTCAAGTAATTTCATTTGATTCATCATGTCTTGACATCTTCATGTATTGCATTTACCTAAAAGAGTGTGAAACAAAAATGTGGATCAACATATCAATATATATTGTGTACGTGGGGATGCATGGAGAAGTGTGCAAGTACATAACAACATATAAGCAATAAATAATTTGAAAATACGATCTGTCATTATCTTTGCATATTCTAACCCATACTTGATGTGCTATCTTGGGTGTGATCATGATCCAATCATGGATCATGTGCATCACTCTTTGACACATGTCATTCTAGGGTTCAAAATATGATATTTTACTTTATTTGATACTTTTTGTTGCATTATAATTGAACAAAATGGAAATAAAAACTCAACATTTTATATAGTTAATCCCCGAGAAATTCTTGACAAACACCAGTAAACGATATTGCGGGTAGTCATAATCGTAACCAATTACCTCAATGTAGTACCATGCAGATAATGTAGTATATAGTTCATGTATACTCAATCAATCCAATCAATAGATCCAAGAAATCATCATTTAATCTACAAGTATGTAAATCCAAAAGTGTCACCATCACATGAATTTAGTTAAACCTTAATCGGGTCTTAATCAATGGTTTTAGGGTGGTCTCAGGGTTGGATAAGGAATAAAGGTACAAATCCTGATTTGGTTGCTTATTAAACATTATGTGAAACCCTAATTATCATATTTAGATCCAATTAAGCTCATTAAGATATAACAACTTATGATCTTTGGTTTCAAAACCCTAATTGTACATATATATGGTTAGCCATATTAGAAATCCTAATTATCAACATTACAATCATGGCCATCTTATATTATCATTAGGTTCAATAATATTAGGTAATAACACAAAAAGAGGCTTTTATCATTTCATACACTTTAGTATCCGAATCTAGGGTCTTCTATTTTTGGAATTGGAGTTAGAATTAGGTCTCAAACTTATTTTATTCAGATTCCTTTTGTTGTCTTATTACATTTTCATATATAATTAGTTCTAATATGATCATCCTACCAATTACTATCATTTCTGCAAGATAAACATAAATTGGACAACCAGAGATGGCCATGTCAAAAAATGTGAGTCTTTACCTTAATTGTCACATGAACTAGAACTGCCCAATACACCACAGTTACCTTAGCAAGCAGTTCACGCAAAAGGCAGCCTAAGTCGGCGGGAAAAAGTCCCCTTAGTTCATGTGCCTTTAGGTTTTGGGCCTCGTGCACCTAGGGGAAGAGAGGTACTTCCCCCTCATTTCTTCTTCTATCTCCCTCGCATGGTCCTTGCCATCGGCAGTGTCGTGACTCTGTCAACTTCTAGGTTGACTTTTCATGTCTAGCTGGCATTGAGAATTTTGTGTAGCTAGGGAGAACTACTACAGATCCGTCCTTTGGCATCGGTTATTTAAGTCCTTTTCATGATGGTTTCCAAGCGACGCCTATGTGGGCGCCGCTTAAAATTGAACCCTTTCGGCGTCGGTTGGAATGCTTCACGCCACCGAAAATGCGCCAGTAGAGCCCCCATCAGCGTTGGTTATAAGTAACAAAACCGACACTATAATCATCGGTGCCATAAAAAGGGTGCCATCCAGGACACTATCGGCATAGGTTTTCTTCTAATAACCGACGCCATATCACCTATCGCCACGACCGTGATGGATAACATGGTGTCAGTTTTCTACTAATAACTAACGCCATATCACCTACCGCCACGGCCGTGATGGCCAGCACGGCGTCGGTTTTCTACTAATAACTGATGCCATATCACCTGCCGCCACGGTCGTGCTGTCCAGGCTGTCTGGCAACATTAGGTGGCAGTTTTTGTCTATTAACCGACGTTGTAAGCCTTTGTTGTCAGTTTTAGACAAATAACCGACACCTATGGTTTGATTAATTTTTTTGAATCAATTTGCAGGCCTGCTATGGCTAGTGGGTAGGATGTAGAAACCTGCAGTTCAGTTAAGAACTATAGATTTACGACATCCATTGATATCAACCAACAAACAAGCCACAAACCTGCAAAATCAACAAATATTCTTTTCACACATAGGTAGATACATTCAGACATCAATTCAATTTTCACATTCACACATGTAGAAACATTCAAATACATGTAGAAACATTCAGACATGTAGAAACACATGTATAAACATTCATTTAAAAAATATCATTCATCATCACTATCAACATCACAATTATATCTTACAGTCCCCATTACTTGTATGGCTCTTGCCCATTCTTCTCTTACATCATTTAATACTTCCATCGTATATGGAGCATGTACATCTTTTAAGGGTTTACCTATAGTGGGGTCAGTTTTAAACACCTACAAAGAGAATGATGTATATATATAAGTAATAATATATAAATAAGATTGATATATTTCATACTATCTAATGAGACTATATATTATATCTTTGGTATGGCATTGATTTCATCTGCATGTTTGATAATCATGTCCATAAACTGCATCACATAGTATGCACATGCTCAGCCGTTGTCTTGTGTAGCACACTATAAAATGGATACAAAATATTAAAAAATACAAATAGGCACAGTTCACATAAGTAATACATACATTGGAGTCGGGAACTTACTTTCACGTTCTCCCAAATTATTGGCTGGTTCTTTTTACTGGGGACCATTCCTCCATCCTTTTTGAATGCATCTAAACCCCTACATGTTAATGTAACATAGTAAATTGCATAATTAAATAGTAATGTAATAACATATATTAACGTATATAAAAATGAAATATTTCTCACCAGAATAATGCCATTCTCATTACGTGTCCAATTTTTGGATTCAATGTACTCCCCGCAGGATCTAGATAATAGACAGTGAACGTCCCAGGGAGAATAACTAGTAACACCCAATGCTTAGCGCTAGAGGTAAAAAAATTAAAAATTAATAACTCAAAATCCACAATAAAAATGTAATTTTCTTAAGTCCAAATTATAAGCAAATAAACTTACTTCACATTGAATGGAGTTATTATTATTGTATTCTTTTTTTGACGGAAAATTGTAAAAGCATCACAACAGTATTGTTGAATGCTATCAGGGTCTTTAGCTACCACACTAATCAATGATGGAATAAAAAATCCCACATGTTCAAATCCAAATTGTTTACATTGAATTTTGACTAAGTAGTTGCAAAACACGTATTACGTATGCAATAATATATAAGAAACCAGATCAATGGATCCTACACAAGGTATATGGATGTATAAACAAGATCTCACCTTATCCATGCCTCTATCATTGATGTATTCAGCCAATCATAGTTAAACAACTCAATAATATCTTGTATAAATAGAGAGCTTTCGTATGATTGACCTGCATAATCCGCTTCTAAAGAAACAACTGTAGGGAAATGTATATTATGTGCGCATAGCCATACTGTCATTCCCTTATGAGAAGGACCTAACGGGAATTTTAGGTCAGTTGGAAGCCAACTTGGTAATGCAGGAAGTGGAGGTGGAGGCCTAGATGCTTCGGTTGTCTTCTTTTTAACATGTATATATAATTTCATATCAATTGACCTCATATATACACATTAAAAATTTAATGTAATGTAAATTTATCTTACAATTTTAGTAGTTTAGACGACATCTACTTTGGGCTATAATATCACCCCGCCTTCTGCCTCAACAAGTGTATCAATATCTGGGTGGGTACATGGCAATGTAGCTTCCATCCAATCGAGGATTACATGTATCGGGCTCACACGAATGTAACCATGTGGTATTGGAGTCCCGTGAATCATTGCCCCAGGAAGGGACGGGTAATCCTGCACCTCTGCAACAACATAATCTTCACTAGTAAGTGTATAATGTGTATTGGGTTTTCAAGAAAATTTCGACAACATTTCCCCGTTGTTCTCCAAGTACATATGTACTTAGAGAACAAATGGGGAAATGCTGCTGAAATTTTATTGAAAACCCAATACACATTGTACACTTACATCCTAAGTGAGATTAGGTGTTCAAGAATAGTCCTAAACTGGGGACTATCCAAGATTTACTCCTAATGAGTAAATCTTGGATGGGTTTATAGGCCAACAACAAATACATGTATGTTGTCATTCCAATACCTACAATCCTAGTTTCATCTTATATATAATAAATGTGTACCACCTATCCCATCCTTGAACTCCTAATCTCACTAGTAAGTGTATAATGTGTATTGGGTTTTCAGGAAAATTTCAGCAACATTTCCCCAATGTTCTCTAAGTACATATGTACTTAGAGAACAAATGGGGAAATGCTACCGAAATTTTCTTGAAAACCCAATACACATTATACACTTACATCGTAAGTGAGATTAGGTGTTCAAGAACAGTCCCAAACTGGGGACTATCTAAGATTTACTCCTAATGAGTAAATCTTGGACATGTTTCTAGGCCAACAAATATATGTATGTTGTCATTCCAATACCTGCAATCCTAGTTTCATTATTCATATTCTAGGTTTCATGTAACATCATTTAATCTAGGTATCATATTCTAAAAAATTGATTTCAACATTTTGAGTAGTGTCCATGCATGTTCATCATCTTGGATAGATATGTAAATGTTAGGGTTTCATCACAATTGATATTAGGGTTTCATCACAATTTTAGGTATCATATAGAGTATGTAGATGTTAGGGTTTCATCATGCAATAGGGATTCATGTAGATGTTAGGGTTTCATAACAATTGATTTCATCATAATTGATTTCATCACAAGATTTGAACATAATTGATTTCATCATATAATTGAACATAATTGATTTCATCATATAATTGATTTCATCACAAATTCATAATTGATTTCCTTTGAATATATACTCTCTTTTCTTCCTTCTCCCTCCTTACCAACAGCAAGCATGGCCATGTGGGCTGGCCACGACCATGGCTGTGTTGGTGGAGCACAGTCGTGCTAGGCAGCACGGTCGTGCTCGGCCAACACAGCCACGACCGTGGCCATCCCACACGACTGTGCTTGCTATTGGTAAGGAGGGAGAAGGAAGAAAAGAGGGGCAAGGAGCAAGAAGAGGAGGAAGAAGGGTACCTACAGGAGTAGCGAGCAGGTGGCTGGAGTAGCAAGG